>MU377017.1:0-158353 GCA_022495195.1 Xylaria digitata
TTATTATTATTATTATTATTATTATTATTATTATTATTATTATTATTATTATTATTTTATTATTATTATTATTTTATTATTATTATTATTATTATTTTATTATTATTATTATTATTATTATTATTATTATTATTATTATTATTATTATTATTATTATTATTATTTTATTATTATTATTATTATTTTATTATTTTATTTTTTTAAAAAAAAAAAAAAAAAAAAAAAAAGAAATTATTTGGCAAAAGCTTTAGCATTGATTTAACTATTGCAAAGCTATTTTATAAAAAGTATTTTGTTTATATATTACTTTATAAAACATTATAAACTATTACAAACTTTTATAAACTTTTGCAAACTTTTGCAAACTATTATATAACTATATAACTTTTTTAATTACTTTTACAAAAGTTAATTAGTTTTGTGTACGCTTGCGTAAATAAGGCTTTTTTTTATTATTGTTGCGCGCTTTTAGTTCAGCTTTAATTTAATAATAAAAACGTTTAAGCTTGTTTATAATAGTTTGCTTAAGCATTATATTTATAATATTAAATAATTTTGCAGTTTTTTTAGCTTTGTTTTTAGCTATTTAAGTTAATATTAATTTATATATGCTTATATAACTATTTATAAGCTTTAACAAACTTAGTTTTTTTTTTATTTTTGTAAAACATATAAAAAGTTGTTAACAAAAAGTATTAGCAGCAAAAACAAGCGCTGCTAAAAATTTTTTTGCTAAATAAAATATATTTGTTAAATAAATTATAGCTTTTTAAATTTGTACAAGTTTAACAATTTTTAATATTAATTTGTTTAAGCATTATATATGCTGCAATAGCTAACGCTTGTTGTTGTTAGCTTGTTTTAAACGTATAAAACGTAAGCAAACTTTTAACTCAAATTTTTTTAAAAATAATTAAGCGTATAACAATTTGTATAAGTTAATATATATTTATAAAAGCTTATAAAAGGTTATATAAACCTAATTTTTTTTAATATAACAATATATATTATTATAATTGCTTTTTTGCAACTTATTAAGCAAATTATAAGTTTGTTTAATATTATTTTTAATTATAGCATACTTGCTATTATTACTAAAATTTTTGCTTTTGTAATACTAGAAGTTTATTTTTATTATTTTAAAATCAGATTGGTTAGCAGTTTTAATAGCTTGTAATTCTTTTTTGCGCAAAGTTGTGCGTTTTTGTATTTGCTTAAAAATGGTTTGCTTAGTATTAGTTTTAGCTTTTTTAGCTGCTGTTTAAGCGACCGCGTTTGCGTTTTTTTTAAAACGGCGTAATAGCATGTTGCTTGCAGATATATGTTTTTGTAAATTAATATATACTTTTATAAATTAATATAAACGCTTATAAAAACTTATATAACTTAGTATAATAATTAGTAAACTTGTACAACTTTGTATAAGCGTTTTAAAAAACACTTACAAATAAATTTTTTTTTAAAATTTTAATTTTATTTCTTTATTTCCCTACTAAAAAAAACCACTTGTACCCAATGTTTCCACTAGTTCTACTACTTCCTATTAGCTTCTACTATTTCTTACTAACCCCTACTATAATATAATATTATAGGTGTATTTCTATTAAAAAAATCGTTTTTGAACAGTTAGCCCTCTCGGACGCCAGACCAGACGCCAGTCAGAACTCTAGCCCTTCCCTTTCTTTTGCCGGCTCTGCTTCTGTCTGGGCTGGCTAGGCACTTTCTGGCGGGCAACTACTGACCGGGGTACTTACATTTGCCCCCAGCCTGTACTCGGCCCCTCCCCCAATCAAGGTGCCATCGTTGGTCACCACAGCTTCTGACCTCAGGTCACCACGACAGCCCCTCGTTAGGTTTGACTAGTGTTCCCGTTTAAGCAGCATAAGCGACTATCGCATCAGTCCAGATGTCAACCTACCAAGTATACCTCTAGCTGAGACTCAAGACGCACATACAACACATAAATACATCATTACAACTAATTGGAGGCAAGCGGTAGTCTTCGACGACGGGATGGACGACATCCCAGGGTTGAAGAACAACGCCCTTCCGAAAAGTCAAATTCTCTCCAAGATTGACGTTCTATCCAATTCGTGGTAGTGTGATAAATTTCAATGCTCGATACGAGTTATACGTGATAATGTATTTCATACGTATTACCGTACTAATGTCGATATCAAAGGGTTTCCAACTCCTAATGTAGGTCTCATGTGAAACCACCACCACACTTAACCCTCTCACTATGAGGCTCTGAAGCCAAGATAAACGATTATCGAGAATACCACTACTACTATAGGCTAAATACCACCAAGACTCGTTCAAATACCATTATTATTATCATCTCGGGTACCTAGGCCGATTTCACAGCTTGGCTAGGGTGTCAACAAAATAGATCGCCCTTCATCAAGCCAACTACTTAGCTATCCGTCTACCTATTCCACTTTAGGCTACCCAGGACGACGGGAAGACAAGGCTTGAGTCTACGCCTCCTAATAGATACAACCATCGGGATACACGCACCACCGGCTCAAGAATTCGTGAAAGTCGTGTTGAATTGATAATCCTATATCTATCGTAGAGTGTCCTCATACGAGAGTCATTCCCGCCGTTGTATGCTCTGCGTCATTATTTACACATGTGCAAAGATGATCAAAAGCCTGTGTCTGTCTTCCCAGTCCGCCCGCCTGCTTGCCGTCGCCTAGCCGTCTGTCCCCAGCCTCTTGTTCATGTTGTTGCCTAGCCCCGGAGAACCCTCCAAGTCTAGGGTGAAAGCACCGGGGCAAGTTTATTCCTCAAAGTGAATGCCATGCTCCGCCGCGAAGAACGCCGATGCTGTGATGGTCAAAGTGGAACATGAAACAACAAAAACAAAAAAAGCACCGCCAATCTGCAAGCAAATAAATAATCTAGATATTCGTGCCTAGAAACCAGTCATGGCCGCCCGTCTCGGCTGATCCATGACACATGCTCCTTTCTCCTCGTGTCCTAGCTGATGCAGAGTGCCCCGTCGCTTACATGTAAATGCGATATAATCGTCTCGTTTCTGATCGAATAAAGAAAAATTGCCGTCATTAGCGCGAAATTAATTGCGCACGCGTACCTAACGCCTGGACTGAGAAATCATGACATTGTCATATGTGTTTCCCCGCACCGAGCCTCCGGCCATGGAATTCTTGACGTTTCGGCGGAATGAGTCTCGGCTGGCGCGCAGGTCGTCGGCGGCTTCTTTATTGAGTGGATCGGAGGCGTTCGGCTCGAGGAACAAGAACTGTAGACCGACGATGACAGCGTTAAGATTGAGAACAGGCTTCCAGTCCTCGCGCAGGATGTTGAGGCACACCTTGCCCTCGAGGTCGATGTTGGGGTGGTAGATCTTCTGCTGACAGAGCACCTTGGGCGGCTCATGTGGGTAGCCCTGGGTCATGTTGAAGGTGAAGGTAAATTTGCCGCCGGTGTAGACGCCCTCATCGGGCTTGATCTCGAGGATGAAATTGAGGATATCGTCGGGGTTAGGGAATATCGTCTTCATCGTCGTGCCTAAGGACAGTTCTGAGAGATCTACGGAGAGAAGTAGGGCACCATGGTTAGCGTGCTGCTTGAGTCGAGATATGGCGAGAATATGGTCAGAATATGCAAGACGGCAAACCTTTTTGTACCCTTAGTTGGGCGGCAGTAACTTTTTTTTTCTTCCCTCCAGCAGCATCGGCATTTTCCTGCTTTTGCTGCTCCTTTTTCTACGAGCAAGTGCGTCAGAAACCATGCCACGCCAAATTTGATTTACGCATTCCTTACCATAGACCATATTTTCAACATGTTGGCGGCGAGTATTATTGATGCCGATTTAAGAGGGGAGGAGGGTTAGGCAGAGCAGTCAAGAGAGAAGGGAGACTCGGAAATTGGAGATCGGAGATGGGGATTTGGACCGAAGTGAGGTCACTGATGGTCTTATTTACTTGGTGCCTAAACGGTATCTATGCAGATGTGAGTGCGTGTCGGATCAGAATGTAAGATCAGAGTATAAAGTCAAGTAGAGTAGAAACAGAAAAAAAAAAAAAAAATAGACGAGGAGGGATCGGTTGATTCTGGTGTGGGTGAGCGTGCTTCCTGCTTGATGCAACAGGCTGAGATAAGAGATTGCCAACAGGGTATCTTCTGTGTCTTGTGCTGTCACCGGAAGGCAGCGAATGGCGCTGTCGGGCGTGTACTTGCCTCCTAGGTTCAGGTAGTAGTAGCGGTAGTAGTGTCACTGATAGTAACACCCGTAAAGTTTGTTGCTACCATTACTGTGCCATGTACCTCTACACCTGTTTTTTATTAGTTGGATACAACCTACTGTTAGATAGTGGGGTTGCGATGACGGGATGGCGGGGTATTCTCCACTTTACTGGTTACTATGTACAATGGCGGCGGCATTTATAGATGGCTACTTGATAATAGCATGCCGAGACAATATTCATCATGGGAATTTGAGAGCACGTGCGTTCTTCAAATCTAGATCTATAGTACCTAGGTGGATGGGTATATTCATCTGCTTGTATGCATGTATCTTGCCCCTGGCTCTCATTTTGAGGATATCACGATGCCAATAGACAAAGAAAACTAAAATGAGACACTACAAAATGTAATTAATGACCGCGATTAGAGAGGGGGAGAGAGGGGTCCAAGGTCAAGACATGCTCATACACAAAAAAGAAGTCTCATTGAAACAAGGCTAGACAAGCAACTAGTGGGTATTATTAACAATAGGGTATAGTCTTGAGACCGTTGTACTCTTTTTCCCTCCTTCCTTCCTCCCTTCCATTCCATAGCGTGTAACGAGCGAGATCACTGGATACGGATTTTTTATAATAAGTAAATTACACAGGGACCACGCCCTCTCTTTCACCCTCTCCTAACTTCACTTCTCAACCTGTAGCCCCAACCATCTTGGATCCATTTTCTATCCCTTAGATTCCTCCCTTCGGTTGCGCCTAATCCGATGTGATTGATTGATTGATCCTCGGGACAAACACGAGAGATAGCCTGCATGTCTCGGTCGTCGAGGGGGAGGGCGGGCTTTGATTGTGCAGAAGCGAGTGAGCGCGGGCGCAATCATTAGCGCCAAAAAACAAAGACAACAAAACAACATACTAACAAAAACGAGGGTATCTGTTGGTGTGTTTTTAAAAAATAATAATAATAATAAACACCATAATGCTTTAAGTGACATAACAAGGCGGCCGTATGATGAGAGGGTATCGCGTCAACGTATCAGAATCCCCTGAAGGGATCGTCGCGGAAGAAGTTCTCCTCTCCTCCCGCCCTGCTGCCCGTATAATACGAATCCGTGCCGCGCGTGTCCCGGGTGCCGCGTGACAGGAGGCTATCCCGATGCCGACTACGGCTGCGGCGGCGGCGACGCTCCTTGCTCTGCCGCCGCGCCCTGTACCGCATTTCCTCGGCCTCGTCCGGGTGGTCGTCGAACTTGCCGAACGAGATGGGGCTGATGAAGGCTTCCATCCTGACCGTCCCGATCGCCTCGAAGAAATTGCCCGTCGGTCGCGACGACGCTTCCGACGTGCGTTGGGACCCAGCTGTGCTCATCCCCCATGTCACGTTGCTCGATACTTGCGACTGTCCGTAAATGTCAGAGGATCCCGCCGTGCCGATGCTGGCCCCCGCAGTACTATTGCTGGAGGCGTGCATCGAGCTCGCCGTTGGCGAGAAGCCACGGAACGACACCGGCGGTGGCACGTGGCCTCCAGTGTTGCTCCTCTTTCTACCATGGAGCACCACCTGGTTCGCGCGCTCCTGTACACGCCCTTGGCCCCGACCGTGGAAGCGCGGAATCAACGGTGGCTCGGCGGCATCTCCGGAGAGATCGCGCTGGTGAGTAGGTATTGACGCGAATACTTCAGGGTCAACGTGCACAGGAAATGTCGGCACGGGTTCCGGCTCTTCCTGCACACTGGGCTGCGCAGTCTGATCGTGACGCGATAGGAAAGTTGGGTTCTTCCCTTTCGTCAGGCGGATGGAATCACGGATTCCAGCCCTCCTTGTCTTCGGCTTCGAGAGCTCCGGATCAGGCGCGGGAGCAGGTTTAGGCGGTGCAAGTGAAGGTGTTATTTCAGGCACAGCCTGTTGGGAGTGAGCTAGGAAGGATAGTGCCATGAGCCACAGGTAATGGCGTTCGGCAGAGACGGCAGTGAATTTCAAGGCTCTCTGGGGTGTGAGGATGAGAATAGACCGGTTAAATATCTGGGTTTCGCCTTTGGGGATTGGATTTTCATCTTTGACATCCAGGACTGACTGGATGGTAACTATGTTCTTGTTAGTGGGATCAAGAGAAGGGACGGGGTAATAACTCACGTTTGCGACCAGACTTCCCCATCAATGCGCTACCAGAAGCTGGTTGCTTGCTGCTCCAGAGAATCGCCCGTTCATATGGAGCCAACCATACCCATCGCTTGTGACGATCGTTGCTATTCTCCTCTCTTCCAACGCCATCTTGTACCCCAAATGACTTGCGCCTCCGGACGTATTTGAACATCCATTCACCAACCATGGTCTGAGAGATAGCGTCCACAACCCCCGCAGCGTGATGTGAGCTGCCCACGGAAAATGCATTGGTATTCTCCGTGTTGGCGGTAGTAGTTGACGGTTGAGACTTGTGGTGGGCTCTATATCGTGCCATTCCGACGTCACGGTTTCGCGGCGTCGTGATATCATTATGCGGTAGAGGTGGTAATTGAGGGCTCGTGGGTCCCTCCTCAGAAGGTGACATCGGAGGCGGCGAGCGGCTACCACGTCGGCGGTATCGACCACCCCTAGGCAGAGCAGCTGCAGACCGTACTTTTCGGATGCTGTTGTTCCTATAGATACTGCCCTTTCCACCACGGCGATGCCAGCCGCTTCCGTAGCGTGATGGGCTGCGCGATCCGTCGCTCGGGGCACTCGCTGTAAAGCCCGGCTGCCTTGAGCTTGCTCTTGTAGGGATGGGGAATGGAGGTTCCTGGATGTCGGCGAGACTGGGACTCGGCGATCGAGCATGATGTGACGAAATACCATTCTGTATCATTGCGGCCTTTCGCATGACGCTCGCCCGCGAGCTCGAGTTCATGCCGACCGAAGGTGGTCGCGACGATGGTTTACGGGGTAATACATCCCGTGCCTCAGCCAGGGTGAAACTATTATATATCTCATGCCCAAACTGTTTGGCGAAACTTCGCGACTCTCTTGCCGGTATCTTAATGTTCTCCGGTGACATTGAGCCTGCTGAAGCAGTGGTTCGCTTTCCATGTCTGTTCGAACCAGTTTTAGGTTTCGGGGCCGAAAGAGCGGTTCGATATTCCGAGTCGCTGAGATCTCCCTCTCCAAACTCTTCTGCCTCGTCAGAGCTTGCAATATCAAATCCTGCAAATAGACTGCTGATACGAGGAGGCCGTCGCATAGGTGCTTTCTCGCTGGAAAGAGGACCATTGTCATTATTACCCGGATACATATCACGAGCTTCCGGCTCCGCATGTGACGGTGATGCTGGTGGTGATAGGCCCGACTCGTTCACAAAACTATCTTTATGAGCTAGTCGCCGGGGGTTTCGAGGAGGGAGGTGTCCCGGTAGCGGAGTGAACGGTTTATCCACTAGATCAGAGTTAGGTGTCGGAGAAGATGGTCGAGACGTGATGGTGGAGGGATGCAGATGGCGGGGCAATCTATCCAGTCGCCTGTCGACTCGGATCTCTTCCGTCTGGACCGCGACAGACTGATACGGGACGCGCACAGAGTGCAATATAGAGACCTGGCAGCCAGCGTCCTTAGAATGCTGAGGAAGACGGTAGTCCTGAGGAGTTGGCGGACGGCTCGTCGGAGGCACAATGCTGATGCTAGGAATCGGCAAAGGAGCCATTTGCTTGGGCGCAGGAACACTTTCAGTCTGTGTAGCAACCGATTTTGTTTCTGCAGCCGTTGATTTCGGCTCGGGAGTCAAGCTCTCCACTGGAGAAAGTGGCGTCCTTGGAGGGCTTAGGGGCTCAGCTGTTTGGGACGCAGATGACACCATTGAATGGGTGACGATTTTGGGAGTAGCCATCGGGATCGGGCGGTTGAGGTGGACTCGCTTTCGACGCTGGTTCGCTTCAATCTCCATATCGGCACGTGGTGGGCTCTCTATGTCCAATAAGCCCTCGGCCCTCGTTAGAGGCTCCGGGGTAGAAGGTTTCGAGGGTGCGATCTTGGGTGAAGGAGGTGGTGAGTACTGCACAGCCGCGTCCGCGTATTCATGTGACTTTGCCGGTACTTGAATCTCGTCATCCTCCCGAATGTCACCTTCAAGCCTCGCAAGTACGCTTGGATTGGTAAACAGTCTCCCCCGTGCCACGCTTCCGGGGCGAAATTGGCTATCAATGCTGTGATTACGTCGGTGAGTTCTAGATACAATGCTGTCGCGACTCATATTTCGATGATGCCCAGAGTTTGAGAACACGCTTTGACGCCCGTCCGGATCCGTTTGGTAATCATCGTCGTCGTCGAAGTTGAGTTCATCAGCTAGGCTGATGCCGTTAACCTTGCCAATTCCAGGGCCGCTAATCGTCGAGAACCGAATACTATTCGTTATACTTCGTGTGCGGACACTAGCACCATCGTTCTCGTCGGCTTCACTCTCCATTCCATTTTGGCCAGCGTTAGCTTGAGCAGCTTGGAGGTTCTCAACCTCTTCAAAAACAGCTTTCAATCGTGTTTCGGCAACGTGTAATTTTCGCTCGAATTTCCGCCGTTCTTCTTCCCAGCCATCCTTTTCCTTTGCCCACAGATCGTGGACCCGTTGAGAATCTTCTTCCTGGGCTCGAACTTTCTTTTGTGATGCCTCAAGTCGCCTCTTCGTCTCTGCGGCAGCCTCGACGGCTTCTTCTCGCTCCCGCGATAACTCCCCCAAGGCCGACGAAGTCCCTCCTTCAAGTAAAGCTAATTGACGTCTGAGAGACCGAGACTCTTTTGCCGTGTCGGATAGATTCGCTTGCAGGTTGTCTTTTTCTTCATGAACAGCATGTAGAGTCGTTTCTAAATTTTCAATAATCTTCAGTTTATCCTCTTGGTCCCGGCGCAAGGTAAGAATCTCCGATACCAGGTTAGCGTGCAGCGTTGGTGTAAACCGGCGAGGATCCAAGATGCTGAAATTATCATCGATGGCGATATCCTTGGAAGGCCGCTTGGTCTTCTTCTCGACCTTATCGACTGGCAAGACTGGAGGTGACGAGGAAATGACGCCTGTAGGTGTCGGAGATCGTCGCGACTTTCTCGATGTTCGCGATGGTGTCCGGTATGGAGTGCCTACCGGTGTTGGCAACGCTGCAACAGCAGCGCTGTTAAGCTCGTCCTCTGTTTCCCGAGTAGCCATGGTCTTAGCCCACTAATACGCACCCTTCGATATCCTTAAATCGATTAGTCCCAATGATGCAGACCAGAGTTTGCCAGCCCAAGTTCTCAAAGATGACGCACGAGTCCCGACTATGGCGTTCCCATATATTTCCTGGTAATTTTAGGCCCAGACAATTACTCCTCGAGTATGCCAAACAATGAAGGCCTCAAATCAAATGTAGAAGCAAACTTCACTTTGAGGGGCCCAAGTAGTGTACCTATTACTGTCGCACTGAGCATTGGTATCTAGCCCCACCATTAGCATGACCCGGCCAGACGCGAAAACATGACGAATATGAATCAGGGATATCCTGAGTTTGAAACAGGTCGCACACCAGTGAGTTGTCCTGCAGGGGCCTGGTGCAGTTTGCACAATCCGTGATCCCATAGACGTGGGGGTGGGTTGTACAATTTCAGGATCAATAAGGTTGGCATCGACCTGCTCAATAAGTACATAACAGGAATCTATATATTACTTACCACAGATTCGTCGTCCGATGTAAGCAAATCCGGGTTAAAGCGTGTCCTCCGTAGTGCGCGCGGGAACTTGGTCTTCTACCGTAACGTCGATGCGGGTCCGTAATGGGTTATAATCGGATGGTGTTATGATTTCGTAGCAGTATCGTAGCAGTATGCACAACTTGGCCAGCGTGCTCGAGCACGCCGTAATCGAGAACAAGAATCGAAACAGAAGGCCCATTCATAGAGGTGCACCTATTATAGTCGGTTAGGTCGATGATAGCTCGTGGGGCAAAGTCCACTCCGTGGTCGTGGAAGCCAGGGACCTGCAGTATGTTGCATTGTCAGCTGTGACTTCACACCCTATGGTTCTCAGTCGGCAAGCCACCAAGAAACCCGGCAATGTCGCAGTCGCATCGATCTAGAAGGAGATGATTTTCATGCCTTGGGGATTGGCCAAGGCAACGGTTATCTTGACTAACCTGGACTCTCATGCAGCTTGGGGAGCAAGGTCACGAAGACCAGTTTGTTCGATGGTACGTCGGACTGACAAGAACCTCTGTGCTTTCAGTGCCCGTGCATCTCGTTGATAGTGAGCATCCCCGTTACATGGACATCGAATCGTATGATATCACTCAGAGAGCGACTCAAGAATGTAAGGGTTCCCCAGAAGTTACGATACGTGGCAGAGCAAGAAAAGACGATGCGAACGGGATGAGGGCTTGGGTAACAGACGCTATGACAGACTATCGATCGCGGCCAACTTCCCTTTACCTCTAATGTCTGGTTCTGCCCCCAAGTTTAGCAGGCTCCAATGGGCTACAGGGAAGAAACAGAGAACACAAAAAAAACTAACTTGGAGTGGCAGAGAAAGTCTTGCGGTTATGACGAATGCCTACACTATGCCCGTACATGCACTACTAGTACACTCAGACTCAGATATGAGATACCCACCTCGGTGGACACAACCCCCCGTCTAGATTAATGTCGAAAAAACTGCCGTACTAATTATAATACCTGATTCCCAAACAGTACACTACCCAAAGCATGAGCTAGCGTACATAGAATTGGGATAAGTGAGATCGAGACCGTCGAGAAACGCCGCGGCTTCCCGTCCTCTCGCAGGCCGTGGACTTCCCGTACCATACACTACCCGACTACGACTCGAATGATCAATCATTTACCTAAATCAGCCATTGTGTCTGAGCCGTCGTCAATTCCAAGACATGCATCTACACGAGGCGAAAGTCAAGACAATTTGGGTATTGTCAGGGTGAGACCAAGGCATGGCCACAATTGCTTCCCAAGCCTGTCAGTAGGATCCGGGGACAATCTAGAAAGGGGCCGTGGACCCCTGCTTTTTTTAATTGGCTACTAGGCTTGTTAGGTTAAGGGGACTCATCTCCAATTCCAGTCTAGTGTACAAAATGTCGACGAGTTGATTCTGGTGATAATCCCCTGGTGACATCGGGACAGAATCCGAAAAGATTTGTGTAAAGGGAGGCGATATGCAGTATCCAAAGAGATATCACACTTTTTCGGCCTGGCAAATTTATCTTATCCCCAAGCACAGGCAAATGAGAGTTGGAGACCAAATGGCTCATAGATTGATTGGCAGTGACCAACATTATGATAACCAATCACTTTATGAAGCAAGGTGCATGCATCGTGCTGATAGCACCTGTTCCCTTTCTTATGTACGTACGAACACAGTGGCTTACAGTAGTGTAGTGATGATGAAGGCGTCTCCATCCGAGTATTTCACGTCTCGTACAGTAGCTCCTCGTATCAGTACCTGTTGGACTTGTGTATGTGCATCTGGCAGGGCTGCAAGCAAGTATACTAACCTAGTCTAGTGTATGTACACTACACACACACACGTATGATCCGCGCATTGAGGAGATACTGTAGTGTACACTATGCAGGGAATTTAATTACGGCGTGCTATGGCCAGGTAGCGTGGGATCTAATAGGCGCGAAGCGGGTTAAAGCAATCAACTATTTTGCAATCCTAGCTTCTACCCTCAGTCCACGCTCTCGGCTCCTTGCCGCTTTCGGACGATAATCCGGGCCCTCTGTGCCGGTCATAACAGCAAGGGCCTGCCGACCCTGTCAATTCATCCCTCCCACACGAGCCTCCCACCTGCTTTACTTCCTCCCCCAATCCATATAGTACGCCATTCATAACATTGCGAATATGATGATGAACTACACTACTATACTCGGTGCTATCCTTTAATTGGCTAATTAGCCTACTGATCAGCCATGTAGTCAAGGTACTATCTGTATGGTACCTGCACTAAACCACATACATAGTGTACAAAAAGCTACGGTTATTTTAGATCACGGCACAAAATAGTACCCAATTCATCAAGGTCCTGGTCAGGCCTCAAAAGGTCTCGGCTTCGCCTGTTTTTCTTTTTCCAAGGTGGCGACGCTTCCCGTTCAACGGTCAGCTCTCGGCATCACATGTGCGAACTATTACCCCGGCAAGACATGCGCCATCACTGTCAATGTCATCAGTGTACCTAGATGATAGTAGATGTAGCATACGCTCAAGGATATTCGTAAGTCATCGAAAAAAGACAACCATGTCATTTTCAACGTTGTAATCGTATCATGAACACATGAGCTTGTACTAGTAAAAGCAAGAACTTTCGATCATACATAGTACATATTAGGAACGCCCTGCACTAGCAAGACGAACTCCGACTACAACGGTAGCTCTGGAACCGACTCTACCTGATACTACCTAAATAATAGTAGCTATCGTGATAGCATCTACTACACTAATGTGACGTGGCGCATTTTGTAGTTACTGCTATACACTATACTACATTTTTGCGTAGAACCGGAGTGTTTCAGTTTGTGCCATGGCGTTCTTTTTAGCCTTCGGCATCTTCGAGACAACCGGTAGAAATGACAAGTCACCATGAAAAGACGCGGTCGACATGAGCAAAGACAGACCATCAACGTCCCCAACTCCTACTAACTCCAAGCAGTCTACGCGCAACACAGAGAACACCACGATACGAGCTATCCGAGGCTGGTGTAGCGCCAGGACGACGCAAGATGAACCCCAATCCACTCCGTCGGCGCAGCTGAATTACCGCGTTTTTTTGTTTCATCTGCTACGTACGAAAATCTGTCTCACTGCTCACGAGAATGTTGAACAATTGCACTACACAGTAGTATATCAACTAGCACATACTATGTAATAAGCGTAGAAGACTTAGTGTAAGGCTAGGTGGCAGACCAAGTGGAGGCCTGAAATCATTCGATTCCCAAAATTACCTGGAGCATCAACGGTAAGCTTCCGGGCAGTGTCCGGGTCCGGGTTTCTCCCACGCCCGCCAAGCAAAATCGAGATTGACAATGCAAAACCAACAGAGTTTGTGGTCTTTGGATCCGGGTCAGTTTGGGTCGAAATCCGGTGCTGGGCAGCGTCATTCCTTCGATCACCAACTCGGGACACTATTCGCACAAAACACACAACTGCACTAATGTGCTGTCAGATTTGGAGCCAGAAACCTGGGGCTGCAGCAGCTGGTATTAGTATCACATCTTGGCGTGCATACAACTACCTACAGTATACTGCAGGACAATATACTAACCTAGTAGAAGAGATAGTGTAGGTGCATATGTAGGTGCATATGCACAAAGGGAGCTCCCAGCACTTTGCTCCTTGTATGCGACCTCCACCCGGGGAAGTGGGAAATAGCTTCAGCAACGCTGCTCTCGAACCAACTGATTGGTCCTGTGGATGCGCCCACCACAACCATACTGCGGCGTTTTTGGTTCCAAGCACTCCAGTACCAGGCTAGCGCAGGCTAGCTGGTAGATTGTGAATGTTTACAGTATAGTACCGAATACCCTTAGACTAGTTCAGCGAGATAATCTCCCAGTAAAGTTCAGATCTACACCAGGTACATTTTCCTAGCCATTTAGCTTCTAATTCGCTGCCTATCAAGTACACTACGCTAGAAACCCAAAATGACGCGATTTGTGGGAATGGCGTGTACGTACCTACTGTACAATCGTATAGAGCTGCCCAGATTATCGACCGATATAGTGTAGACTACAGTCAAAGTATACTTGACTAGGTTAGCTCACTGTGCAAGCAGAGCTGTCGGCCCCACATGGGGAATGACAAGATTGTATCGCGAGTCAAATACGACGCGGAAGTCCGCTTTCAGCTGTGGTGTAAAGCCACACTAAGATGTACTACCTCAGATGTCACGATGGTGGCAAACGTCTAAGACGCCGCCCGGTTGCTCCGCGAGCGAGTTGCTGTCGCGGATGTTATTTGCCCCCCAAGGCCTATGAATGCGCGCACCTAAGCGAGCGGTGGCCGAGGGTCGGTCCGCTCCTTTGCTAGCCGCACAACCAACCGTCGCACAAGTATGGTCAGATATTCAACACCTTTCCGAAGAAGTCGTAACTACAGTATAGGGGGTATTGTCTGGACCTAATCTAGCACACAATACGCCTTAATAGCAGCTGTTATTATTCCATTTATACATAGTAGAATAATCTCGAAGGTGCAACTGGGGCTACTGTAGTCGATCATCCGCTTAGTCATGACGTCGCCACGACGACAGTGTTAGGCTGATCTATACCAGTTGCAGAGGCGGATGGTTATCCGAGGCCTTTCCCAATTCATTCCCAGTATTTCATAATGCAGCTATTCAGGAGAAACTCAACTATAGCGCAGATATATTGGCTTAGAAAACAATAGAGTTAGCAGTGCCAGGCAAACTGTCAATGAATCCAACAGAAACGCTGAGTAAGTTTAATGATCTCGACATTAAGCTCCCATTATGTACGGAGGATTGTAGCATACGAGGGGGTTCGAATATAAAAGTAGTTCGACCAAGTAATTCACTCCCACCTCCGTTGGAAGTGCAACATTTAACAGCCAAGTCTATCCCAAATTATTTGATAATGTTATGATCCGTCACCCATAACGTCTTATTACTAGCATATTATCCTCGTTGTGGCCGGTTAGCTACGAGTAAAGTTACCGTATTTGAACTAGCTATGAGCTCATTTATGGTGCGTTGTTGCTCGTGGTGATGCTGTAACTTCCATCCTGACGCCCTAGTTATCAATCAAAATTATATAGGTCAAGCCAATGCATATTATTGTACCATGAACCAACTAGGCAAGGAATCCAACCCCGCGAGAGATAGAGCTAGTGCGGTACAACAGGACCCGAACTTGACCGTATACCAGCTATCCGGACACGTCGCAGTGCTCGACCGGCCACCAGACATATAAGTTCCCGATCCGATATGCTGTCAGTTGACTTAACGTGACTTTCCGGATCAACGGAACCAACTACATGGATAAAGTGGGTGATTCTGGGTCGAGTCTCTCCAAGCCTCCTTGGTCTTCGTAACAATTGGAACCACAACGTTACGGTCGTAGGACTGGCGGGGACTAGCATTGCTCATATCCAAATGTATAACATCTTTGGAAATAAATATCAGGAAGAAGCGAGGCGCGAAACATGACTCGTACGAGAGGTTGGCAAGGACTCAACTTACAGAGTATAGATCTATCACTTTCTGCAGAATGGTTTGTCTTAGAATCTTGCCACGAAAGTTAAGTCACGGGTGTCTATAGAATTAAAATAAATTATTGCAGTATTAGTCAATATAGGGTCTCGCCGTGATCTCATATTTACCAGAAACCCTCTATCCCAGCACCAATACCATATCTTCATCTCCATACAGTTGGGTATACACAAGAACGAGACGCCAAATAAGGAATATTTTAACATAGGTTGTTGTTGGCCTGGGCCTTGAGGGAAGCCAACAGAAGAGCCTAGTTGAAATTCAAAGACCCCAGTTTCCCCGTTGGCACTTTAATGTGTCGCAGGTAGCCTTGATTAGTATCTAGTCCTACTTAATCCACGCATGTAGCTGCGAAAGTAGCCTCTAGTACAGGCGTTGACCCTAATGATACCTATCGACAGAGTGAGAAAGATTAGCCTCGAGATACCATGCTACTCAACTGATTAACGCTAGCTATACGCTAACGTTGTAGATACCAGTGTCTCCAGGAATTCATATGCCGTGGCATGGCACAGGCATGCCTGTATCCCACGTGGCACCCGTCTTTCAGTCACTTCTAAAAAGGGCGCTAATTATATCATCAAGCCCAATTTACATCAATAATTAGGAAGGAGGGGGGGATGAGACGGGGCGCCTCTTACTATGACGGGGGTGGTAACAGCCACATGGCAGAAGAATAAGCAATCACGTTGGGAGAGGGGATATCGGCAAAAAAACCAATCTCATCTAAAATGACCTGTCGAAAATACCAATCTGATCTGAGTTTTCATTTTTAAACTTGGCCAGTTAGTGTCTTTAGTATAACTGGTCTAGGCGTCGGGGCTTTTCTTCACGCATTGTCGGAGCCTGGTTGGCACTTGGTTCGTTCATGCAGACGACAACTCTAGAACGACAGTATCGGCAAGGACGACAAACCTAAACATATGAATTTTGGTAATAATCAATGGTGGGCGTGCTCAGTTACACGACAAGTCACATATGAGTTTTCGCATTCTTGATATGCTATACTTTTTGCTTGATAGCTGTGCCTTGCATAGAAGATGTCGTTGACCAAGGACAAAGGAATAGGTATGTGGTGGCTTCATTAGTCAATTCGTATCGGCATGCCCTATAACTCACCAAACGATGATGAATCATGGCTATGGAAACCGTAGAGTTGACAAACCTTGTGTCATAATGAATAATACCATAGAAGTCCATGGTGTAGATGTTGCGGTCTTCTGAGAGCAACCAAAATAGATCCATTTTTAGCCTCAAAACATAGAGGTTTGAGCTACTACAACTTGAAGGAATTGGTGTCATGACCCAGGCATGGGGAGTGATAAACATTCGTTGTTACGCGAGGAGTCTACTCTATCACCAACTGATACATATGCTTATGTGCACAACACCTTCTTTGTTCTAGCCTGGAAGGTGTGACAATTAGAGCGCTACACAGATACGGAGCTCGTTTGACGTCAAGCCACGGATTATCTGTGGGTGGCACGTGAGCAGAGTGTTGTATGGCCTTGGCTCTGTCAGAATGTTTGGTTGATTACCGCACAGAGTCTTGATGTCTGTTCTGTAAATGGGATGATATGAATTGCGACCTTCCATGAAGTAATAGCAAACTTATAGCCTACATAGCTTAGATATCTAATGCTTTGCCGTAACTCACCTCGGAGCTTCGAGGCCCCGCGGTGTATGAATCGCAAGAGGGAGGTGAATAGGATATTTAAATCTTTGGATGGCTTTTGCCTCCACATAATGTTACCATATACTCTGGAAATATTTTGTGGATAGATTATCTAAGTGGATTGAGTATATCTGTTTTGAACTTCTTGCTCCTTTACCAGGAAACAGACTAAATATTAAGTTTAAGTGGTATCTATGCTAGGTGCTGCTGTTGTGACATGCAACTGTTTAATATAAGATCATAGCCTTCCTTGCCTTAGTATTCTAGTCTATAAAGTCTTATTTTCTGTCACGATGGCGGAAAACCCTTAACGTTAGGTATAATGGGTGTATTCGTAGTATTAGGTCTCATATAAGACTGAAGCTTGTAAAATATGAATCTGATAAGAAGTATAGGTGGAAGCAGTACATACATATGCATCTATTACATGCGGTTATATTATGTGACCCCACGAATCCCCGGTATCCCCTCACTTTCCTCAACTAGGCTAAAGCTTATATTTAAGAAAAGACCAGCATAGAGAGTAAAGACGTAAATAAACCTACTTTATCTGTTTAGGTTCTGCCTTATTAAACACTTCAAGTTAAGATATAAAGCTTAATTAAATATATTTCACTTTTATACTTCACAACCACTTGAACAACCATCCTGGTAAAATGAGAGTATTAACTTAAGAGCTTAAGAGTAACACTTCCATTGTAATCTACAATAACATATTGATTTATATAGCTTACTAAACTGTTGACAAGTGTAATATCGTAGTGGAACATATAGTGTATGGGTACCTGATATCTATACATTACATATTACACTTACCTGTGTTTGGGACGAAATTCTTTCCTTATACAGGCTTTTTATTTTATGTCTGGCCTACTATGAATACCATACCTATTATATCTAACCCTGAGGGTTCCCTACGTCGTGAGAAAACAAGACGTGAGTTCTCATAGACTTAGATATGGTGCTCCATTTATTTTATACCAACAACACCAATTTTACTATATACACGTTTAAAAATGCTAGAAACTACCGGGCTACAAAATCCTTCTATATACACCTACCTCATAGCTGGTGACTACATAGCCGCTAGCATCACTAGGAGTAGCTGGTACCCTTAGGGCAGTTTTTTTTTTTCGGATTACGTGTATATAAGAATTTAAGCCCTGCCGACTTCGGAGACTCATGAACCAAAGAAATTAAGCTGTACCCCGATGCGATATTAACTAGCCGCGACCTACCTATAACCCTTCACTCTAGAGTTAAGCCACCTAACATGAGGCCTCGTGAGATAAGTCTCTAGCTGGATTGATATGACGCTATCAGAAGTAAATGGCATAACAAAATAATTCCATCGTTTTTCCTATGGCCTCTTCCGGTACACCTATTTCCACGAAAAAATTGGGAGAATGGTGAGTATGCTCAAGGGGTGGGCTGGATATTAAATTATATGAAGTAAGCACATGGGGATATTATAAAACAAGGGTTATAATTTAATAGTAAACCGTTTATGCCCGTACTCGTCCTATGTTATTATTATGTCTACTCTCCTATAGCTTGGGAACGGGTACTAAAGATAAGAGAATTATATTACCATAGCCTATATACACACAAGTGTATACCTACACTATAGCCCCCCACGTCTTGCTACACAGCTTAACCTGACGTCACAACCTCAAAGACCCCGAGCGCAGAATTACGATACTATATGCATTGCGCCAATCGTTACACACCCACTACTAGAACAACTACCTACTTACTACGATTACGACTCATCACCTCCTATTCCGCCTTCTGGAACAGAGATGTCTTGTATATTAGAGATATCATTAGGCTAGTTAGTGCCAGGTTCCTTATGCAACAACAAGCATCACCTTACCCCTATACCTAGATTCTGACATCTATATAAAAAGACTGGATATTAAAATAGTAGGGTGAATTGCTGATGCTTATTCCCGTTGCCTGAGGCATAAGATCCCATGTATGGCAAGAAGCAGCAACAGTGGCTCCTGATGGCACAGTTGGTAGCGCGTTGGACTGTAATTGTAATTTGCTGTAAATCCACAGGTCGGGTGTTCGAGTCACCCTCAGGAGAAAATTTTTAGGTTTTTTTTGGGGGCATAATTTTTAAAAATTTTTTTTCCCCAATTGGATCGATCGATCTGGTGCAGGGGTGAGTGGCGGCGCAGTTGGTGTGGAGTCTACCTGAGTTGTGGAAACCTGTATATGCTTTCTGCATGTTGTCTGCAGACTTGGTTAAGATCGAGTTGCTAAGGTATAATAAAACCGACAAGATCTTACTTAATATGGGCTATGTATATAATGAGTTTTTTTCTTGTAAGTAACACGTTACAGATGGTTAAATTGTGACCTAGTTTCTTGTTGTGCTGATTTGCTTAAGCTACAAGTTCAAGTTTTGTCTTTATAAATAGATAGCATAGACTTTGATTGAGCACGGCAATTATTGCAAACGCTCTTCGTAAAGCTCTATCTATATACATACCGCCTTCAGCTTTTCTTGAAATGTAAAACGTAATAATAAAATAAAGGACCAAGGGAGAAAGAACTCGGGGGCATATATGTACCTGCTACTTGCTGATACAATTATCTCATGAACTACTACTAACCGATATGGCAAGAACAAGAAATATCGCTCCGGCCGGATTTTTTTCCTGATATGGATCGTAGAATGAACAAGAGCGCTTATACTAGATTTGATAGGCAACCCTGGCCTTTCTTTTTACCATTTCTCAATGTGCATTTCTAGGTATCCTGCAGAATGACTCTTGGCTTCCGTATGGGATTTACCACTTACTTGATGTCCTAGGTGCAGTGGTAAGGAGAGAGAGGGCCCTGCATACCTACCCAGGTAGGTTGTGATAACCGGCCAACTAGACCAGGGGATGAGACCGCCACGGCGGTAAGGCTTGACTCGTCTTGTCGGGGTAGACAGAACTGGCGGGTGGAGGTTGATGTAGGTAGCATGCATGCAGAACGTAGTATAAGAGGGGATGGGGGTAGGGGACATCGATATCTAGATATCTAGGCAAGTCTGACGCGCGCTATGTGCGGAGGAATGCATGGTTCTTGCGGCGTTGCGTCGTGACTGGTTCGGTTCGGCTCGGGAAGGGAAATCACCGTCTTGTCTGTCGTTTTGTGCTTCGCTGCCCCGCATCGTTTCTCTCAAAGCCTGCGGGTGGAACCTCGACATTCGGAGATGTAGGGCGACGTAATCCCCCCGACTCATGCCTGATAGGGGCAAGTTGGGCAGTGAGAAGCGAGCGCGAAAGCAAGATAGTAGGTGAAGGAAGTTGTTTGGTTGGTTGGTTTGCTGTTTGCCTGCCGTTTGCTGGGCGTTTCAATTCTATTTCAAACAGGAATGAGATACCGACGACGATGACGACGAAATAACACATCTGCACTACGTGATGCCTACTTACGCACCAGCTATACTTCCGCGAAGCACCCCGTTTGCTAGCGCTGCTTGATACCGCCTAACATGATAGCTGCCGCCTGGTCTAAGAAGGAAGTAGGCAGAAACAGTCGAATGGACGCCCTGCATGTAACGTATCTCGGAGGCAAGACTTTATACTTGCTACTATGTGCGTGTTCGACCGTATGGTGTGTACATACTATGATAAAAAGGAATAAGCATGTGAGGCGGGCCGATGCAGCTCCTTCATTCTGCGAAGAAACCCTTGCCGGCCGCTCTGCTGTGTGACACATTTTGTACACGTCGATTCGGATATCTAGTTCATCGTAATTTCTCTCTCGCGCTAGGCTAGATGGAAATACAAGAAAAGCAAGAAATAAATATAAGAACGGGTGAGAGAGGATGCCAAGACCTGGGGAAAGGTATAAGCTCGGGTCAGCAATCGAACCGTTGCTGAAGAAGGAGGCAGTTGTCCTGACTTCTTTTCTTGGTCTGACGGTTACTTTTCCTTCTGTCTTTCTCGGCGCTCCGCCTTTTTATTTACATTAAAATTGAGAGATACAAGCGGGAAACTTCCGTCTTGAGAAGAGGGGGGAAGGAGCCCGGTGACGTCTGGGTCCGGGGTTCTTGGGGATGTTTACGATTGGGGGGTCGGTAAGGCCCTTTTGCATTATATGTATGTAGTCTACCCATTAACGTGGGGGTCCCGCGTGGATAGATTCGGAGTAGATACTGGCGGACTAGATCTTGGGATTGAAGCTTATACCATACCGTCGAAAAGCTAGTTCAGGGGCTAGATGGAAATAAATAGCTTCTCGGCAACGACTGTCAAAATACCACAACTAGAGTTGATGACAAATAACTCTTCAGTTGAGGGTAAACCGCGCCAGAATCACCAGCTTCTATTGTGAGCTTCCTCGGTTGTACAAGTAACCAACTCAGGGCTTTCGAGGCATTAAGGTCAGCAAATTTTACCTAGGTAATAAACATCACCTTGTGTTTGTGTGTACGCGAAAAGTAGCCTTATCTTACAAGGGGGAGGAAACGTGAAGGGCTAGACGCGGCAAAGAAATCCTAAAGACCTTGACGTCTTTGTAGCGTAGCTTGTGCGAGTCTCCACTACAGTCTTACATAGGCTACTGCACTATTCGGAATTTTCGAACGGTAGTTACCAGTGCTTACGCCGAAGTATTGACCTTTCCGAGTGTTGGTTTGAAGCCGGGTGCCTAAGTGTACCCGATGGATTTTGCGGGGAAACGATGATTGCATCATTCGAGAATCGTGACCTACACAATATCCAAGTAAGGCACTTTCACGGCTCTATATGCAACTACTAGAACAATAGTGCATATGCATGAATTCTGAGAGCCTGGTCGTTACAAATCTTCACACGTATCATATCTAGTATGCTGTCATTGGTAGAGGCACTCAAGGGCGTCAAAGCGCTGATATTCGACGTCTTCGGGACTGTTGTGGATTGGCGCTCAACAGTCCATAACGAGCTCACCAAGAGGGCTCGAGACAAGATCGCATCGCGAACCTTCGAAGGACTCCCCGAGTCGCTTCAATCCCGTTTGAAGGGCATCTCGGACGAAGACTGGGCTGCCTTTGCGCAGGAGTGGAGAGATTCGTATGGTGAATTTACTTGGAATTTCGTGCCCGGGGAAATGGAGTGGAAGGATATTGATACGCACCATTATGACAGCCTCAAAGAATTACTAGATAAATGGGGTATTCTAGGCGTGTACACAGACGAAGAGATACGCTCGCTAAGTCTCATCTGGCATTACCTGACACCATGGGAAGATTCGGCGCTAGGCATCCAGAAACTCGGGACGCGATACGTCACAGCGACGCTTTCGAATGGGAACCGGTCCTTACTGCGGGATCTCGACGCGCACGGTTCTCTCGGTTTCAATCGTATCATATCGGCTGCGGACTTTGGTGCCTACAAGGTAAGACTCTTGTTACGGGTACCCTATACCTATCTAACCTATCTGCATGCGTTCGGCACCTACTTCGGTGGGCATTCTTGTGACCAAGGCAAACAATAAAAGAAAACATGGCAAGCTGACTTTGCCTACTACGGGTAGCCGCATCCGAGCACATACCTAGGTGCGGTACAGGCTCTCGCATGCTCGCCCAATGAGGTAGCAATGGTTGCCGCACATCTCGGAGATCTTCACGCAGCTAGAGCGAATGGGCTACGGACGATCTATGTCGAGCGAGATCGTGAGGAGGAGTGGCCGCGGTAAGTAAATCTGTTGCTCTGATAGACCCGTAGATTCGTAGTGTTCGATCTGCGAGCCTACATTGGGTCCTTTAAAAGATCGTGGAAGCCAGTAAAAATTGCTTCTAACTAAATATTCAGGGATGATAGCCGTTGGAAGGATGCGCGAGGCTGGGCTGACTTGGTAAGTTTGTTTCGCTGTTTACGTCCCCTTGCACTTATACAGAGCAGTTGTAGCCTTGCTATAGCCCCCCTTGCCCCTTTTCATGGTTCGGCGACTGAGGACTAACAATCACCTTGTAAGTGGATTCCTCAAGAAGAGGGAGGATTTGTCGAGGTGGCAAGACGACTGGGTATATCCTAAAACTGGGACTCTCACACCAATACTTGAGTATGTAGCACGGTCCAGAGTCATTAGTAGAGTGCAGAATGAATGCTGTCGCGGGGCCTAATACTAAAGGGCGGTGGGATGAGGAAGTAGATGCCATTTGGTGGGGCTAGAATGACGTGTATCTTATGTTGTAAATCCCCTTTAAGGCCATTGTGCAGTATTTTTGGTGGTGTTGGCGCAGGCCGAACTTGACAATCCTATGTGAGGCCTAAACAGACCTAGGCTCACACTTTACCGCGATGCGTAACGGCTCAATGATCTTGGATTCGGCCTAGTAGTAGGTCCAACGAGGAGACAATGCGAAGCTGCAAGGATACCAACGCATTACCCGAGGATTTTCTGGCATGATTTGGGAGGGGCGAATACGCGAGTGCGCGTCTATGTGAACCCCTCGATATTCAGCTTTGAGCTTGAGCCCACCATGAGGCTCATCTCGGTACCTAATGCATCAGATCGATAGTCTCATCTTGTCCGTTTGCGGGCTCGTGTTGTGGCGGCCACAATGGCCACGTCTTTGGTGCGCCGAGCCATGAGCGCTAAAGTAAGCATATTTTCAATGGCTTCAAGGAGCCGGCAAAGGCGCAACTAGATAGCCGCCGAAGCGATTGAAGGCACACTCCATAACGTTGACAGGTACCTATCCCGTTGCCATCTAAGCGGGGGGTTGGTTCGATGAGGCTGCGTACCCCCCTCCCCACCCTCGTCTATCGCACAAGAGATATTAAGCGCCGCCGTTATTCCATGTAGCACGTATGAACGACTCTATTCCCGTATTGCTGAGAGTTGGCACACGGGGGGGTTGTATCCGCTTGCGAACCATTCCTTACGAGGAGCACATACATCAAAGCTTGCTGCCGAGTCAGCCGCAAAAACAGGCGAGGGCCGAAAAGCTATGACAAGCCGCGGGTAGGCATAAGCCCAAGCTGGAAAGGAGCAAGCGGTTGGGCTCGTTCTGGATTCATCCATTCGGTGTAACGCGTGATATCCTTCAAGCCGTTCTAGAAAACGGAAACAAGGTGAGACCCTGCTCTAATATGGTTGTACTATAGATGTAGATAGCACCAAGTGCTCGGGTGAGCGATCTAGTCCATAGTGGAGGAGGTGAAAGGATCGATCTGATTTGCAACTATAATAGGCTTCTTATGGGATAATGGGAGGGGACTAGAATAGCCTAGTTCACTATAATATTCACACTAGATTGCACGTGGCGGGAATAATTAACATCAGTCTAAAAAAGTAGGTGATGTTAAGAACGGAGAACAGCACATCTTCATAATGGAAAGAGATGGATGGGCACAATCTAGGTACTCTACTTAGTTGGGTAGTTGCACACGGACTACATAGGCATCTACTTGGATCTAACCCGGACGATAAGGGTACCTAGAGGTACTGTATATACTACCTATGAGAGGTAGGCATAATCTATATTTTTTACTTGACAACGAACACACTAGCATAACAAAATAAAATAAAATAAAAAATTGAAAAAAAATTCAAAGGAAGCCGAGTAGTGCGGGTTATCTACAGGCATGAGCACATTAAAATGTGATTACTGTGCAGAAACTCTGAAAATAACTGTCAGCACAGACTTGAAGGATCAACTTGGGTAGATACTTGTATGCTCTGCAGCGATACATACTACGTATACGTGTGTAGGTAGTAATAGTGTATATGGGTATGTTACGGAATCTGTTACTGGCCAGTGATCGATTTGATTACCTACCCGCTATAGTATAGGTACAGTGCTATGTATCTTGGTCATTGCTTTAGTGCCCAATGGTGGTGCTGGTTTTCAGCCTGAGCGGTGCTCGGTTTAGAATTACCCACATATACCCGAATACTAGTGCTTATACACTACTAGGTTAAGTTGGGTACTTGAGCAGACTTGAGGAGACCTATGTAACGCCCACTCTAGCTATGTAGTTACTAGGTACCTACTGTAGTAGAATAAAGATTGGAGAGAGGTTGAGGGACGGGTGTTGTATTACTGTCAGTAAAGACGGTTACATCCAAATCGAGATACACCACATTTAGTACCATAAAAATTTATCTCAACCCTTACTTACAGTAGTAGTAGTTACCCTATACTATACCGAGGCTTAGATAGATTACGCAGTATCAGGTTAGGTGGGTAGGTGAGAAGCAGGTAGTCGGCCGTGTTACCGAAACCGGTACCGAGCTTTTCCTCCTTTCTGCACTCATACATACCTCCTCCATCCATCATCCTACTGTACATAGCACCTACATAGCACATCCTAGATAGTCTATACCGAGACGCGCATACCTACGTCGTCTTATACACTAAATCACCGACACGGGGAAGAACCTAAGCAAAATAAGTGAAAGCAGAAGGAATCGAATCTTTTTTTTCGCCTCGCGACTTCTTGGCCGTCATCGTCACCATGACAAACCGAAACCTTTGTTAGTCACAAACTATTTACCCCCTTTACACCTTTACAGTACCACAATACGTAGTGTCCTCGCCCTTCGTTCCTCGGGAGCCGACCATGATTTCACATATGCCATATCTTGCCAAGAAACACTGTGAAATCCTTGGCGTATTTCGTCTCGTGAAATGCTCACTTGCTTGCTGTTGGTCTTCATTGGTTAGGGGGGGGGGGGGGTTTCGAGCTGGTCGAGTGGTCAGTACGTACTGCTGACACCTGTTATCATACCTACCTACATCCATCCCGCCTTTTGCTCAGTTTCGTATGTTAGGTGTTGTCATCATTCGTCTACTCTTTTTATAACCCTTCTGCATATCGAAACACCAAAATCCCCTCGCCTAAGACTAATCCCTACCTCTCCTCCCGACAGTAGGTGTACAGAGGGAGAAAAATTCTTCTAATCCTTCGGCTCCTCCACCTCCGCCTTGTCATTATCTTAGTGCAGTTCCTCCCACCCATGACATGCTGCCCGTACTATGTAGTGTATGTGCTGTCCATTTTTACATACTATGTAGGTAGATAGAGTGTATTCTAGTCTACTGTATGTCATTCTTGTCCTTATCTCGGGTCGGCCAGTTCCAGCTGCTTGTCCCGAGCAGTACACCACTGTCCCCGACTCTGAGCGAATCGACTACACAGATCGTTGCAGTAGCCTTGAGAGCTGCAACCTTGCTCACTCATTCCACTTTGTTGCAGTAACTGCTATGTACTACCTCATACTAGAATACAAGCAGTTCTCTACCTACCTACATACTTAGGTATCTTACTACTATTACCTGTACATTTGACCTCTTATGTATCCCTCGAGAAACAACTTATTTTCATTACTACAAAGTTCTGCTACAGTGAATGAGTATTTATTAGCTGGAAGGGAGCACATTACAGTAAACGATTCGACTCGACGGGGGCCAGTCCTGTCGATCCTTTGCTTTCGCATTTGTCCTAGGTAGGCTTACCACAAGGAGGAGGAGAAGGAGAAGGAGGAAGTGCGTCTTTGTCTGTATCTACCTACATAAGTAGGTAGGATAGGATCTCTACGATTGATACTGTAGTACCCAGCACACCTTATTCTACATAGTATTTATCAATCTCTCTCTTTCCCCGACTTTACCAACCTGGGTAATATAAGTACTTTGTATGGTGTTAACGAGTGTCGACGCTAATACTACCTAGGTAGTAGTAATAACATGAATACCTCCTAATCATCGTCCTCATACCGCAGTAATCTGCAAGGTGCAGGTAGTGTAGGTGGTGATAGACCCCTACCCTCCCTTTTTGCACCATTTTGCACCAAACAAGGTGACCTGGTGCTACTGGTACCAGATTGAAGAGAAATGGACTACGGGATTTGCTTGTGGATTAGTGTAATAGCTCTCCAACTTTTAGTGGAAAAATGCTAAGCTACCTACCTACCCAAGGTATTTACCTCCACTACCTATTTAAACAAAGGTACACTACTCACCTCCCTACGAGGTAGTCCGCTACCTAACCTAACCTACCTACTCATGTACTATGTAGAGTACTAACTACACTGCCGACCTACATATGTATACCTTACCTTACCTTACCTTACCTACCTTACATGGTACAAAGTACCTCCACTACCTACACTACCCTACTATGTAAGTACGCTAGGCCCAGGTACTTATATATTAACCTACCTAAACCTACCTATCGAATCATCAACTTTCCTATGTACCACCTACCTAGGTAACGCTAGGTAGGTGCTTATAGGTGGTTTAGGTACCTATCTACATGCCTACCGACCTACCTACCTACCTGGTAGCTACAAACCAACCGCTGTCCGCGGGCAGAACAGACTACCTAGTACGTGCTCTATCCAAGTACCAACACACCCGACCCGCCCCAGAACAGAACGCATTCTCCACAATCCACAAAAGAACCTTAGACCTTGGACTTGAAGCCTTGACCCTCCTCTTCTCCTCCCATTTCACCACTCAACCACTCAATTACCTTCGCTCTCTCTCCAACACCCACGCCGTCTCCCGAGACACTCGCTATAGCTGTTGTCGTTGTTCCTGCTGTTGCTGCTGTTGCCGCCGCTACTTCCCCCTACTGCCGCCGTTGCTGCTGCTGCCACTGCCGCCACTGCCGTTGTTATTACTATACCATCGTTGCTGTTGTCGTTGCTGCTGCTGCTGTTGCTACTGCTACTATTTATTATTTATTTTATTTATTGCCTGCCGATCACAACGGTCCAGTATTCTGTAACCCTCTCCTGCTTATTAAATCGAATCGAATCGACTGAAAAAGCGGCTTACATCATTCTTCCGTCTTGTTGCCTGGCCTTTGCGAAACTTGAACTATTACAACCCGCCACTTCGTCCTCATCTATACCCTCTATACTATCTATACCATCTTGTTCACTAGGATTACCCTACCTATAGCTTATTAGTTGTTAATATTCCTCTGCTTCGCATACCTTTCGCCTACCCTTCGGTTTCCCGCCGACCACTTTCTTAATTCACGATGACGCCGCGAATGGTGCTGTACAGGCTAGTCGTGCTTGGCGACGGTGGTGTCGGCAAGACAGCCCTGACGATTCAATTATGTTTACAACACTTTGTCGAGACCGTACGTCTAATATTCCCCGACCACGGGACAAGTCACTGGCCACTATTGCCACGACTTCCTTCCCTTCGGCCCGTCCCCTCTTCGCGATATGGCAACCAGTCGCTGACATATAATACCAGTATGATCCGACAATCGAAGATTCCTACCGTAAACAAGTCGTGATAGATGGTTCAGCATGTATGCTTGAAGTACTAGACACAGCTGGACAGGAAGAATATACAGCATTGAGAGACCAGTGGATTCGCGATGGCGAGGGATTTGTCCTGGTCTACAGTATCTCCTCCCGATCGTCTTTTACCAGAATCAAGCGATTTCACCACCAAATCCAACGGGTAAAGGAATCATGCCAGTCATCACCGACGTATGCCGGCTCACCGATAGCCGCTGCCGTCCCAGCGAGCTCCGTGCCTATTATGCTCGTTGGCAACAAGAGCGATCGCGTAACAGAAAGAGAAGTGTCTACACAGGAAGGTCACGCCTTGGCGAGGGAGTTGGGCTGTGAATTTGTCGAGGCATCAGCAAAAAATTGCATCAACGTTGAGAAAGCTTTTTATGACGTCGTTAGGATACTACGCAGGCAGCGAGAGGCCGCATCACGGCCACCGGCGCAACGCACCCGCCCCCCGAACGGGGATACGTTTTCATCAGTCCGTGACGCCGATCGATATAGGAGACCTCGGGGCCGAGGAAGCGGAAGCAAATGCGTCATTTTATAAGAGCCTAGCATGATGAGGTGGTGATGACATTGGCGGGCTCGCGCACAACTGAAACGATACCACGACAGCAATTCATTTATATTTGATTCATGTGTACCGTATCGAAACTACCGACCGATTGCGATGTCTTCGGCGGTGCATACTTCTTCCCAATCCCACCAACACCGTGTTATCAAAGAAGAGTATGCCGTGTCCATACACTCTATTCAGTCTCATCTCTATTGTATTGCTTGCTTTTTTTTGGACATGAACCAGTTTACCATCTGGCGAACGGCGTACGAATGAAAAATAAAAAAGCGGCATCCTAAGGCGCAAGATGACTTGGGTTTTTCGTACACCAAGAAGACACATTATTGTGAAGAGATGGGTCGGGCAGCCGGGGGTGTTTTGGAGTCTCGGAAGGGGCTGCCATTTTACGCCATACAAAGAGTTTTCCCATTCTTCCAAGTCATCTCTTCTACATAGTCACCCACACACACAACTTCTCCATTGCGATGTCCATATTTTTACTTTGCCCCCACGCATGAATATTCAATATCTCCCTGGTCGGAAAAAAGGATTGTGGTGCCGCGAGGATAGTCTCGCGGAGCTCTTCAATATATTGCATCTCGAGCTATAGTCAAATCTACTCGAATCTGATTAGAAAAGCTATATTTACTGATCAATCAAATCGTCCCTAATCCTCTTTTTTTTCTATTTGGGTGTGTCTTTCGTCATTCTAAGATGTTCCAGCTGACGTGATACATACATGTATGTAGCCTTGCGTATTACTGTAAGTACACCTATACCCCCATGCTTGCTGTACGTCTTTTTGGACCAGCAATAAAGTAGTTTAGTACTATCTAAGTAGCCCTTTGCGACAACTATCTCAGCCTAAGTGGAGCCAACCGTGGGCATTAAAAAAAATCCCCATATATATTACCTAGGTATATATATATATATATAGTTGGCTGTTAGTTCGGCGCATTTCTTGCCTCTTTTGGCTAATTACTATCGCCCATTCCCTCCCAACTATACTACTTACACTACACTAATTGCCTGCCGGTGATTTCAGTGTCATTGTGTGTGGGTGCATGCACAGTAGTGTGTAGGTAGGTGAAGTAGAGTAGAGCAATTTAGGTATCTAGTGGGCGTGTGCTTACCTACCGTCTGACTAAATAGTGAGTTGGGTTCGATTCCTAACAGCGCTATTGGTATTCGCTTTTAGCTCATTTTGCTTGAGGTGTGTTAGGGACGGTTTGCAACCGGATGAACCTGAGTGAAGACTAATTCGTAGGCTTTTCACTGTAGCGTAGACACTACTGTTACTACTGTTACTACTGCTGCTGCTACTGCTACTAAGCTGAACCAGTCATTTTTCCATGGATTGACTGAGAGACTGACTGAATGGTTTGCGTGGAGTACCTGTTTGGAATGCCTTGCATTTAACTTATGCCTATCTTGCTTGCTTTGCTTGCGTGCTAGATTAGATTATAGTGTAAGGGATCAAAAGTACCCCCAAACACACTAGCCTACTATCTACTTTTGCGAAATGCGCGGGAATGGATATGGTATATACATGCTAGTTAGTACATACAGTAGTTTGTACACACAAGGGTGTGTGTTCCCCCCTTGATGATCGTAGGGTGGTGGTGGTGGTGGTGGTTTGCTCACGAATACAAAATTACATGTGAATATCAATTCATTCTTACAAGTAGTTTTTTTTAACCCCTTCCCTGGCGGGTCAGCCTCTCCCCTCCTTACCTACCTAGGTACCTAGCACTACACCTGTGCTTCGCTTTACACATTGTTTTGGCCCCCAACTTCCCGACTCGATATAGGTACGCAGGGTAAAGTTAAGTAAAGGATGTGTAATCACGGGGGTTCATCGCCGACCTGAACTAAAGCTGAAAAAGGAGGTTTGATGCGGGAAAGCAATAATGGAGAGGGAGGAAGAAAAATAAAAATAAAAAAAAGTAAAAATAAAAATAAATAAAATGAAACATGAAACGGGATGAGGGGGAAGGCAGAGGCAGAGGCAGAAGCAAAGGGCTGGATCACAGGAAGAGAAGAAATCATTTTCGGTACTTGGTTTGATTGTTGTTGCTTTGTTAATTAATGTTGCTGTCGTTGCCCTCTGCTTATACCTACCTATCTTGTGATTTCTTTTCTCATTTACCGTGAAATCTAGAACTCGATTTTCGTGCATACTTCATACATATACATGCATATATATATACTACATACCTACATACCTACATACTCAAGGTACCTATTCGCAGCGCGGCAACGCACGCACCAGTCCCTGAGCAAAGCCTTGTCCCCCTCTCTCAATTAATTGTCAAGGCGTTTTTTTTTATCGACATCTTGCCTACACTACCTTACCGCAATACAACCTCAACCCCACGTTGTACCCGTAGAGCCTGTATTATATGTATGTACGATTCACGCCTACCTTACCCCCTTTCTTCCCTCATGCATGGTATTATCTATGTATGTATAGATATGGACCATACTTCATAGCGTGTGTCCATCCGTTCATCCATCATCCATCCATTCACCCGCCTCGAATCGAGTTATCATAGGATAGGGATAGGGATAGGATAGGATAGGATAGGATACTAAGGGATTAGCTAGATAGTATGAACCAAGAAAACGCGAAAAAGGGACGCAGATGCAAGGCATTACTAACAACATATATAGTCTAATTGGCCTTGTTTCAAACGTCTACTTTCCCTTCTCCTCGCGCCTTTCATTCGCCAACCCGTTCCCATCATCTAACCTTAGGTACATGCAATAGTAGCACGCGGTGCCATGTAGCTAGTTAGCTAACCTACTATACTAGCTAGAACTTTCCAGCTTTTGAACCTGAAACCCTGTAAGTGTAGTGTGGTGCAAGTGTAGGCAATCTTGTAGCGTGATTGTTAGGTACAGCTATAGGGCCTTGGCATGACAAAGCGAATGTCTTGGCTTGTGCTTTGCCATCATTGCACAATGTCATTCATTTTCTCTTAGAGCTTCGAGCTTCGAGCTATGATAACACTAAGTATCCATCTATACTAGACTGCACTATGTAGGTTGACCTGATGCCTTTTATCTGATTCAACTTGATACCTACCTAACCTTAGTCTCAGGTAGGGAATTAGTGTAGTATTACACTACACTATTAGATAGCTTCGCGCGCCCACTATAAAAGTGGCAACGACAATTTAGCTCTTTGTTAGTTGGTCGTTTCTCTTGTCCACCACCCGCCCGTCCATCCGATGTTTCGTCTATAGCTTAGACTACATCGTGCATCTCCACGGACTTTCCTCTCTCCTCTGTTTCTCGCCTCACCTACTTAGGTAGGTAGATAGCAGTAGACAAGAGAGCGCATAAAGACTAGAGAGAAAGAGAGAGGGAGAGATAAGTTAAGTTTGCTAACAGAAACTACCCTGCCTAGTAAATCGTACCATGCCGCTGCTGTTGCTGTCTACCTAGTGCTCTATGTAGTGTAATATGAATGAAAAAAAAAATAACTGCTAGTCTAGCTACGCTATAAAGACCCCGGTTACATGGTTCCATTCCATTACCAGCAGTAAGTAGTGGGTAATCACGGTTGCCCTTAACGCCGGTACGGAGTCCGTAGCTGGCTGTTTCGGCACTGCAGAGTATACAAATCACTTGAAATTTGCTATTGCTATATATACCAAAAATTCCAGGGTATTCTCAGTATCGTCTAAGAAATATTCATAGGCGATCGCTTATAAATAGTGTAGGTCTCAGGTGGGATAGTGCAGTTAGTGTAGTGTAGTGCTTCATGAGTACACGTAGACGCGGAGATAGAATGAACCTCTTTAGGAAATGGATTAAGCTACCCCGCCTGCTTTGATTTCGCCCATTGTCTGCCAAGTCACTCTGCACCAAATATCATTTGATAGGTTAGTGTTTCGGTTGCTAATAGTTACAGTGTATAGTTCTACTAGGTTTCATACTAAATCGAGAGAAGAAATCCAAGTCAGTCAAAAGTATCATCTACCTTTGTGTTTGTTTCATAGAGAGGTAGTCGTTACTTCATCAACAGGTTCAGTTGAAAATACACTAAGAGAGAGCTTCCCACAGTAGCTGCCCTGTCTCAGCTTAGTATCCCGACGCTTCAACTCTGTCTCAAGTCAGACATACAGAGAAGCGCGCGCCGCGCACCAGTATTTCCCACCAAAGGTGGCGTTGACATCGTCGTCGTATCGTGGAATACGACCTCGGACACACAAAACGAAGGCGGAGTTGACAAAAAAACACACCTAAGATATTATCTCAGCTCACCTCATTCTAACTAAGACCCCAAGACCCCAAGACTTTCGACGATCCCGCTTCTTCGCCTTCTCCATAGTTCCTCCCCGAGCCGTGATTCTCGACGACATGGGCTGTGCTGGCGAACCAACTCGTGGCACGTGTAAGTGGTGTAGCGGGCAAAGGCAAAAACCCGCTTCGGCATACCAAGATATACGGCTTCGGTTTTCGGTAGATACTGTACCGTGGAGACTACTACACTATTGTCATGATAAACTAACCTACGTATGTAGCTAGATAGATTCCCTTCAATTTTAAGACTCGAGGGGGAAAAAAACCCGTCCTATTTTTTTCACCTAGTACTGACCAAGGTAGGTAGGGGATTAGTACTAAAAAGTACACTACCACTTGCGTCCGGTTCCTCTCTCACCATGTGTGTGTTCCCACCGGAATTCGGAATGGCTGACCCGGAGCTTAGGACGCGGTCCACAAGGGCAGGGCCACACACGAACCTTTTGAACTCTGCGAAAAAAGCTAGGTTTGGGTGCGTACAAAGTAACTATGTATGTAGGGACGCGAATGAAACCGCTTTCCGTGTAGCGTCGATGCAGCGTGCGCCCCTCCCCATTGTTTCGCGCACCGCCGCCGCCGCCGGTCTCCGATTCTTCGAGGCCGCAAAGTGTCTGTCTAGAATCATCTAACCGTATCTGTTCTGTACGTACTATAGACGACCGGATATCGAGAGGAGATAGGGAGGGGGGAAGATCGCTATTCTATTATCTTAGATAGGTAAGTAATCATGCCATGTGAAGTGAATTGATCTAGTCTAACTAGCTATAGTAACCCACGTACCTTTGCACTCACGTGCTAGCCTTCATAGCGACGAGATGAAGAAACCCCTTGCAGTAAGGTATATTTGTATGGGGAGGATTAGTAGGTCTCCGCTATCGTCGTCGAGGCATGACTGATGATCTGGGAGTTTGCATCGAGTGAACTTGGAATAGCGCCGTGCGTTCTACGTAGTATTACCGGCATCCTGCTACACGTATGCGTCATTGCCGCGTCGATCTACCGGCAGAGTCGCACCGCAGCTCGGTCCAGATAACACAGGTCAGATTCACAATGTCATATATCGCAAATCTATCACGACCGGGACCACGATCCCTCTTGCACTCCCGAGGGTCCTTACCGTTATTAACACGGTCAACCAATCATCCAACCTTCCACTAACGTCACCTCTTGTAAGGGAAATTAGTCATCTGTCACTCAGAGAAGCACTTCCTGTCTCAGTTGATATCCCATTGTCGCAAGCCAACAGGAGCAGTCTTCTTTCTATCATAACACTTGGGCACCAGCCAGCGATCCACAACTGCCACATGTACATCGACTCGGGCCTCTCCGTAAGCTAGATAGAAACGGCGCTCACTTTCGCGTTTGGAGCTCGAGTCTAGGCCAAAGTGGAAGGTGTCGGCACTCTTGTTTTAGTCCAGAATCTATCAATGATGCCTAGTGTACGTACATTTACACTAGGTAAAACACGTCAAAGCAAATGCAAAATTTCTCACTCTCTACGGCGGTGTCGCCAATCCCGGCCGATAATACTTTTTTGCTATAATCCCCCACTCGAGAAAAAAAAAAAGATGGAAGAGTAGTAGTTAGTGTATATCGTGAAACAATAACCTTCCCAACGGCCAGGTCCGACGTGACGCTTATTAATAACCTTATTCTCGCCTCCCTCTCCTGTCCCGCTTGCCGCCTTGGGCGCCGCTTGCTGACATTGTGTGGTCCCGATCCGTGATGAGAATGGAAATATGCCATATGTAATAACTTCTAAAACCGCTGACAAATTCTAACAATATGTAATTGCTCCGATCCTTTCTTAGATCGCCATGTCATTAAGAACCAATTATTAATACAATTTAATCTCTCAAGTTACCGTATATAGAGACTACAAACAGAAAACCACAATAAGTCCTCATACAGCTTAGCATAGCATAGCATAGCATAGCATAGCAAGTCTAGATGGCTCTCTAAACAAGTCTCGGACTCGATCCCGATCCCACCGGCCTACGGCTACGGGACCCATAGTGTAGTCGGGTCGCCTCGCCTCGTGAAAAAGCTACACTAAATCCTGTACCCGAAAACCGCCCCCCGCAAGCGCTTGTTGTACCAGGACCACGGCTACGGTGATCTGTGAAGCATTAGAGGAAACGCCAGTAGGTCGTACAGTGCAGTCTTGCGTCTTTGTAGGATTCGAACCGACCACCTATCCTATTCTATACTCTTCTCCCCCCCCTCCCCCATTTCTACATACTGTAATAGTACGCTACCCCTTCCTTCCCCCTTGGTAGGTATGTAATCATTACCTAGTTAAGGTAAGTGAATCCGCATGGATTACCGGGGCCGGGAGCCGATTACATATACACTCGCTACCTGTGTATACCCAGGCCAAGGGATTTGCTTCCGCCGTGTATAGCATGGCATGGCATGGTACAGTATGGGTTGGATTAGTTTGGTAATAGACAATGCTAAGCTTAGTTAAGAGTAACATGATCCTTCGAGCCTGGGTACGTATTTTCTACAGTAGTGTTATCCCCCACGTCTTGCCCCCCATCCCCATCCCATCGGTGACACTACACGTACATGCCAATTTCCTCGAACTCGTCCTCCGCGTTTTTTTTTTTTTTCCCAATAGGCAAGAGACGCAACGCAACGCAGGCCGTCGAGATCGCGGCCTTGCTGTCTAAAAGGACTAGACCTCCATGCGGAATTGCCGTCGGTCGCAGCGAACCAGCATTACGACGCAGGCACGTGGAGCCTTGGCTAACATGGCGGTCGTGGGACGGATTTTCCGGGGCGCCTCATCCGTCCTTGACCAGACCAGAAGATCAGACATGCCATACATACACTACATTGCATGCCGTGCATAGTCTACATGGTAGTCTCAGTCGGCTCACCGCCTTGGGCCTCCGAGGGGAAAAGATATGCGGGTTCTAGAAGAAAAATTTGGATATGCGAGGCCCTCCCATGCATGCAGTTTCGTGTGGAGGTGTCTCTCTTTTTTCTTTTCTTCCTAATATGTACATACATGGTTGAAAAAAGTAGGGTTTAATGTCCGCGAGGGAGGGAATTAAAAAAAAGAGGTTGTTCTTCTCGCCCTCCTTCCTAACTCGGCCGGCCCGTTCCGTTCAAAGGAAACAGGTTCGCTCCCCTTCACCTCAACCTCGCAGAAGGAATGTGCGTGCAGCAACCAGCACCAGCGGCGGCAGTGAGCGTCAGCATCATCAACCTGTAGGACCAGGGGTGAGGATCCTTATTTTTTTTTGTGCGGAAATCTCGAAAATGAAAATTTCCCCAGTCGATTCTTCGGATTTTAGTGTCATTGTAGTCGTACCCGTCTTCAGGTACGGAGATTTATTGATATTTACTACTAGTATGCATGTTACTAGGTAAGGCAAGGCGTTGTTAGTTAGTGTAAGTAAAAAACCGTGATGCGTGATAAAAAAAAACCTCCATAGCTATTGAGCCCCTGCTTCTTCTTCTTTTTTTGCTTTTAATCCGCAACGCCGCTTTTCGTTTTGTTTGATCCATCCCGAGGCATACTTAGCCGCTATGGGCCCGGTTTGGGTGTGTATCCCGTCTACAATATATCTGGTGGTTCATAGTTAGTAGGCACATTACGAAGCGGTATGCACGACGAAAGGCGACTTGCAGCTAACAACCACGCACGACCCCTTTCGGCCACAAGGCCAAGCAGAGGCCACGGTCAAGGGCCGGGGATGTGCCTCTTGCAGCTCGCAGTCCGCGGCCACGTTGTTTCACCGATTACGTCCCGAGACTTTTTCCCATCGGGCTGGCAAGGGGGCCACACGGGGAAGGAGGAGGGGGGGGAGAGGTTCTTTGGAGTTGCGTTGTAATCTTGGTACTGCCGTATGTCGCTACAGTATATCCATCCTCCTCAGATGCAAAAAGTTCCTGCGGTTAGACATCCCTGCTTCCGAGATTTCGTGTAGTGTGAGTGTAATGATGTATACCTACAGGAGTGCGCAGGTACTCGAACACGGATTTGCCAATTACTCAAAATTTTCGCCCCCAGCTCGCATCGTGTTCCGAACATTCCTGACCCTGCCGCTAGTCAACCACGTCTTGACATTTTTGAATTGTTTCCTCGTTAACTAGAACGGGCCAATCACCTTTTTTTATTTATTTTTATTTATTTTTTTACTAAAGATTACGAATCATCTGAATTTCACACCCGCGGAACCTGCATGGCGGAACTACCTAGCGTACCCTAGAAACCCTCCATGCACTCTTGGCCGCATTAGCATTGTCTAGTGTATGTGAACAAGTGCATTGTTTCTTTGCAGGACGCATCAATGTACACTACTTTTGCGTGTGTCCCTTGATAAACTGTGGGAACGAGTCTACACTCTGACTAGGTAAGTGTGTTGTGTTAGTCCCGTTGTGTGACCCATGAATACACACCCGAGGTTAGCACCAAGGGGCCGGGATAGTGTGTCCTTTGGCCCGTATTGACAGACGAAACGCAAAGTAGTCTCCTTGCATGTCAACTTAAACAGCGGCAGCCTCCCAACATAAGGCTGAATGAGTTGTCATTCGCTTGCTACACTAAGCCAGAGGAAACCCCCTTCTTGGCGTTCACGGCTCGGCCGCGGAATCTAGTGCCATAGCATCAACCGCATTAGCGGCGTATCATCATGTCCAGTTCATGTAGTGTTTACGGTTTACACCCCGTTTTTGACAGATGCATGTCTCAGATCAGCGGCCATCTGCCGTGCCATTTTGCATCCTCGGCGAAGTGAGGATTAGGTTGTATGCCGTGGTCTTACATACATACATACATCATTTAGAGTTTGTGTGGTTGTTTGAAGTGATCCAATCCTAACGGATCTAGTATGGCACACGACAGATACATGGATGGCGGTCTCGATGTCGTAGGGGTTTTGATGTATGTACTGAAACTGCGTTTGATCTCATCACACTACGAGCCACGCGTTCCTGAGAGACTCGCCCACCCGACACCCAATGTATGAGTGAACTCGAAGACGTGAGACAAGCTGTAACTAGTTTCAGATATGTTGACTAGAACATAATATCTAATAACTATTGGTGTTGTCATGTTACAAGAATGCCATTTGCGCGGATCAGGCACTCAATCCTTCAAGGATGATGTAGGTATGTTAGTGATTGCCCGGAGAGATGGGATGCTACTTAGCATCCTCGAGCTCCTCGATTTACCCACGCCACTTCCGCTCTGTTTCGTTCCGTTTCATTTTGTTTCGTTTCATGCCTTCTGCTCGAGCTTCCCTTTCCCCTCTACCTCTTAGACTAGCATAGATAGGATCACTAGGTATCTACACTAGAAACACAACGATGATATGCAGCAAGATGAAATTATCAGTATAGACAGACAGAAGAGCCTGCTATTCAGCTAGCTATCTTCCCAACTTATAGAGGAGAAATAGCTGATCTTGTAGATCAGTCCTTATATAGAAATGCCTAAGTGACTTTATATAGAGATCCCTTTAAACCACACTTAGGCAAAAAGGCAAGAAAGGTGGGTGTATACACCATGGATCAGAACCTTCTTAATACTAATATACTATACTCTCCTCCTGGTAACAATATGTGAATCGAGACTATACGCTGGCTCAATTACTTGCCGCGCCATCGGGATTGCCTTCTCTAGTTTCTGGGCTCGAGCACATCTTTTTTGAGCCAGCCTAGCCCCCCTATTAAGACGGTATCGTACCCTTATCATATCGATTGTAGTAGTAAGATACCCAACGAGCTGAGATATTAAGCCATACGAGAGATGTTATCAACCCGGCATTAGCCGAATAAATCCATTTTACGACTTGCATTGCGTGATCTATGGCATCTAGTCTGGCATTACCACATCGGCCTAAGCATGCTAACTCATAGGCATAGAGGGGAGCCATGCATACAGCTTGCTTGCAACAAGAGTTGATTTAATCGAGCTTGTTTAGTAGGCCTTGAGATTCCCTTAGAGCCTTGAACTTGACGACCGCCTCGTCTAAAGGTAAAACAACTTGTTCGGCACTTTGCGCTTTCTCCGCAGAATCTCTGCTTCTGATAGTGACAGTACGATCCTCCATCTCCTTCGCACCAAGAACTAAGGGAGAAACCTGTCAGTTTCACAGTTCTGAGAACGGTCTTTTAGATGTCATTATTAACTCACCAAGGATGAAGTTGTATTGGAGCAACTGTGCGCTTCGGATCTTCTTATTCAGCGTGTTGGCGCTAAGATCTACATCGGCGTGGAACTCGTTCGTTCTTAAGAGAGTTTGCACTTCCTTGACATAGTCGTATGCACTTGTCATGACGGGGATAACCATGACTTGGCGAGGACTTATCCAGAAAGGCCATTTACCACCAAAATGTTCCGTGAGAATGCCGATGAAGCGCTCAAAGCTGCCATAGATGGCTCGATGGATGATGGCGGGTCGGACATGACCTTGCCGAAGACCACCTTCGGCATCCGAGGTGGCCGGGGCGGATGCATCATCAGCTGTCTGGTATGACAAGTTGAACCGTTCTGGGAGCTGGAAGTCTAGTTGAATAGTTGCACACTACAAAGGTTAGCATAAAGATGCGCTAGTAGAATATGGGTGCCAAACCTGGAAGTCGCGGCCAAGTGCATCGGTAATCGTAATGTCAACCTTAGGGCCGTAGAACGCTCCGTCGCCAGGATTTAGTTCCCAAGGAACCGTGCCATGGTAGAATGTATCGAGAGCAGATGACAAGGTCTTCTCGGCCTTATCCCATGTTTCTATGCTGCCCAAGAACTTCTCCGGACGTGTCGACAACTTCAACTTGAAAGAGAAATCAAGTTTGCCATAAACGCTTCGGAGGAAATCGAATACTGCCAAAACTTCCTCACCGACCTGCCGCGTGTTAGATAATCCGGTATTGCTACTTGCATGTATGGGATAGAGTGGTTACCTGATCCTCTGTACAGAAGATGTGCGAATCATCTTGCACGAAACGTCGTACACGTGTCAATCCACCCAAAGCGCCAGACGCCTCGTTGCGGTGAAGGACTACACACCACAGCAGTTAGTTGTCATCTAATACACGGTATATCTAAGAATGTAAGAGAGAATTTGCACTTACCACCAAATTCGGCCATGCGGATAGGGAGTTCTCTGTAATTGCGAGCGCGAGATCCGAAGATAAGACAGTGGCCCGGGCAGTTCATTGGCTTCAAGGCCCATGTGTCCTTCTCTACTTCAAAAGTGAACATATCCTCATGGTAATCTAGTAAGAGGGTCAGTGTTTTGCCGATTGACATGTGCATTCCTATACAACTTACGTTCCCAATGGCCGGATTGCTTCCACAAGGAGGAATTGAACATGTTAGGAGAGTGAACCTCTTGATATCCACGCTTCCAATACTCTTTGCGTATGAAACTCTGCAGAGTATTATATATTATGGTACCGTGAGGAAGGAAGAAGACAGAGCCCGGTGATTGGTCGTGAAATAAGAACAGCTCTTGGTCCTTTCCAATTCTCCGATGGTCTCTCTTGGCGGCTTCTTCGAGGAATTTGAGGTGCTCGGTAAGCTGCTTCTTTTCGGGGAAAGATATACCGTAGACTCGCTGGAGTGAATCATTGGTAGGGTCTCCGAGGAAATATGACGCCGAGAGCTTGAGGATGCCGAAGGCCTTGATCTTGCCCGTATCCGGGACGTGAGGACCCCGGCAAAGATCAATTAGGGGACCACATCGGTAGACGGTGGTAGAAGTACCATCGGGGATCTTGTCGCCGATGATATGTTGTTTATATTTGTTGGATTGGAACATCTCGAGAAGTTGCTCCTTTGTGACAGTCAATCTTTGGAATGGCTGTTTCTCGCCGACGATTTTAGTGGCCAAGGTGGTCAATGGTTCAATGTCTTCGGTAGAGCTAACGGCGCGGCCTTCGGGAAGCGCCATCTCGTAGTAGAAACCTGATATGAGACTTTATTGGTAGCTGCCACACTCCCATACGTAATCAATTAACTTACCATTTGTTGTCGGCGGGCCAACGGCCAAATGTGCACCAAACCTCCGTTCGGCTGCTTCTCCCAGGATATGCGCTGATGAATGCCAAAAGACCTTCTTTCCTTCCTCGGTGGTGAAATCGAAGAAGGCTAGAGTTGCATCGCCTTCGAATGGGCGAGTGAGATCCCAGAGTTCATCATTGACCTTTGCTACGACGGTTCGTTCAGCCAAGCTCTTACTAATGCCACGTGCGATCTCGAAGGGCGTGGTCTCCCAGGAGGTGCCAACATGGACCCTTCCGTCGGGCAAAGTGATGTTGATGGGCTCTCGGGGCTTCTGGGCGGCGTGCTGTTGCTGCTCGTTCCACAACTTGTCGAAGAGAGAGAGACGCTGTTCTAAGAAAGTAGGAGCTGGACGAAGCTCGAGCTCGAGGGTAGCACCGGTGGCAGCGGGCTTGGACTTGGCCTTCTTGGAAGACATGGTGTTCTGACCGCGTTCTGTCCGCTTTGTCGTGCTAAGGCTGGATGGGAATCGTCTCAATCGGCAATTGCCTTAGTCGGCGAGTCTTCGTGGACTCTTAGAAAATGAATATCTGTCAGTCGTCAATAGTGGGGGTGGGGTGAGGAGGGGCAGACATCGGAGTCGAAGTGGGCTCCTTCTCTTATCTGGCTGATATGACTCAGATTATCTGTCTGACTAATAAGCCGTAACACGGAGTGCAACCACGGCACCCATCGTGTAAAGCCTATATCGAAGCTATTTTCATCTTTCTCTTCACAGCTAATTTCCTATGGGTTATGTATAAATAAATGTAAGGTTATTTATATTTTAAAGACTCCTATGAGACCAAGAATGCGCATCCCGCCCTAGACGTTGAACATGCGCATTGGTTTCTGCCCAAATACCTAGGTTAACGCATCACACTTATAAAATACTCAGGCATATATTTTAGCATATCCCGAAAGCAACCCAAGTATGACAACATTGCAACCTATGCAGGTACATCTCGGCTTTTGATAACTATTTATGTCATACGATTTTGACGGTGGTTTGAATAATAAGCCGGCTGTTTCATACAATATACGAATATTACCTTTGTAGAAGTATCACATATTTAAGTAGCATTAATGCGTTTTCGCCTAAGAAAAAGCAAGCAGAGAATGTAGGCAACCTGCTGCAACCCAGGGATCTGCATTCTTCGACATCCCATCGGTCGCCGCCCCCTAAAGACTTCGATGGTCCAAAAACAACGTTGCCTGGTCCCTAGTCGGCCTAGTTTATGGCTGAGACTACGGCCATCCCATAGACTACAAATAGCACCAGGCGGCGTTAGGAGAAAGAAGGGACTGTCAACCCTTCAAGAACCAAGGCTTCCTGTGTATAGCAGAGTTGGTATGTAGTTTAGGCTCATTACACAGGAGAAAGTATTTATCATGCACTGGTACGGATTAAAGGTATCTCGTAGCATATACAATATATAAGAACCCAAAAAGCAATTGTGGATTGGATTACATGTCTCTAGGACGAGCGGACACGGATATCTCTTGCTCGCAGGCGATACTGGGGATTCTCTGCTATTCGACTGTTTAATATGGTTGAGAGCGAACTCTACGAAGGAATCACCTCATGTACTATACAAAACTAAAGCGTGCCAATATTTTGATTGTGTATACAACGAGGGCATCCTACCTTCCTCACGAACTGATTGAGCTGGATGATTACTAATGTATACCTACCGTTCCAACAGATGCCACCTACCTATTCCCAAAGATCGACACGGGCATCGATATTAATAAAGTATGCGCGTAGGTAGATAACCACATCCCTCCACTCGATGTGGCGCCCGAGTGCATTCATACCTCCTAGCCGCGGTCGGTGACGATGCTAATCTCTGTCCGTATAAGGCGCGGATCTCGGAGGGTTTGAAACAGATGAGTCCACATGGTAACCCATCTAAGAAGCGGATAGATAGATATAAGGGTAAAAGGCTACACGACACTGGAAGCATCCATGTCTTCGGGTCTCAGGCGACACAGGGCTGCGGGCACAGGATCCTAAAGTTAACACAAGTTTCAATTGTGCTATGCCTCAAAAACCTATCACCGCCAGTATCCCATCGCACCGGCTTCCGTATAACCCATTGAACTAGCTACGGCTTTTCATCAAAACCCCTTCTGTGATCAGGTGGTAGTTGAACCTGGCACTACCAATTCAACATTGCGAAAAGAAGATGTAAGAGGTGAGAAACTCCAGTCGAACTTCAACAACATGAAACCCTCCATCACCCACTCACTCACCATTCCATCCAGCAGCATGATCCTAACACGAACCGCTACACCAACCTATTCACGCTCACTACCACGATCGCCAACTTCTTAAACAGTCCAGCTGTATCAGGAATACCAAATGATCCACGCACGAGGCCCAACACATCCCGGCGAGCGAACCCGGGATCACCCAACGTAATCTCCCGTAAATCGCAGTCTGACATTAACACTACTAGTCATCGAGTCTCGGAGAATACACATGTTCATCGCACGCAACGTTCTGCTTAACATTATCTATCTGTCTAACCTAATGACCTATAGCGATCTAGTCTAGTCTAGCGAAGAACATGATAGGATATCAATACAAGACCGAGAGCGTAGTACAGCCAGATTCTTATTGAGCAGCCGCCTTGAAATTTAACTAAATCCCCAGGAATGGTACTTTCGACTCCTACATATATATAAACCGAGCGAATCACGCCAAGTGTGGGCTGAGCTTAGCAACGGGTCGTCGTATGTACAAGTTTTCTAATTTGACGTAGAATCTGCAAGCACGAGTCGTGGGACAAGTGAAGCAGGCTACGCTACATCCCTGAAAAATAACCTGTGTACATACAAGATCATCTCGCGCAGAGACGTATTCAGTAAAGTAGCCCGAGACGCCATCGGACCAGAAACGAAGAGTATGAAATTTACAGAGCCGCTCGTTGTTCTTGCTGACACTCATGATTCGAGCACGAAGAAACTCAAGACAACGGGTCCCTGAAACCGAGCGTTTCTATGTAGTAAATACTGTCGAGAGTCCGCTTGAAGACCGCCTGAAAAAATAAAAGGGTAATATGAAAGAGACACCAAATAAATCTAGCCGGGCCGGGAATAAGCTGATCGAAAATAAAACAAAAAAGAATATGACCAATACTCTTTTCGCCTGATGCGTTAGTAGATCAGTCGATCAGTAGATAAATAGCAAGATCAGAGAAAAAAAAAAGTATCCGATCCAATCCTGTGCTCCTCGCGTACCCCATATCTCATAAAGATATATTCATAGGATAAATACTATGCTTCGTAAGGAATCCTTTTATTCGCGCACTGCGTTTTCGTCACCAAATGGGCTGCTATTTCTCGCGGCGGCCGATGTGTGCCGGTACGGGTCGATTTGTGAAGCACGCCTTGTCGACTCTTCAATGACCGCGCTGAGTGAGCTATTCCTCTTGGTCGCGCTCTTAGTCACAGGAGGATCGGAGAAGGGCCCCTGATCGCTAGTTGGCGTATCATTATCTTCTTCAATCAGCGTCACCGCAACTGACTCGCGCTCTCTGTCAGTAGTAGTAGAATCGCTACGCAGAAGAACCTGGGGCCCGGGGCTCTCAAGTTCCGCAATTGTTGGTGTCGCCGAAGTAGATGGCGATTTAGATGAGGATGCTTTGATATCAACGGTTTTGGGCCCGCTACCGACGCGTACAACCTGTGGTCGTACTGAGGTAGCAGTTGATGCGCTGGCATTCTTGAAAAACGTGGAGCCAATGCTAAAAGCAGGCGACGGGGGAGGCTTGTCGTATTTCTCATAGTTTACTGACGGAACTGGTGGCGCCGAGTCATCGCTGTTGGTACTCGCAGCGCGTGATTTGACACTGACAAGCGATGGCTTTAGGAAGTTGCCTTTCTGCGCCGGTACGGGCGACACAACGACGTTCTTTCCGTAGATCGTAGAAGCCACACTGGAACGAGGAGCATACGATGTGCGGGCGTAGGAAGTTCGGTCTGTAAAGCTAGAGAAACCAGAATAGGTTGAGTCACGGAGATCGCCTGGCACAAAGAAGTGTTGGTCCTCGTAGGGCGAAGAAGTCGCGCTCTCTGCGTGGGCGATGGGAATCGGTGGAACAGGAGGGACCAATAGCGTTGGTGAGGTTGGTGTCGCTCTGTTGGTAACGCCGGGGATGTAGGCGATTTGGATGATGTTAGAGGCTCGGGTTAAGACGGTCGAGGCAATAGAGTGTACTGTGTGCGTCGACTCTCTCTGTGATCGCCTCGAGGCGAAATCATTATCCATATGTTCCTTGGTGCGCTCTCCTTCCCCTTGCCACTGCTCCGCATAGCTGGATCTCTTGTTCTTGATACAGAACCTCCACAACAAGTATGTTAAAATTGCAATTAGAACTAAACCTCCTATTACGCCGCCAGCAATTGCCCCGGCGTTTGGTCCCGAGTTGCTGCTGGAGTTGGTTTTGTTGGGATCTGGCTGGCACTGGGTTTGTGGGCACGAGTCGCAGGTTTGGGAGGTGACAACACAGCTCTCATCGTCAGCGCAAGCCGGGCAATCGGGGGGTGTATCGGGACATAGGAGGCATCCTTGCTGTCGCTTGAATAATGAAGAACCAGTGTCTTCGTCTAAAGATTAAGGTTGGTGAGTTGAGTGCCATGCGGCGTAGACGGGACAGGACTTACCAACTGCAAAGCCGACGAAACCCGGTATCCCTGCCATGTTCGATATGACGAGGTAGAATCCAAACAAGAATGCGAAATGTATATGACGACGTATATAACTTGATGATTGCTTCGTTGCAGATCGACAATCTGACGAAGAGCTTGGCTGAGGTCGAGATGGGCCTGCGCACTGCAGATCTTGTTAATTTAGGGGGCGGGCTCCTTGTCTCAGCCGTTTAGTTGACAATAAAAGTTAAATAAAATCGACAATGGTATGTTTCCAACTAGATATCCTCGATTCCGAGCGACAACGATAGGTGCGCAATGGTGAAGGACGTAGATGTCGTGCGATAGGTGAGGACGGTGTGGGAAATGAATGAGGGATCAAACGAGTGACATGGAGACTAGCTCAGCGAAAGGAAACGAGTTAAGACAATAACAATAAAATGATATGGTGATTGCTAGCTAGCTGTGTGCAATCTAGAACAACATGAGGAACATCCAGTATCCGTTCTATTTGGAGAGCGAGAGAGAATGACCCGTCATCGACACGGTCGCTGTCGGGCGGAGGAGTGGGTGGTATAGCAATTGGTAGCAGGTATAGGTAGGAGGAGACAGGAGGATGCTCGATTGTGTGAGGCGGCGGCGGGTTTGTGAGAGGGTGACTGTGGACCAAAGACCAGAGACGGAGACGTGGAAGAGGAGAGGAGATCAAGGAAGGATGGATGGTAGATGGGCCAGACAGGGACGGGGACTTCCCTCCTCCTATGCTCAGCAGTGCAGTACGCGTGCTGTAGGGAGCGTGCTAGTGGTGTAGTGTACACCTACTAGAGCCCTGCGCAGGGCCTGGAGACTGGAGACTGGAGACCGGGGGGCCTGGGGGGCTGACAAGGGTGGAAATGGAAACACAAATTGCGGGTACCGGTTTAATATCGAACAATTGGAGCAGACACGCCAGAGACACCGGACGTCGGCAGTGTATAGTAGGATATAGTGGTTGTTCTAGGCAGGTCATACAGACACTATAACATAGCACAGCGGTACGGACAAGCCGCTAGACTCAATACCGAAAAGCACCTACACCTTTTGGCGAAATACTTGCTCTTCGGACGACAGATTGGCCCTCTGATTCGTCCATTTCTGCTTAATAGGCCGCCTAAGGATCGAGACAATATGAACCCCTGACCTAGTATAAGTTAGGTAGGGTGTGTATACCAGTAGTCTAGTATATATCCTCATTATCGTCAGATTGCACGCAAGGCTTTATTCCTACTATCGTACTATGTAAGTAAATATTGGCATCAAAAAGTTACTTTTCCAGAACATAAAACACCTTATTGGGATGCGACTACAGTACATTGTAGGCCAATTGCATGCCTACATGCAGGTACACTAATGCGCTATTGTAGGGTGTACGTACACTAGATTTTTGGGCTTGCGGCCAGACCAGAAACTAGACCAAGAGATCTAGTCTGCGTTGGGGCGCGGCCACATGGGATCAGCAGAACCGTTTAGATTGCTTGCATACACACATAAGGTAGCCAAGGTCAGTCGGTAGCCAGGATCGAGCTGTGTAACATGCTGATCTGTCACCTCACAAATGCATTTGATTCATTATAGTGTACATTAGTCTATGCTCTATGCTCTCGTTATAAGTCATTGCCGTTTTTATAAAATGATTCGTCCATCATCGAAATAAGTTTGCGATACACCCGCGCAGCCGCAAAGAGATATCTTTCGGCCCGGCGGCCTGCGATCCAGCGTTTCCCCTTTCAATGTCTGGAGAGCGACGGCCGCGGAGAAAAGATGATGAAGGGACCAGCTTGCTTGGCCCGACGATTCTGCCGTAGTTACATCGGCATCCTCCTAAGACGGATGAGAGTTTCGGTAATAAGGAGCTCAACTTCATGATTGAACGCGTAGTTTGATATCTAAAACTGGAAACTTCCAATGAGTCGCAAAAGCTAGGACTTGGTTATTGTGGAGAGCTACCTACAGCCACGTCAGTCCCTCGCATGCATGAGGTTTCGTTGATGTTCCTTTAAAGCAGTCCAAGGGCGTCGAGAGTTAGTATCAATCCTATCTATCATGTTTATTGACTACTACAGGCGACCTGCGACGCCCTGAGTTAGTAACCACGACAAAAGCAAAGGGTCCTACTAGTGCGTTTTGCAGCTGAATGATGGTATAGAACTCAGACCTATAAAGAATATCAGACGTTCTCATACGACTAGGTTAGTATGATCATATACTTAGTAGTATTCTATGTCGAGATGATAGATTGATCTATCATTCTATTCTATTATTCCATTCGACTGTCTGTTTGCCATCCCCAGCGAATTTACTGCACCACCCAGAATAGCGGTGGCATTTGGATTGAGAATCGACAAATCTGGTGGCTATTTTAAGGAGTATACGGGTAACGTTAAGACAAAGGTTGGGGTCAGCCAGCCTGCTCCAGCCTATGATAGTAGGCCAGCAGAATCAATTTTCTTGATTTGGGGAAGCAATTCTTCTGTCCCAGTGCAGCATCGGAATTCCACCGAGGCGGTCTGTATTGGACCACGCGAGCAGACGATTCATGATTGGTGCTGATGTGAGACAACAAAAATCGTGCGAGCTGTGCAAAATATGATATCCTGTGCTGGTGTTAGGTAGAGTGATACCGCTATACTAGCTGCTAGCGAACAAACACTATCTGTTGTGTATCACGACCGATAATGTATACCTACACTATATATTATTACCCGCAGCTGTCAGCTTGGACCGCAAACACCCAGGCCTACATCTACTATATGCAGTCTGTTGGATCACGATCGGACTGGCCTTGGGTTCACTGCGCTACGTTACAGTTCTCGCTGGCTTTGCCTTGTGGATCATGCAACGCTAGGTAGCTCGTGTAAATAATATATATGTACAGCATTTAAGACATGATGGTTTAATGGTAACTTGTTTACTATTAAAAACCTATAACCTGTTGTTGGCCTCGTCGATCGTTTGAGTCCGGTTCATAGGGCGACTCGTATCGCTAATCTCGGATAAATGTATTATGCTTACCGCGTAGAGAAACAAAGTCGGAATATGTGTAGTGTACCGTATCCTTAATCCGAACCCGCTTCCCTTATTAAGCAAAGAACAAGAAGGTTGGATGTCTTTTGTCGAAGCTCAGGGTCTGCTCAGGGACCCCCTTTTCCCGCCAATCTAGGCAGAGTCTACATGTATGAGTTGCCAGGGCTGCTATTTTTGTACCAACTCTCCGGAATATTTTCCCACAGTAATTCTCACTAGTGAACCCTCCCTGCCTCGTCCCACTATGTACATACAGACGAGAGTGTACCTACTGGAGGTCCTCTCCAGATCATAACTGAACAAGTCATCTCGATTTAAAATGGTGAGGAATCATTTACGCCTCATGTTCCGCCTCGTTCATAAGCTAATGAACTCGAGTGGATGTCTAGAACAAGCAGAATACACTAGAAGATTGAAGGATCTTACATAGAATAAATGTAGGCCAGTGCACTACTGTAGATTGCAGGCGCGGCACGTATGCACATACTACAGGGTATTGGGGCTGCAGCTGGCGTCGAACATGGGGCAGTTCGTTTCATACTCATACCAACAAACAACATGGCAGAAGCAAGTTTTATGTAGGTAGTGAGTGTAGGTATGCAGTAGTGGACTGCACTGTACAGTGGGAATTTACGGGGACTCCAGCTTTCACCACATGTACTTAGTGTACACTAGCCATCATGTACCTCCGTCCACTTAACACTAGGTACCAATCCTAATATCTGGGGGTAGGTTGGTACTTTCTAAAGGAATTCAGGAGATCACTTTTGCCCCTGAGGATCGAGTTCCGAGCGACAATGACGAGACGCCAAGCTGACACCTTGCAATCCCTAATATCCTATCCAATACCTATCTCAAGGTAAGGCAGTGTATACTCACAACCTTTGGGTAAGCGCGTAGATATAGGTATAAGTAGTGTTCTGTTGAGCCCTCTCTAGCCAGAACAACTGACTCAACATGAAAGAGAATTATTTCTATCGTTCGTCGCTTACCTACCCTCCATGTGTGAATGGAGGTCGGGTTCTTGTTTGCCGGTGGTACGGACGCGTAGGCGCAGCATAGCGGAGGTAATAGTATCCGCTTGGTTGCTGACGAATGATTGCGCCTCTTGTTGCTATGTACCAGCCAGGGGTTTGTCTTACCTCTAGCCTTTACAACAAAGTGTACCTACTACACTACCCTACGATAGTACTTTTATTTCATAGCAGTTACGGCTGTGGCTGAGCTGGATCCGTCAGCTGAACTAGCTACAAAAGGTTAAAATAAATCCGTTCTATACTCCTTTGGTCTAGACGTTGCTTGACTCATGCAATTTTCCTGGACAGGACTGTACACGACTGGGCAGCGAAGAAATGAGATTCTTATTCATGTCTGTTGTTAAAAGATGATTTGCGCTTTTGCGCTTTTGAAGTTTACTTACACGACTAAGGGAAATACCTCACAAGCTGATGCAGACGGTAGTTGGTCGGTTTAAGTGGTCCGCATCAAGATGATATGTTGCATTTTTGAGGTCATTCATGCACACATGCAGCTTGCTACCGTGTCCCGGTAGCAGCTATATCCGTTTCTGTCTGCTGTTGGCATCCACTACCGGACGAGTACAGTTACTTCCAACAGCACCGCAATGCGTAGGTGGTGCAGGTAGACAATACCGATTCGTGAAAGTGGTTGTCCTCAAGGGCAAAATGGCGTACCTTCATCATTCCGCGTATACTTCAGGTCTGCCTAGGTGCACCTATCTTCACTACACGTAAAGTATACACTACTACAGTGGATAGAAACACTAATTCGGAGATTTTATCAAGAATTACACTATATAAAGCATACTTGTAAAAAGGCCTAGCAGGTAAGGACTTTATTCTGCGATCGGACTGCGAACGTGTGCTGCCGCCTCAGCACGGCCGTACTAGTACCAAGTGTAGGCATAACGTAACTAAATTTCTTATTCTTAAGGCTGCTTTCTACATAGTAGGCTGTTCAACGAGCTAAGCCACACTAACCAGTTGGAGCAACTCCATCTCAAATCGTCTGATTGGCTTATCCCATCCAGTCGTGGCCACTATAAGTTCGTGGTTGGTCCAGCTGTGGTTGTACCTATACACTGCGGGCAGGTATAAGGTCGCTATAATGAGGTAGGTACCTATGTATCCAGTACTACCGCCGTCGGGTAGGGATGTACAACAATACATTCAGGCCATCAAATGGAGGCTTGCTAATGTAGATCCCAGCCTGAAAAAACACGAGTTTATCTAAAGGCGTCACTGTCCCATGCACGCTCTCCCTGTTCTCCTTCTGAAACAATTTACCACGGCGAAGAGATTTTCTCTTACTTACTTCCCTCCTAACGCTGGGTGATACATCACATCATACTGTTCTTCACATCATCTTCATTCTTTTTAGCTTTAACATTTATTATTACTGGTTTGCGGCGTGGCCATCCTCTCCTGCAAACAGTCCCTTCGCTTTTCACTCCGAAGCTCTTTGTTCATCTGTGGGGGGAAACGCTGATCTTGGAGGTTGTGCCCCTAGATCATCTGACCTAACATCTTAGGTTTCCGCCTAATCGTGGTCATCAAGACAACCATCTCACAAGGCTCTGGATTGGTTCACGGATTTCTCGGGAAAAGAGTCGCCTTCTGTTTAGTAGTTGCGAGTAACGGCCTCCTGAGCCTATCGCAACCATGGCGTACAATCCCCCGGGGAACAATAATAACGAGTATGACGGGCACCGGCTGCAGGACCTTCCTGCAGGCAGCACGGTAAGTGCACGAGTTTAACTTAAACCGTTGCGTTGGGTTCCAGCGTTTACTAAGGTTGTATGACTGACGTAACTTATAGTATCACTTGCCGCCCGTTGATCAAGATGACGATGAATCGCAACGACACCTTCTCGGCCAACCTGGCCATCACTACGATCAAGATCGACTAGGCGCACATACCCCTCCAACACGTCCCGTCTCCGCTTACAGTCTCACGGAGTCTTACACAACGAGTGCTCCTCCCATGACCCAAACCCCGCAACCGTACGGGAATGAGTACGCAGGAGCATACGGAGGGCAGCAGCTAGAGGATACTGGCTTTGGCTTTGGCACGCCTCGTCCGGCCTCTACTGTGGACTCTGAAGAGAGTTGGCTCCGGCGTCAACAGCCAGGTGGTGCCCCTGGCGGCCTGAAGCGTTATGCCACGCGAAAAGTCAAACTTGTTCAGGGATCCGTTCTCAGCGTGGATTACCCTGTTCCTAGTGCTATTAAGAACTCAGTTCAGCCGAAGTACAGTGACAGCGAGAGCGGTACCGGAGAATTCGTGAATATGCGATATACCGCCGCTACATGCGACCCTAATGACTTTACTCTTAAGAATGGTTACGATCTTCGTCCCAGGATGTATAATAGGCACACTGAGCTTCTCATTGCCATCACCTACTACAATGAGGACAAGGTCCTGTTTGCTCGAACATTGCATGGTGTCATGCAAAATATTCGCGACATAGTCAACCTAAAGAAATCTACATTCTGGAACAAGGGCGGACCAGCTTGGCAGAAGATTGTGGTTTGCTTCGTCTTCGATGGTATTGACAAGGCGGACAAGCAAACACTAGATGTTCTCGCGACTATCGGTGTCTTCCAAGATGGTATTATCAAGAAGGAGGTTAATGGCAAGGAAACGGTTGCTCACATCTTCGAATACACTACCCAGCTATCGGTGACACCGAACCAGCAGCTCATTCGGCCATCACCAACGGAGGACACTCCTCAGACGTTGCCTCCAGTTCAGATGATTTTCTGTCTGAAGCAAAAGAATAGCAAGAAGATCAACTCGCACCGTTGGTTATTCAACGCCTTTGGCCGTATCTTGAATCCCGAAGTTTGCATTCTTCTCGATGCCGGTACTAAACCAGGAGCGAAGTCACTTCTAGCATTGTGGGAAGGTTTCTACAATGATAAAGATCTCGGTGGTGCTTGCGGTGAAATTCACGCCATGTTGGGCAAGGGCGGCAAGAAGCTGCTCAATCCTCTAGTCGCTGTCCAGAACTTCGAGTACAAGATTTCTAACATTCTAGATAAACCCCTAGAAAGTTCTTTCGGTTACGTCTCTGTGCTTCCCGGTGCCTTCTCCGCTTACCGTTTCCGGGCGATCATGGGCCGACCTTTGGAGCAGTATTTCCATGGTGACCACACCCTCTCCAAAATCCTAGGCAAGAAGGGTATCGAAGGCATGAACATCTTTAAGAAGAACATGTTCTTGGCCGAAGATCGAATTCTCTGTTTCGAGCTTGTCGCTAAAGCCGGCTCTAAATGGCATCTAACGTATATCAAGGCGGCCAAGGGTGAAACCGATGTGCCTGAGGGTGCGCCGGAATTTATCAGTCAACGCCGTAGATGGCTCAACGGTTCTTTTGCTGCCTCTCTCTATTCCCTTATGCACTTCGGCCGAATGTACAAGAGCGGCCACAACATCGTACGCATGTTCTTCTTTCACCTTCAGCTCATTTACAACATCGCAAATGTTTTGTTCACTTGGTTCAGCTTGGCATCATACTACCTGACTACGACTGTTATTATGGATCTTGTTGGCACACCTGATGAAGCCAACAATAAGCATGGTTGGCCGTTTGGAGACAGGGGCTCACCAATCGTCAACATCATTCTTCAGTATCTATATGTCGCATTCGTCATTCTCCAGTTCATCCTCGCGCTCGGTAACCGTCCCAAAGGTACAAAATGGCAATATATCAGCTCATTCGCACTGTTCGGCTTGATCCAATTCTATATCATCATCCTCTCCATCTATCTCGTCGTCAACGCCTTCACCAATGATGCTAATAAACTCTCTGGTAACGCTGGCGATGCACTGAAGTCGTTGTTCACAACAAATTCAGAAGTTGGTATCATCATTGTTGCGCTGCTGGCAACTTTCGGATTATACTACATCGCGTCTTTCCTCTACCTGGATCCATGGCACATGTTCCACTCGTTCCCGTCGTATCTCATTCTCGCATCGACTTACATCAACATTCTCAACGTCTACGCCTTCAACAATTGGCACGATGTCTCATGGGGTACCAAAGGTTCAGATAAGGCGGAGGCTTTGCCGGCTGCACAGATGGTGAAAGATGAAAAAGGTGAAGCAGCAATTGAAGAAGTAGAAAAGCCCCAGGAAGATATTGATAGTCAGTTCGAACAAACTGTGAAGCGCGCTCTGACTCCGTTCAAGTCGGTGCAGGAGGACGATAAGCCTGATCTGGAAGATTCTTACAAATCTTTCCGAACATCACTGGTCATTACCTGGCTTTTCACCAATATTGCACTCATCATCGGTGTGACAAGCAACAGCCTTGAAACGTTCGGCATCACAGTAAGTCTAGATTGTAATGGCGATTTATGGGGTGTCGACATGCTAACGTTTATGATAGGGACGAACTTCAGACAGAACAGCCCAGTATTTCAAATTTCTTCTCATTGCCACAGCGGTTCTGTCGCTTGTCCGTTTCATTGGATGCTTGTGGTTCCTGGGTAAGACAGGAATCATGTGCTGCTTCGCCCGGCGGTAGACGAAGACGATGTTCAAACGCAAGCGGGTTTTGCTCTACACCTCGGTTTCCAGTTTGTGTATAAAAAGTCGACCATCTATAGGACCCGGCGTCATCAGTTTTGCCTGCTTTCTCCCTTTTCCTTATACTGGATAGATGGAAGAGTGAGGCTATGTATGTGAGGCTAGGTGGGGGGCCAAGAATGTCGACCCTAAAATTGCAGTTGCAGCATAATGACCACAGGCTGCCTCGAGGGCTTGCCCGACTGTGTTCGGGGGAGTTCTTGATTGTTTTATATGCTATTAATAGGCCTAACTGAACGATCAATTTATTTCACAAATGTCCATGTACTCGTGCTCTGTATATTGTGTGAATTGACAGTATTTGACACAGACTAAAAACGACACGGTCGTACCTTGTGTCCAAGCTCGATACCACGACCGACTACTGGTTTTTAGCTTCTATCGTTCAGTCCTCGTAAAGCGGGAAATAAAACCCGAGGAGGGGCAAACGCAGCATCAAACAGCCCCACTATCAAAGAACAATGCAGTGCTCTTTGTAACCCCACGTCAGAGCCCACGTCTAGCTAGAGCTCTGCAGGTAGTTCCTAACTCATTTTTTATTTTATTTTTATATATAGAGACAGGTCGGACATCATTCCCACCCCGAAACAATTCCGATCTTCTTAATAAGTTATATATCTTTACTTTACCCTCACTGCTATGGAGACGCTAGAAACAATCCAGGCACGCCATCACAAAGAACAGCGAGACCTGCAGTCGCGAATCACCAGTAAGAAGAAGAACGCGACCAAGAAGACGCGGAAGGGCGTCAACGACGAGTGTGCGGCTCTTGAGCGGGAACTGAAGGAGCGCCAGCAGCTAGAGCTCGATGCGGTGAACGGAGATGGAGACGATGGGGGCGAAGAGCCTAATGGTGTTGGGCAGAACACGGCGGGAAACGGCACAGATACAGTTACGGATACAAATGATATTACGGATCGGTTAAAAGACGCGACGATATCGTCCGATACAACGCAATCGACACAATCCCCGCAACTGCCCTCGAATATACAAGCACAACCCTCCTCCTCCTTCGAACCGGTCGCGCAGATACAAGCACAGCCGCAGGGACAAGGGGGCAAGAAGCGCAACCGGCAAAAAGACCGCCTCGCGCGCCGTGCCGCCGAGCGAGAAGAAGCCGCCGACGCGGCGGAGCAGGAGGCCCGGGGCATGACGGACCACAGGGGGCTAGAGCGGTCCTCTCTCGAGCGCACGTTCAGCTCCCACGGGCTCGTCGAGCACGAGATACGGCCCGACGGGCACTGTCTGTTCTCGGCCGTCGCGGACCAGCTCGCGCAGCGGGATATTCCGATCTCCGCAGATTCGGGCAAGGGCGAGATGCCCCCGTATAGAGTCGTGCGCAGGGTCGCGACGGAGTACATGGACAGTCACCCCGATGATTTCGCGCCGTTCCTCGACGAACCGCTCGAGACCTACGTCCCCAAGATCAGGGACTCGGCCGAGTGGGGCGGCCAGCTCGAGTTACTGGCCCTTGCGAGCGCGTACCGCGTCGAGATCAAGGTCGTGCAGAATGGGCAGACCGAGACCATTCTGCCGAATGGTGGTGAGGAGGGGAAGGGTACGATTTGGCTTGCGTATTATCGTCATGGCTACGGCCTTGGGGAGCATTATAACTCGCTGAGGAAAAAGAGTTGATAGATGGACCGGGTTCTGCGAACGACGCTCCTGCGCGGATGGGATGGGTGGTGGTAGCGGATCTCAGAGGATACGACTCGCAAACGCAATGAGGCCCTATCACCCCGATATAAAGTCATGGCTATTTGCCGCCTTACGCCGCTACTTTTGATCCGGCTGCTTTAGTAGCTGGATGCACATTGCGCCGGATGAATGGCATCCCTCTAAATTCGTGCATTCGACATTCAGCTCGTAGGCAATGAGAGATCCATAGTTCACCCCAGGTAGCTACGGGAACTAAGCTACGGTCTTCTAGTCATTTTCAAACTTATGGCCAAGAAGAAAACATACAGTGTTGTTGTGCACTGCTACATTGACGCATTGCGTGTTATCGTATTCGCTGGTGACTTTGTAGAGCCCGGCTACCTCTGTAGGAACGAGCGTTAATAAAACAGCCATATCCAATGAGTATAATTCATGAAGACCGCCGTCTTGGCAGTTATTTTCAATGTGATTCGTAAGGTATTGGATGAATGATATTCAGACTCTCGCAGGTACAACGTGGCTGACCTTTTGGGATTCGTTAACTTATGGTGTTGGAATGGGCGTTGGTGTATCATGCTATATACAGTACCTCCCAGATTTGGTAGCGCTGCTAGGGGATTTCTATTTACGACATAGGCACGAGGAAATCCGCCCGAGTTGTTGAATAACTATGATTGGTAGGATGATATTTTCTTCTTCTTTTTTATTATTATTATTAAAGACAAAAAAAAAAGTCTTACGGACTTTTTTGCTGCAGCCGTTGGTCAAGAGCCACAACAGCTGTGATGAGGGCCTTGTAGAACGACTGCGTAGGGCACCAGTCCCAGAACGCTGGTCATACTGAATATGGAAAATTAGTACAATGTCGGTGCTTCCAATTGCACTCGTATGTCCCTATATTTTGATGAGGATTAACACGGCAAGTAGTTCTTCATGAGGTACCAATGTGCAGACTAGGAAGTCGGGTCCAGTTCAAAAACTATTATCGAAGACGTTGTTGAACTCTGCTTCACCATCCCTATATCCTACGGTTACACCATACGAGCTTGTCCAATTTCTCACATCTTACAAATTCTCACGTGATGCGAAAAGAACGGTATCATGACGCCAGTCTAAAATATCCCCATGCTATTCTAGATTGAGCTGTTTGACTCTGTCATATTAGGAAACGGAACGTCTCGGTATTGTATAGTAATGAGAGGACTATCGGGTTATTATAAGGCGAGGATGACTTACAACTAGCCACTTCCTCCTCACGAGTTAGCAGCCATCGCCAGCCATCGCCGCTCGTATGCGTTGGGCTTTGTAGGTTAGTGTATCCGGTATCTTGGATCATGGACCAGCTCGCTCGCTTAGATGTGGTACTTTGCGGAGAAACTCCCTGTACGGCCCAGTGGGATACACTAGGTATCACGAGATATACCAACCCGCACCGAATAAACGGCACGGGAAAAAACACTGCGCATGTAACCTTACATGAGACTTGGACTTAGAAAGGTAGGAGGTTTCGGCCCGTAGGCCAATCAAGCTTATCCCGGTAGATGTTCAATCCCCGCAGCTTATAGATACCGCTACACTTGAACTCTCGTTTAAGTGATGGCGCAATTTAGCTCCTCGTGCACGCCGTTTTAACTTGTAGGTGGCGCCATGTGAACCTAACAAAACCGTGTTACGAAGTTTTGGAAATTGGGGCGGAATTTTTTGACCGTTTCTTTTCTCTCCCGTCGGTGTAGCATTGGATCTTGACGCCGCTCATTATTAACTAGTACACACAAGAGGTCAACTGATGATACACCATGTCTGCCGGTAGTAGTATGCCAAGCCTTCGGGAATCTGAAGCCAAGTCGACTAGCGCTCAGCCAACCGTGGAGCCGTTGAACGCTCTTCATAAACGCCCGTCTGAAAATAATTCGCAGAAGAGGCAGGGCGATGGCGGGAAGGCCGGTCAGGGTGCGGGAGAGAAGCTCGATTTCGAGGCCAATGTTGAAGTGGACGCGGATCTGGAAGCTGAGGATGACCCCGAGATCAGCCAGATTCCCGCCGAGGTTAGGCGCGTCGTTAGTCTTCACGATGACAGTATGCATTCCTGAGTCTGTTATTTCCTATTTTAGCGGAGCTTCTCTTGTTGTCCCGAAATAGCCTACCCCTAAGGAGAGGCCAAGTCTTTACAATCAGCGGTGATTTTCTAACCCCTGGATAGCAACATTGCCAACAATCACCTTCAGATACCTCGTGTTGGCCATAATCTTCGTCATTCCGGGCGCGTTTCTATCTCAGATCAACACATTCCGGACGACATACGCGCCCTACTCCGTTTTCTTCGTCCAGATCGCATCAAACTACGTGGGGTTGTGGCTCGCCCGTGTATTGCCCAACTACCAGATCCGCATCCCTCTAACGAAATGGTCTTTCAATTTGAACCCAGGCCCGTGGTCCGTCAAGGAACATGTCCTGGTCACCGTCACGGCTGCCTCCGGCGCAACTGGCAACCTCGCCACGACGCCAATCGCCGTCGGCGAGCTGTATTTCAACGAGCGCCTTCATCCCGCCGCGGCCATATTCTTTATGTGGTCCATTGATGCGACGGGGTACGCGTTCGCCGCCATAGCGCGACAGCTGCTTTTGTACGAGCCTGCTTATCAGTGGTGGCAGGCTTTGTGTCAGACCGCGCTGTTCGAGACCCAGGCTAAGCAGAACAAGAACCCGTCGCCCGCGGCTCGTAAGCAATTCAAGGTGTTCTGGCTGGTACTGCTTGGGATAACACTCTGGCAATTCCTGCCCGAATTTGTGTTCCCGTTTTTCAGCTCCCTCGCTTTCTTGTGCTGGGTCGCGCCACATAATCCCGTTGCTAACTTCATTGGTTCGGGCCTCGGCGGCATGGGTCTTCTGAACCTAAGCTTTGACTGGGCGAATATCTCGAACTATAATGCGGGCGTGCCGCTATTCTTGAGTCCGTGGTGGTCGCAGGTCGTCTTGTTTGCTTCTTTTGTCTTGAGCGCCTGGATTCTGCTCCCCGCGGCTAAATGGGGTGGTTTAGGAGGCTACAGCCATTGTCTAATGACGAACCGAGCTTGCACCGCCGACGGCGCGATATACCCCGTTTCCAATCTCGTCACGTCTTCGAATACCTTCAACCAAACTGCGTATGAGGAGCTCGGACCCTTGTATCTTGGCGTTCACAACCTCTGGACGGTTTTCTTCGACTACGCTTCGTATGTTTCGGCCTACAGCTGGATCGCTTTCTTCGGCGCATCGAACATTAGGGAAGCCTATAAGAAGTTTCGAGCCCGTAGAAGCAGTCCCGGCCGTGGAATCAATCATCAGTATACTGACCGGCTAAACGTGCTCATGCGATCGTACAAAGAGGTCCCCTTTTGGTGGTATTTTGCTCTCTTTTCGGCATCGTTCGTGTAAGTCGGCCTCGGAGTTTCTTGTTTTCTTAGTTACCACCATATTCGCTTAAGGCACCTTTTTACGGCTAGAATCATGCCTTCAATCGAAAATTCCCAAGCTTTCAAAACGCTTGTGCATAACATCTAAAGCGGCGGTAACTGACGTCAAGTGTTTAGGTCCATCATCACGATCGTTGCGAAGGACCTGATTTTCATACCTTGGTGGACCTACTTTGTAGCTTTAGCGACAGGCGCTGTAGTTGTTGTACCTCTAGGATGGCTTTACGCCGTCAGCAATTTCCAACTACCAATCGGGACTTTCAACGAGCTGCTATACGGTACCATGGTCCAAAACCTTGATCATCACAGGAATCCCATAGGTGCGAGTGTAAGTTAAGTTATAAACCAATTCTCTTCTTCATATATATGATTGATTGACGTTTCGTAGGTGTATGGCTCGATAGCCGGTGATGCTTGGTACAGAGCACAGTATATGCTTCAAGATCAGAAAATAGGACATTACATGCACGTCCCTCAACGCGCAATTTTCTTTTCGCAGGTCTTCGGTATCACGCTTGGTGTCCCAATCAACTATGCAGCTATGCGATGGGTATTAAATACCAAGCGTGATTACTTGACTGGCGAGCTCGAGGATCCGGCGCATATTTGGACAGGCCAGTCTTTAGCTGGCTACCTGACACTCGGCGTGCAATACGTCCTGATTGTGAGTAAACCTACGACGTGGTCTAATTAGGGAGATAAGGACAAGCGAATATACTAACCTCATTTCTCCAATCAGGGTCCTACCAAACTCTTTCAACAGCAGCAATGGAAACCGATACCTTATGCTTTCCTCTTTGGCGCAGGAGCGCCGGCCGTGATCTATCTGCTCCATCGGTTATTCCCTCGGGCCAAATTTAATTTATGGAATACGACGATATTCTGCAGCGGGGCCTCGATCTTCTATGGTAATGTCTCTACGGGCTACTTCTCCCGCTTTATCGGCGGATTCGTCGTCATGTACTGGGCGTATCGGTACCGCTATCAGCTGTGGGCTAGGTATAACTTCATTCTCGCGGCCGCGTTTGATGCCGGGTTCAATTTGAACTTGCTGCTCGTTTTCCTGTTCTTTGGAAGTGGAAAGGTCATCACTATGCCGAATTGGTGGGGGAACGACCCAGTGAGCGTTGAGAAGTGTTACGCTCTAGACTGATTTGGTATATATATATACATCTGGCGTAGCCTATCGAAATATACGATGTACCTACTCGTTATAAACGAACTAGTATTTGGTCTTAACCCCCCAAAAAGCCTGATGGAGATCATAGAGGGAGGAACCTACTCACGGAAGCGAGCTTCGCCACTTATGCATAACAACACAGTTGAAGATAAATATGATTCAAGTATAATTCAAGCAACCTAACAACACACCTTTATTTTCTTATCATTCTTCTCTAGATTAAATTACGTCTAAGCTCTCCTTTCACCTGCCCCTCTCTGGATATTTTCAGAAATCGGGGTCATTCTGATTTTGACTCTCTAGTTCCATATCTGCTTCGCTCTCTAACAACTCGCTCTCTGATTCGGAGTCTAATAATTCGATCTCTGAATCGATCTCGAATTGGCTTTCCGAATCACTTTCCGACTCGCGCTCCTCATTCTCAGCCGTCACCCAAGCGCAACGGGCTTCAAACATAATTTTGATCTCATCGTCAAATTTCTCGTCCAGAAACTCGATATCACAATCTAACTTACACCCAACAAAACTCTCCCTATAGGCTGGATAGTAGCCCGACAATTCATAATCAATTAGGACGGGCGTACCGTCCGGGCGTAAGATAACGTTAGATGCGTGAATGTCAGCGTGGGTGAAAACTGGATGATCGTGCCCTAGAAGATCAGCCATGAGCTCCAAGTTTATAGAAAAAAATCTCTTGATATCTTTGAAGCGGTTTGACGACCTGTTGTTAAATGCTAGATCAAACTCTGAAATCACATAGTCACTAAAAGAGTCGAAAGGCCCGTAATGACGTTCCAGATGGGGATCGATAAATGGTCGCCGGCCTATAGCACCATAGTAGGCTGGAGCGGGAATTTGTCTCAACTCGTTAATCTGAGCCTTCAGCTTTTTTCCAATGTCATGTAACGCTTCCTGATCCAGTGTTTCTAAACATTTGTGAATGGGTACCCCTTCAATACGTTCCATGATAATCATGGTGCTGCCTTCGCCATATTCATATATGGCGTATACACGTGGTACGGGAATTGTGGTCTGTTGATTTACGAAGAGCATATTCTCACCTTCGAGACTTCTCACATACGTACCGTATTTTGCTAAAAAGTGTGAGCCGACGCAAACGACACAGACCTGCCTATCATCTTCATCTTCATCCGGAGGCGGTGAGAGATAATTGGTAGAGGAAAGCACCTCTTCATGTGTTGGAAGAGGCGCTGGGAAGAGATGACCGGGAGCGAAATAGGGTAGAGTAATTGGCGTATACGAACACATAGTGACCGAAAAGTTGTGTTCTCGGGGGTTTGCTTGTAGAAAGTGCGATACACCTGGTAAGACTTAATATAAGATGCTATCCCCTGCGTGCGCTTTATATACTCTTTTCGGTTGGTCTTCTCTCGAAATAGAATGTTCCACGATAATGTAGTTGTTGGATGATCTCCACATGTTTCCTCCGATCTCCGGATCTATGTATTATAATATACCTTCCGAATTAATACTGTCTTCTTATTGTCTGTTCTTTGTTTACAAACAAGAGCATTGTATGAAGCTACAATTGGATATATAAAGCGTCTGCTCTTTCACGTTTCAGCTTCTTTCAACATTCCTCTTTCAACCCTACAACGACCAAGCAACAGTTTCCAACAACTTCTTAACCTCAGCTCAATACCTCTTTGTCCACTAAATCCAACAACTCAAAAAAAAGCAAAAATGCCTCGCCCAGGGTATGACACCACTGGTGTACCAAAGCCGAAGCCGCCACCACCAAAGCGAAATTAAGTGACTCTCTCCTCTCGTAACAGAGTCACCTTCTTCTGAAGGCCAATTCCTTTCTCCATTTAAAGCATCAAGCTTAGCGTAAAGAGAGAAAAAAAAAGAAAAAAAAAAGTACCAGCCGGCTAAGGGTTATCGCGAATTAGACGAGTCATTTCCGACTCACAAAGTAAGTAATAAATAAATAACAAGTTAAAAAAGAAACCTCGTTCTGTTATTTCCCTTCAAACTACGATGGCTAAGCTCGCGTCTAAGTGGCATCTAAGAGTGAACTAGAAAGCTAGTGAATAAGTTAGGCTTACTAACTGATTACTAAGGAGGAATGGTTGTTCAGTAGAGGCGTTTTCACGCGATAGACCTCAAGTAAAACAATATATGTAAAATATGATTTGAAACCAGTAGTTAAGAGCATGATAAGATATTACCTCCTAGGTACCTCGAAGCTTTTAATAGAGTAATGGTCCAAGTGATACGCCGAGGCTGGGGTGGGTGGTGTCGGGAATAGGAGAGGGATGGGGTAGAATAAGAAGCTACTCATGAGCATCGAGACATGAATTAGTCTGTAGGCACACGAAGGGTATTCTTCTTACTAAGCTCTCCGAAAAACGGAGGACGTAATGAAACTACTGTGATATAGATCTAAACTCTGTCTCCTCGCATTAGAACCTAGGTACAAGAGTAAAGTAAATACTTGCTGTTAGACAAGGAGTCTAACACTAACACCTCGAGTGTAATCGATGTGGCTACGGGTAGTTATATGTTCGTAAATAGTTGCATAGCCCATAATAAAATAAAGTACTCAAGGAAACGGGGTATTATGGGAAGGTCGTCGCCTCTGAGCCTCCGCGGGATTGTGTGTAATGTCAACTCGATCGGATCAGGAGAGTTCTCGGCCTATCAGAATTCATAAATGTACCATTCAACCTTTGAAGCCATTTTAAAATCACCGCTAAAACTGGCTTTCGGGCACCTCATTGGAAATTCCACGACCAGTCTCGTCTTTATCCGCTGTGGTGATCCTTGCGTTAGTCCGGCCATCATCGTCACCATCACCATCTCTCATCCTAACAACAGCAAGAGCTGACGAAGCACCCTTATCATCGCTCCCCGGCCTCTCCTTCGATATACGGCCAGCGTTATCAGATTCCTCATCCACAGCCTCGAAATCATGCCTTGATTCGAAAACATGTACGAGATCGCGATGGGGCCAGCATTTCGTGCATAGGGCGTAGTCGTGGCAGACCTTGCACATGTGGTAGATGCCGCGGATTTCCTTTCGATGGTATTAGCTCGTTGTCATCACATGACACATATAGACATAATTGTGATTGCCCGGACTTACCCAAAGACACGCGTCGCAGGTGACCCCTTTTATCACCTTGCCCCTTCTCCGCTCGGTTAAATCGCCTGTGATTCCAGCTGCATCATCTCGGGGACCAGGTCCCGGTTTCAAAAGAGCGATGACCTCGTCCGCTGCCCCCGCGTACTCGGCAATCCGGATCGGCGTCCAGATCTCATCTCCAATCCTGCACTCTACAGAGCAATCGGCGCCCCGTGAGACAAGGAACCGGATAACGCCGACCGCGTCCGTCGGCTCGCTTGCACGGTCTTCTGATACCCAGCTCTTTGAGCCCCTCGCTGCCCAGCATAACGCGGTCCAACCATCGACGTCGCGCGCGTCGATGTCCAGGGCTGGAAATCCCTCGACGAGCCGCTGGGTAACCCGCACCCGGCCCCCCTGCGCCGCATAATGAAGCACCGAGCGACCCAGGATGTCGACTTCTGAGACCTCCGGGTCTACTCCCTCGATGAGTCGGAAATTCTCCTCGCCGTTCAGCGCCGCGAAGTGGATTGCCTTTCTCCCCAAGTCATCTTTGATGTCGCATCGCGCTCCTTTGTCCAGCAATGCGCGGACAATGCCCGCGCGGGCCGACAAAGCGGCAGCGGCCAGCGGACTGCCTACGTAGTGGCTCCTGGCGTTTACATCGACGCCGAGACCGAGAAGATACAGCGCGAGTTTGTCCGTGTCCTCCCCGTATCCGGAGTACGGCAGACAAGCCGCCATGAGCGGCGTCCCGAAGCCAGAGACGGAGTCGCAATTGACATCCGCGCCATGCTCTACCAGCATCTTCGCGATAGCATAATCGCAGTCCCGACAAGCGCGCAGCAACGGCCCTTCTCTGTGCCCCACGCCTCGTCCGGCTTTGTTCGGGTCGGCGCCGCGCTTGAGCAAGTACGAGACCACCTCGCGCCTGCGGCCCCAGACTGCTTCGCCCAGGGCGGTTGAGCCGAAGTTATCCGACAGATCGGAGTTCGCGCCGGCCTTGATGAGGCGTTGCACGGCCCGTAGGTGTCCGAGCTGCGCGCAGCGGTGCAGGACTGTGCCGCCCGCTTCGCCGGGCTGGTCTACGTCCAGAGCCCGGAACTCCAGCAGGACGTTCAGACTGGCGAGGCCGGCTCGCTCGTCTAGATCCCGCGATGCGTAGATGAGGTGGGCGGCGCCGTTCCCGTGCGCGTCTGCCCTTTTCAAGTCCGCCCCTGCTTCTGCGAGGACCTGGACTGTGTCTGCCGACTGCGAGAAGGCGGCGAACATAAGCGCCGTCCAACCCGTCCATTGGCCTTCTCTCATGACTGTGGCGTCAACGTTGGCGTTGTGTTCGAGGAGCGCCTTGACGGATGCTGTCCATCCCTTTGAAGCGGCGAACACTATCGCGGACTAGCGGTTAGCAATTGCACTTTTTAGGAGAGGCTTCTTATGGAGGGGGGGATTAGGGACTCTAAGAAATTGACCGTACTTAGCGCAGTGAACCCTTTCGGCGTCGGGAGATCGATGTTCTCCGTGCGCGCAGCCAAGAGCCGCGTCAGCTCGGGCGCGTCCGAGCACGCATGTAGAGGGAGAGCGCCCCTAGCAGTCACCGCGTTTGCGTCTGCGCTTCTGTCCAACAGCATCTTGACGAGGGGCACATTCCCGGTACGAGTCGCCTCGTATAAAGCCGTATACCCATCCCTGTCGGCGAGGTTAACGTCTGGGTGGAACCCGAGCAGGAACTCGGCGAGCTTGGATTGGCGCTGGGCGCAGGCCCGCGAGAGTCCCGTCCTCCCCCTCTCGCTCGTCGCGTTTATGTCCACGTTGTGCTCGAGGAGGAGTTTTGCGAGCGGAACCCGGGATTCGTCGGGCACTGGTAGTCCGCGGCCCGCGACTTCGAAGAGGAGTGGCACACGGAATCGTGCGCTGGAGGGATCTGCGCCCCGCTCGAGCAGCCGGCGGGAGACCTCGATGTGCCCGTTCGCGAGGACGTACCGGAGAGCCGTCCCGTTTCCTCTCGGCCCGGGGGTCTCGATGTCCACGCCATGGTCTAGGAGAGTCTGTATGGTTCTCCAGTGCCCAAAAGTCGCTGCCACGATAATCGGGGCCCATTCCTTGTCGTCTGGCTTACTGGGATCGACACCTAGGTCGATAAGCTTCTTGACTACTAGGGGATTCCCCCATTCGCAGGCAATAAAGAGTGGAGTCAGCCCTCGAGGATCACTGCCTGTGTCTAGATGTTCGATGTCCGCTTTACCTTGCTTCACAAGGCATTCGATCATATCGGCGTTTCCCTGAGATGCTGCCAGGGACAGTGGCGTGCGCTGAAGATGGGACCTGAAATTTGCATTGGCTCCGTGGTTCAATAGAACCTTGACAGTTGATGTGTGCCCGGCAACAACAGCCACGCAAAAAGGCGTTGTGAAAGTGTCTTTAGAATAAGGAATCGTTGGGTCGACTGGGGTGCCCATCTCAAGTAATTTCTCTACCAAGCGAGCAAGCCCAAGCCTCGCGGCCCGGAAAAGGAGGGTTTTCCCACGCTTGGATAACTCGTCTCTGCCCTCGGCGGAAAGCCGGTCGATTAGATCTATGATCAGAGATTCATCCCCACTTGAGCTCGCGGCGGTTATAATCTCAAGAAGGACAGATTGAGATAGTTGGTCTTTTACTTCCGCTCCAAGGAGATCGTTGACAAGATTGGCGTTGCCGGCTCGGGCCGCTTCTTGTGCCCCTAACGCGATATCCGAAGGAGAACTCGGTTCGAGGACGTCGGAATGACCTAGACTGATGAGGGCCGGGGTTGGTGATTTAAAGGGGCTTCTGCTCCTGCTGAACGGATTTGAAAGCAGCCACTGTCGGATATTAGCAAAAGTTGAAACTATATTTACTGAAACTTCTTACGGTGGTTCTCGACCAGCGTTCGAGGTCTATGTTTGACATTTTCTGGCGGAGAGTCCCCATCGCCTCTTCTTTTGTGGTTGCTTGAGCGAGGGAGAAGTGATGAGGCCAGTATTTAACGGCATAGCTGCTGAAGCCAAGGTCGCTGTCGACAATGAATGGCTCGTCGGACAACAGATCCTGTTCTTTTTTTACATTAGCTCGAGTGAGATACTCCAGACAGGCATTAGCTATATCATAATGCGCAGTGTTTGCAACCTCATGCCAGAAGTAGCGTGGCAAATCTGGGGATTCTGGCTTTCGGAGTATGTTTTCCAGCCGTCGATGCGCGAGGCGGATTCCGCTATGCCTGTTAACGGTAATGCCGGCAAACCAGGCAGATCGTTGCCTCTCGAGTCGATCGAAAAGATCCCGATGCGGTGAAATGGACTCCCCGTCATCAGCGAAGCTTCCCAGGAACATGGCCGTTGCGCACTCTTTTTTTGATAGTGGCCGTGTTGCGAATAGGAGGAAGGCAACTGCCAGTCGTGCCTGTTTTTGGTTCGGTATACTCCGTAGTACGCGATCGAGAACCGCTTCGAGAGTATAAGTTTCCAAAGGACCGTAAGTGGCCTCTTGCAATATTTCTTGTATGGTAAGGCTCCGCTTGAATTGTTGCTCCGCTAGAATAGATATCACTAAATCATCTACGGCTTCAGCGCCCCCAGGTAGTTTCGAGAGTAGCTTCATAGTTCCTCGTATTGGATATACGGTGGGTGACTGGGATACCGGATCGTGTTTCTGCTCTTGTGTATCATCCCTTGGCTCTACCTTCTCCCCCCTCTCTAGCGGAGTCTCGTCTATACCAACGTCAATGCTTGGCCACTCCAACATCTCGGCTTGCAAACTCGAAGGTTTTTCACTAGTTATGAAAATTTGAAGCGGTTTGTCACTTTCCATCGCAATCCGCCTAACAAGCTGCAGGAAGGCGTCGCGCGAAGCCTTGGGGCAAACGTCGAAATGATTGATGACGACGCGGATATCGTCGAAGCGGGCTACGAAGAATCCAAACCAACCGAGTAAATCTGCCTTGGAGCATGCTTGCTCCTCGTAAAGGCGATTCAGCATGAAAGGCACGAAATGCCTTATCTCGACGAAGCGAGAGGTAATATGTGCTAGGAATGTCCAAAGCATGTTGGACAAGGACCGGGATCTGATGTCGGAGGCGTCGAAGGAATAATAAAGTATCAGCAGCAATCTGTCAGTAGGAGGCCGGATGTCCACGAGGTGGTTGAAGACATGCTCGGAGGTTCGACGGACAAGGTCATTGTCGTCCTTACTTGAATAAGCGTAAAGGACCCGAGTTCCTAAGGAGTCCAGCCACTTGGAGTACGCGTCGTGTAGCTTTATGGGGGCCGCGACATGGCCTACCGTGATGAAAGGTTCTGTGGGTGTAGCTAGACTAAGAAGAGCACGCTCTCCGTCAAACGGCAGTCTTAGGAATTGTGTGTCGGGGGACGTTTCGCTTGCGGTTGCCGGTAGATGCTGAAGTCCGGAGAGAACACGGAGAAGATCGGGCACGAAGAAATCGTTGATTCGAGGGCAAAATATATTCCATTCGAATGGCGTTCCCTATTAGAACCTAGGTGTTAAAACGTAGTAAACCTTTGGCTAGTATAGGGCTTTAGAGGAGTAGATAAGAGGAAAGACATTGCCAAATGGGAGGCAAGGGACTAAGAAACTCGTACCAAGACTCCCGTGTGATTTTCGAGCATCTGGAGTTCATCAGTATACTATTAGATGGGGCTGGAGCTTGACGATAGTACTCACTTGCCAAGCCCGAGAACCCAGCCTAGCATCTTCGTGGATGCTGACGAGGTAGCCTCGGACCAGGAATTTCGATGCTATGAAAGATTCGTTGATTTTGAGAATAGAATCCGCAAGATCCGGCGTAGGCCTAATATGACTTGGATAGTTCCCTCCTCTGCCGTAGAAGAGGCGAGCCAACTTATCTTCCATATCGGAAGCGCCGACTTTGAGGTTAAGTTAGCGATTGCAGACATTGGGTAATAGACCGGAAGAGTAAGTATTGATATGACTTACTACTTCGATGTGGGCAATCAAAGAACGCCTTAAAGGATTAGTAAACGTAAACCGCTGGAATGAGGTCATGGCGAGTTACAAGTACGCGACACATATCGAATATCTGGCCATGGGGACTCCTGGTTTGAGAGGCTATTGTGAGTGCCTACTCCTAGGGTATTAGCATCTTGATGCTGCACAAAGCTAAATAAGCAGGACAACCTTTTTCACAATTAGGCATCCCATATCGAAGGCGAAAAAGATGAGCCGACGATTCTAATGAGCTATACGTAAGTTACCAGGTCGCTCGGTCTCTAGTTGCTAGCATTTACCGTGTCCCCGACCCTTAACGCTATTAGCCGGCAAAGGAGGAGCTCGGACAAGGTATGAATGTCATCATGGCCCTGCGCTGGCGCTACTACTTCGCTCGGGCGGTATTTGAAGTGTAGGATGCGAGAATCTCCTCCTGCGCGCTCGAGGTATTTGCATAGCCATCCCAGAGGCTTATGGCGAGCATCTGGGACATCGAACAGCCCGAAGACGGCCACAACACTGAGGTGACGTTTGTAAGTGGTTCATTCATTCGGCAACCGTACTCAGCGTAGCTATCTCTCACTCTATTTTGACGGGTTCTTGAGGAGCGTCATCCTGTCCCTCTATTCGTGTAGCGGGAGTCGGTTGAGGCGCGGAGGCCCAGGCCACATATAAGCGCTCTTGGCTGTCTGGATCAATTTCGAAGCTTACCTCTTCAGTTGTAAGACTCATCTCCGAGAGAGAATGGCCTAAGCTTATAGGTGGTGCTTCTGCCATTTCTTCGTACCACTGTATTATCGTGGTTGTTGTTGACTTCGTAGGAGGAGCACTGCTTATACGCTTAGGTTCTTACGGCACACGACGGCTTACCTAGACAACCTTGAGCCTCAGCAGGCAGCTCCGCTCCACAACCCCTCGTATTCCTCGCAAACGATTCCCCGGGGCGGATTGGATGAGGGATGGGATGTCCATGGGCTGGATGCCGCCTAGCTGTCCGGCCCCCACGTCACATCCGGCATAGCTCTCCCAGTCGATTGGTACGATGCGATGCTAGCCCAAAATGCTGACTGCATGCAGTAAACCCCAGACCTACCTTCTTTGGGACATAAAAAACTCATTCTACTGGTCAAGAATTATTCGATGATACCAACCGCCGCATATCATCGAGATTCTGAGGATATGCTTGCTTCTCATTAATGGAGCAACTATAGGTATGTCGCTCTATATACCACATCTCGTTATTGGATAGGTGATTAAGTTGGGGAAAGCCCGGGTGGAAGATTAATGATAATATTAAACGATGAATTGATCCCATCAACACCAACTGTGTACGAGTATCTTGGCCGAGAAGTAATCACAGTTTGAGAAACGATATTCTGCTGATGACGCCGACGTCTTCTCTTGTCTCAAGAGAACTAAAATAGGTAGACGAATCTCTAAATGGAGTCAGACGTATAGTATCAAGACTAATACGGTCTACGTTGAACAGAACAGTAAAATATATCGTACAGATAATTCGTCATATTTATTAGACCTTTTCTTTTCCTGACTCGACCGGCCATCTATAGTCTATGATGAGTCGTTCATCCATCAGTGTACCCCGTACACTGAAAAGGTATATCCTCCCAAAAGCTGGTCAACGACGCCCATATGATGCACCGTGACTATGAATGTAGACATGAAAACTACAGAACGTAAACGCCGAGCAATGCCATTAAGTTTCATTAAAATTCCGTTGAGGCCACTTCGCCATGCGTGCCCAATCGGATAGTATCCCTAGACTCGAGACTCGAGGATGCAAGTCATTGCTTGAAGGCATTTCAGCCGAACGGTAACCTGGACTCACTTTCGTAGCCACTTTCCGTTGGGGCTACATCCTTGATTGGATGCATCAAGATCGGTGGGAGGCATGGGCGGCCATGTATTTCTTCCCATTCCTCGCCGCCTATCTTGGTGTCTTCGTATCCCATGAGGTTATTGTAGAGTCGCTGGGGTGGGCCTGCTCTGTAGTACCAACTACTTCCTCCGTACCTGGCCTCGCGTCCCCAGCCGATGGCAGAATTGTCGCCTCCGCTATCACCCTTCTCACCGGAGTTGAACCATCGGGCGATATCCTTGCCTTTCCATGGTCTATCAAAGAACATAGGCATGGGCGCATATACGGCCTTGAGGCCGTGCAAGAGGGCTATAGTTTGACATGTCATCTCTGAGGCGATATGGTTCCCTCGCAAATTTTCAACATGCATGATATCAAGAAGTCTTTTCGAAATCCTGGAATGCGTGACAATGGTCACACGTCGTGGCAGTTGTTGAGTTGCGTGAGAGGAGTCGTTGAACCCCCACACATCATTGGCGCCGACCCATCCACTGTAGTTGACGTTGATGATCGGAGCTACGGTGATCAAGTCAGCCTGTTCACCGACGCCCCATTTATAGTCGTCCTTTTCAGGTCGTGCCACAGGAGGCTTGGGTCCAACAGGATTGATGAAAGGGAAGTCGGGAGGACCCCAAATAGTATCTTCCCCAACGAGACCTTCTACCTCCTTTCGGAAGTCCGTATCGTAATCACCGTGTACAGAAGGGATGTAGTAGCGCTCGCTTCGTTCCCAGAGGCCACGGCGTGGCTGCTTTGCCGCAAAAGCAGACAACTTCTCTAGGAAATCGTAGTGCTGTCCGGTAATTCTGGCATCCATTTCCCAGTTCCATACGTACTCAAATTCGGGGAATTCTTGTATGAACTTCTGAACCGACAGCCATTGGGACACGTGTACAGTCGCTTTGTCGCGGTCTAACTTTGGATACATGGCTTGCACAGCTTCATCATTCCAAAGCACAGCAATATCCCTAAATTCAGCGGGGACGTTCTGCTGGAGGACGTATTGGTAGGTTCCTTCGTCATCCCAGATCGCATAGGCATTGTCCTTGACGTGGACAAACAGATAGACTTGGTAAAGGCCACCTGTTCGTAGCGATACTTCGCTGATGAGTGAACGGATTACCTGCTTGTCGTTCTCGTTGTAGTCTTTCCCTGTATAAGTCCGTAAGAGTATAGCCGTCCGGGCTTCCGCATTCTTAGAACCACCTGCTTCCGAGGTAGGCCGCTTTTTGAAAGTGGAAGAATCCCTTCTAAGATCATCATTGTGATCTTTACCTTTAGGAGTATCCTCAAGATCGTAATCGCTGTTTGCACCGATGAAAGCAGTCGTTTTCTTCCGCGAATACACAGTGTCGACGTACGGATTTGGACGCCCCTGTAAATCGAACCGAGCCTTGTTCTTCTGAACGCACTTCTCTTGCAATTCGCCCCAGCGTACTTTGCTCCAGTCTATCAATGGATCGGAAGTATCATTGGCGTTCTGGAAGCCGTACTGGCCAAGTCGTGTCTCGCGCTCGAAGCACAAATTCCCATCCATTCCTAAAACATCATATCCACCAATGAGCGGCTCAGGAAAATCCTTGGGAATTCCTTTGAATACCATTATATCCGATACTACCTTACCTCCGGGGCCCTCGCAAGGGACGTACAGACTACTCTTCCCATCTTGCTTGTAATTGGGGTAAGGATTGTAAATATAGGGAGTGTGGGTAGTGAAGTAGGCTGGGGTGCTGGCGGGAGTCAATTGGGCTTCGAAGATGGATGATCGGGGCTTGCTGGTGTCTAAGGTATTTAATGTCTTGCCATATATTGCATCCGCTCCCAATACACTGCATAGATGTTAGAGGCTTCTATTTCCACGGAGCAAGTAATACTGTGCCAAGGTCTTACCGGCCGAGCTGGTCATATTCAAGCCTGAACTGTTGCCGAATAGCCTCTTGTTGCTCCTCCTGCGCCTCCTTCATCTTATCCTCAAAGCTAGGTATGTGGTTAGGGTTGTCTTCATCGTTAACCTGGTCGTTTAGATTTAGCTCGCTAGGGGGTTCGTTTGCACCCTCCCCAGGGCTCTGCTGGACGACGTCTCCATAGTTTCCAGAACTATGCAACATGAGCCAATAAAGAGTGGCCACGGTGAATGCGAAGACGAGGAGACCTTTGGGTCGTGACAACCACCGGCGGGGTTGTACTGCCAACATTGCTACTAGCGAGTCGAGGTGCCCGGTATAAATCTTCAATTAGTCGGGTAATCGAGCTGTGTCGCAAAACTTGTCAAGATGAGCAGGGGTATGTTAACATGGTTGTCGGGATTGGAAATCGTTTTTAGGTGCCGATGATGGAGTCGGGAAATAACGAGGGCGAGACAGGTTAGGTTAGGGCAACCCTCCCTTGGTGAAATGTACCGAATAGAGATGGTAGGTGTAATGAGCGTACGGACTCCTATCAAAGGATGTCGAATATAATACCCCTCGCGGCAAGCGTTTTCTTGTCTAACAAAGCGACAACATCGAGGAAAAGCAGAGGGGGCTGGAGAGGACAGGGTGATGTAATGCCGCTTGTAAGTCGGTCGGACAAAGAGCAGATCGGGTTGCCGCGAATAAAAGGACGTCGTGAAGACGTTTGTCGCACGCTTCAGTACTGGGGTTACGTCAGGGAAAAACAGCGTTACGTTGATTGTAACCAGATCGGACGTTGGTTGGTTGGTCGGTTGGTAGAAGAGGGAACAAAGGGAGAGAGAATAGGAAAAGGTCGAGAAGATTGAAAGGTAGAAAGACGCAATAAGTCAGGACTGGATGCGATGTGTAGGTAAGAGGTATATACACTACAGTATTTTACAAGGGAGGTAAGGTGGTTAGTGTCGACTACCCGGGCATCGAAGACAGATAGAAGACAGAACTACACCACAAAGTGAAGGTGATCAACACTAAGGTTGATGTCGGCACCGTCGTTACTGTACAGTAGATTAAATGCAAGAGGGGCGGAGAGGCGCATCGCCAAGCGTACAGATTGATCAGAAAACAGGACTGCGCCGCTGCGGCAGATGGCTATCTAGGGTTAGTGTACAAGGTTAGTGTTGGTTGGAAGGGATGAATTGACAACGTCGATGATTGACTGGGGTTCTATTTAGTGTACTGGGGCAGTACTACTGGGGTTCATTTTAGGGATCATAGTGTAGGGGTAGGGGTATACACTAGTAGTACTAACGGTAATAGGTACACCGTAATAGTGTACTATATGAACGGAGTACCTAACACTACCTATTAAAGTGCCTAGAACACTAGGTACAATGTGGGGTATGGGCCATGAGGGGTTTAGAGTCGTGTATTATATGTTGAGATCCCCTATTCTTCAGGAATGCTAGGTATAAAGTACCTACCTAGAGCACCGTTAGAAGAAGTACCTAATACTACAGTAGGGGTTTTGCTGAAGAAACACAGTATGCTCTTCATTTAATCAGACTGTATGGTGTGTATAAACATCCTCTACTATGTAGTATCATCAAGAACTCGCACACGATAGGCTATAACTACTGCATACTAGTGTTTGAGGATGAATTGTTCGACAGGACTTGTTAATGATAGTCAGGGGAAGGTAGTGTAGATAATGACTATTAACACATATACATACTGTACTGTACTACCAGTAGACGTGGTATAGGAGAAATCACCTAGTGTATAAATTACTTAACAAGCTTGGTTCAAATTTTAAGGTCCAGACCATGCCAGGTATTCCCTGTTTCTTTAGACCTCAAAACAAAAGACCTATCTACATACTAGTAGTGTGTAGAATGTTCTCTAGACGCGACGAAGCCTACCTAGGTACTCGGATAAACAAGCAGATAGGTCATTGTTCTATCCAACCTCTCATATAAAGACCAAGAGCTACCAAGTCTCTTAGGATAAGACTCCTGAGATAATACTAACCTACATAGTACTGTATGTAAAATTCCTCGTCTTGGAGAATGGTGAAAAACTTGGTTCTACCTGCACTAGTCAGGACTGTAGACTAGGTTTTTGACATAGCCTCAACATGACAGTTTCGTGTAGATAAGATCTGCAGCTCATTTCTCGGCACCGCTAACTACCGGACCTTGTTTGATCATTTCGATGTGTACACTACTTGCACCTAGGTAGTGTAATCAGTTCGCTAATTGGCCGTCCCTATCATTTTCATTCGTTACAGAGGTTTTTATACCCGTTGGGGGTCGACTCTTCACCGCTAATGATTTTTTCTCTTCGGGCGTCTTTCGGAACAACCGCTGCGGCAGTCCTAGGATCTTGTGTCAATCATTTCGAAGACTTTATCATGAGCTACACTGATCGTCGCGGTTTTCTGGAGCCGCCTGCTTATAGCCCGCTTACAGTACATGTACGAGTGTACTGTAGGGTATGTTGGTCGCCTATTATTAGCTGATTTATTTGTATGGACGTGAGAATCCGTCCGGCTCAGCGCATATAACATATAACACAATAGTGGACTGTAGATGGCCCTATTACATCCAGCCTTACATGTATGTTTGCTCGCTGTCGCTATTACTAGTAGGGAGGTACTTAAGCGACCTCGCATACTACTTGTAGCCAATAATAACTCTCTTCGGCGTTGGACAACAACTTGCATCTGACACTGCCTATACATATACATAACAGTATGTATGTATGTACGTGTAGGGCACAGCACCATAACACTACAGACTTTTATCCACACCACTTGGCGACTGGCGAAACAAAAACGGTGCGGTGACGTCGGTAGATCTGAACCGAAATCGAACAAAGATCTTCGGCGTTCAAGATTACAGGCTTACGCAATGCTCGCGGCTCAGCACCCTCTCCTCTCCTCGGCGCTCTCTCTTATACATACTTGGTAATTCCCTTCTTCTTTTTCCGGTTCCCTTCTATCACGCCATGGCTAGCTACTTGCAGATAAAATATGAACGAGCGCCAATTCTACTCGCATACACTATACAGTACACTACGTAGTATACAATATCAGTAAGCCAGTACAAATGCTCTCATGCCAAGTCTACCCGCCCCAGCCCCATACATAACGTCATTTTAGACAGGGATGGGCCAGCTTAGTCCGTGATTCCGAGTCGTTGCTCGTGGCAGAATTCTAGGTCTGCGTTCCCCTTCCTGTTTGCATGTTTCAAGAATCATGGGATCTGGTCTAGTGCATAGGTACTGCACACCTTAGGTACATAGGTCAGGTACACGCATCGAGACATGGCGGTTCTACTATGTACATAGTAATACCACCGTACGTAGGTACATCAACCAACCACAACTGGAAATAACAATTATATCTCGCGCACAGCTGTCCGTAATACCTCCTCCGGCTTCTTTCTTTCTTTCTTTCTCATTAGAGTTATGGTAACACCATGCGCAATGCACCGAAACAGTGTCACCGATGCACGAACGCCAAATCCAGTAAGCCGGTCATACATCTCTCGGAGAATCTGGGGTGATTGCTGTACCACAGGGTCGTGTGATGCCGTCCGTATGTGTGTGTATGCGTGTGTGTGTGTGTGTGTGTTGTGTCTGGCAGCAAGATTTCGGCCGACCATACCTACTAGAGTCTGCAACTCCGAAATTCTATTTTGGCTGTTTGCCCGCAAGATAACATCTAGACCTAACAAGTACTGTCATTTCATTTTATTCACATTCACAAGATCAAGTAACTCTGGATAACCATTACACTGTGTATCTTGCACCGTCCAAGTAGATATGATATGATAAGCTGATGTGGTTTGTCATGGCTGATACTTTACCAGGAGGCTGTGTCAGCGACACCTAACACAACATTCAGACGACTATTTATATTCATATAGCGGGCGAGGATCCGCGGCCCTTCCTGATTGTTGGTAAACAAGCAAGCAAGCCAAAACAGCCACCAACACCCGCCTGCCTCAAGCATTATAACGCAGACCTACATAGTATGCTACCAATCCAACCAACATGCTGGCTGGCAGGATCTACGGACATGTTGTGCGACCCGGTTCGTACATTGTTGGGCGCCACCACCAACGGTTGGCTGCCTGCGCATGAGACAGACCACTCGCAAGCAATTCCCAGAACGGACCGGGCCTTCATGGAAAATTCTGCGTAGCCTCGGCCCTGGGTAGAGTGCGCCTCTGTACGCGTGTTGGACCGCTACACCGGTTACAGTTGCGCTATTATGTTCGGCCGATTACAAATTAACTTGATCCTTAGTCCGGACGGATAGGCTTCCGACATATTGAAGTTCGTTTATTCTTGACTACATGCGTACGTACCTACTCCTTTGTATTAGGCCCGTGACAGGTGATGACAATGCCTCTGGTCACTCTCGCCGGAGCAACGCCTGCGAAAATCGGGACTTGATAAAGTAGGAGGTATGGTGATTTAGATAATTTAACGTATTATTGCATTACACTATTTCTACCAACGGACGGCAAGCATTACCCAACACTCGTCATCCGTAAAGTTCCTTTCCACATATTGGTATAAATGCAATATGATGATGATATCCCATCAGGCGCGCAGCTCGCGCTCCCTACCACAAGCCTGCCCGCTATGGCTAACGCAACACAATCTCTCCCTCTCCTCCGGTATGCGATGTGTCAGCGCTGGACAAGGCACGCCTGCGGTTCTAAATTGCATCTCGCCGTCTCTGTAGGGGTAGGGACGGATACAATGTGCCAGAGATACCTGGCCTAATAATGCATTTTTCCCCTTTGCAGCCGCGACGCAACCCTTTCTCTCCTTCGCAATTATCCTGTAAACGGAATACCCTTCCATCACTTTGTCCCGACTTTCAAGAAACAGACTTAGAACCAGCATCTTGGACAAAGGGCTATGGGTATATATACGTGTGTAGGTATGTAAAAGAGGTAGGCGGTGTGGTATCAAACCCAAAAGTGTAATTAGTGGTGGGCGGGCTAAAAGAGGGTGATGAGGGGGGGGGGGGGTATAATATATAATATTCCGCAAAGAATTGAAAAACTCGAGATTTCAAACTGAAATGCAAAACAAATACCCAGGGACTGTGTTGTATTGTAAACGATCACGAAACGCCGTTGCTAAATGCATTAAGATGATGATGTTGATGAAACGAATGTCGATTAGATAGCGAGAGGAAGAAAAGGGAGAGCGGCGTGTTCTTCGTTTCATGGTGTATGTATGGTATGATAAGCTCGATACCCAGCGAGCTTTTTGCGAAGCAACGCGCGTGGGATGGGATAAGCTCGCGCGCCTACATCATCCCCAGCCTCGTCATGCGCTTCTCCATCTTCTGCATCGGACCCAGCCCGCCGCGGCCGAGCGCCTGGCCAGGCATCAGTCTCTGGCCGGTAGGCAATCCAAACGGGCGGTGCAAGTTCGATGATGGGCCCGCGGGCAAACCTCTGGGCGGCTCGCGTATACTCGGGATGCCACCCGGCGGAGGCGCCTGCCTGCTGGGTCCGGACGTCGAGCCCTGCCGTTGCTGCGGCGGCGGCGGACCCATCTGCTGGGCGCGGGCGGCCGATTGCATCCGCCTCCACGCATCGCGCTCGCAGTACGATCGTCCGTTCACATCGAAGTATCCATCACGCAGCACCACGCCGCAGTCGCCGCAGCGGAAGCAGCCCGGGTGGTACTTCTGCGGCACCTCGTCCTCGAGGTATTGGCCCTCGATGCCGTGATTGCACGACCCGCATAGACTGCCGTTGAGCTTGTGATAGTGCTGCTCGCAGTACGGCCGGTCCTCGTGCACGTAGAAGGTCGCGGAGCTGAAGGGCTCCTTGCACGTCGCGCACACGAAGCAGGCCTTGTGGTACCGCCCCGTTAGCCGCCCGTCGGCCGACGAGATCGCCTTCCCTGTTATCGGCTCCTGGCACGCCTTGCAGTTCCCCCGCGCTCGCGGATTCCGCGACGGCTGTCGGTTGTGCGAGGCTGAGCCTTGGGTCGAGGTCGTCTGCGAGCGTGATCGGCTTTGCCCTTCTTGAGGCGAAGCGTCGAGTCGGTCCGGGTTGGGAATGCTCCTGGGTGACACGGGAGACTCGGATCGCATGTCTCGTCTTACCTGGGCTCCTGGATCTAATCGGAGATTTTGCAATGGCTCTGGCCTGGGCATAGCCGGTCTCAAGCTATCGCTTCTGGGTATTGGTATCGGCTCGGCTTTCGGTCCTGGTCTCAACTCATTCATGGAACTTTGTAGGTCATTCATTAGTGCGTCAGTTCCTGCCATGTTAGAAGGTCGGCGTGGTTCGGAACGGGACGCAGAAGACCGTGCTGGACTTGTATTTGAGCTTGGATGGCTGGCCTGGGATTCCTGGCTGTAACCAGAATTGCTAGAGGACTGTGATATTGACGGTGAGTGGTAAGGGTTTCCGGCGCCGAATTCGTCGGCCAGGTTTATTGAAAGGCTGCCATCTCGCGTCGTCGGCCGTATTAAGCTTTTACGTGGCGGTGGCGGACGCGATGTATCCCTAATCCCATAGGAAGGCCGATGTTTGCGGTCGCCGGTCATTATAGGCCTATCGCCATTCTGGGTCGACGGCCTACTTAACCTGTCCGGTCGGAGGCCAGGCGCCGACGGTGTGCGGGCGGGGCTATCGGTTTGTAACTCACTCTCGCCTGATTTCAAAAGTTGGTCAGGGAATGTCTCTGAGCGTTTACCAAAGGCAAGCGGTTGTGGTGTCGTGTCTTCCCCATCTCGTTGCGGTGGTCCGAATCCGCCGTACCCATTCTTCCGTGGCATTTTTGGCGCCGCTATGCTTCCACTCCTCCCTGATGAATTTGAAGCCGCCGTGCTTGGCCGGTCAATCGATGATCCTAACCGCGAAGCATCGTCGTTCGTGTCCATGGTATCATCTCTACTAGAACTCCGGGGAAACGCGTTCTTAGCTGAACGAGTTCGGGCCACTTCAAATGGCCCCGGAGCGATACTATTCATTCTTGTTAAGAGATTTGAGGTCTGTTTATCGGCGCTTGTCCCATATGTTGCTTCTCCTTCTTCTGGCTCTGGCTCTGCTGAAAACCCACCATAGCCACCAGGTCGTCGTGGGGATCCTGCTATAGCCGGCGAGAAGTAATCATCATTGTTAGATCCCACCCCCAGACGCCCGTTCATTGGTGTCTTTGGCGATATTGCTTGAGATCCCGTTGAGGCACTAACTGGTGTTAATTGGTCTTGTTTTGCGAAAGCTCGGTCTATTAGAGAGAGTTAGAACATATAATCCACACGATCCATTCATGAGTGATAGACTGACTTGCTGCTGATGTATCCACTGTCGGCGCAGCGCGCGTGAATTTATCGAATACATTTTGCTTAAATGAAGAAAGAGCACCGCCGAGAAGATCTGGCATAGGTGGAACTGCTGCATAGCCGTCAGAAGCTACAACTTGAAAATCATCACAACAGAGTAGACAGTGCACATACGCTCCGACGCGGCGGGTTCATTACTACCCCCGCAGACATGTTCCCCCATCATAGAAATCTCAACTTGATTGCCACAATTGGAACATTTTATTGTCGGCATGAATGCCGATTGTCGTGATAAGTCTGTCATGATTATGGTCCGAATTTCCAAACTCCTCTGTATACGTATCCTCCCATGTAATCATTCGTTCGTTATAGGCTGTGAGACGATGTGTTTTTGATATTCGTTGAACTGTAATCCAGTATGCCTCTTACTCGTATGTCCAGACGTGAGGCGATCCCAAAACCCGTATGGGTAAGGCAAGTAATTAGTTTCGACGATGGTTGGGTGTAGGCCTCTTTCCAAGATGGTCATGGGAATCTAGCAAGACTGGGGGGCGCATATGGGGATCGAAGATCTCTGCTCTGCTACGTTGGCAACTCCCGTGATTGATTTGCTCCAGGAGTGTTACGAGGGTTCCGCGCCAGTAGTTGGTTTAATTGGCAGAGTGTTTCCAATGAGGTCTTGCGGCGGCCGTGTTTGAGACGGGGTTTCGGTGAGGGCTCAACTCTGGATCAGATTCGATAACGAATTGGTGAAAAGGAGGTCAGCCTGAAGGCATTCGAATTGTGTAAAGACGGTGAGGGCGGTTATTCCTGTTGTATCGAGAATGCGTCTCGTCTCGAATTATCCCTGTATAACTACCCCTGGACGGTCCCCTGGGCCCTGGCAGCGATTTGATATGCACGGCCGTCTAGCGTAGACAGGGAAGGCCTTGATTCTTGTCTCGCTTGGAAGCTTTTTCGAATTAGGACTAGTATTATGGGTTACTTTCTTTCTGGGCGACGCAGAGTACTATATGCACTGGGGTTGTTCCTTGATTTGATAGAGAATATATATAAAAAGCCGAGACAATAAATGGCGAAACAAGATCCTAGATGTAAATACAGAGACGGTGAGGCTAAGAGAAAATTTCTTCTGCCTTCTGACGACCCTCGAATTGTCCGCTGGTCAGAAAGGACACCGAGTAGGATGGGCAGCCAATCAATCGGGCCCCTTGCTTTGTTCTCGGCGTATCAGGTTGTTATTCCCAAACTATCCGACTATAAGAGGAAACACGATGTATTCGGCAGTCCAGTTTCCATAAAAGGCAACTAAGTTATGTATTATTATGTCATGGTTCATGAGAACGTGGGCAAATCGAGAACTATTTCTATCATTAGTCATGAGCTCTCCCCTTTTAAGATGCAAAGGAACACGCCGAGGACATATACGAGGTCATCGTACAGTAACCGCCGAGGGCGCTGAAAATGAACGAAGAACGCCACTATTGTTGTTATTAGTCTAGCGTGCTGCGAGGTGAGCTGCCTTTGTCTAGTGCTATCCAAATCTTCCGGGATGGCACGGGTACCTTACAGCTCAAAGCTCCCAAGCCAATCGCCATTTTATCCCTAATAGGTTGAAACAAAGGGGCATGGCCCCCCCCCTTTGCTGAATAGAGTACTCTGTGTCGAATGGTTCCGAACGCATTTGGCATGAAACTCCAATTATTTGAGGATCCCAAATGACTGCCATTCCCCAATTCCAAGGGAGAATGCTCCCGGCTGTGTAGTACAGCTAATGAGGTCGTATGTTCCAGGAATATTTACTCAGAATAATCATCCAGGAATATTGCTTGACTAGAAGTTATACATCAGCCTGAATGAACGATATCCTTGTAACTTATTCGTTGTCACAGCAAACAACAATGATATCCCGTATTGATTCGTCTAGCCTATAATTGTACTTGTCCAAGATAGGTAACTATCCGTGTGGGCTCCTTTGACCAACCCCCGTGATAGGTCATTCGGCAAATTAATTGTCATTTCTGTAGACCGTAGTATTTCTATGGGTCCGCATCCAGTGATAGAGGATGTTTCGGACCATTCGATTTGCTAAGATCTTCTGTCCAGTTCCAGTGGGTAAAATGGGGGGGTAGCAATGCTCGCATCTACAGTAGTGTATTGAGATCGAGATAGCTGAACCCCCCATCCGGATGCGTGTGTCTCGTGGCCTGGCCTCCTATGGTGTACCGAGCAACAGGTACGTTTCACGATGGCCCGGCTGGCGTTCGCATCGCATTGCGTGCATGTGCAGAGGAATTCCCGCGCGGCACAAAGCACACTTCGCTCGGCGAGACATTGGTCTAACGGTTCTCCAGCTCGTTTCGTCAGGCTATTCCGTTGCCGAGTGAGACCCCTGTCGATCAGGTCCCCTGACCCAGTCCCCATTAAAACGATCTTGACCTTTTCCACAAATGTGACGACCCTAGTCATCTTGGCTTCTCGGCTTAATATAATTGAGGTGTAGCCTCAATGATGCATTGAAGGAATGCCTGACATGCCCAGCAACTCGGCAGCCGTGATTAAGCGAAAAGCTCGCGAGTTACACTATAGGGTAGCTTGGCTCACAGCTACGGTGGTAACACGATGGGTAGTGTATGTTTCACACGCGATCATAAGTTAGTATTGATTGATTGATAGCATCCGAGCGGCCTGGCCAGCAAGGCTAATAAATCTATCTTACAGATATTCAATATTTAATCTACAAGTTCCATCACTCCCGTACTAGTAAGATCGCAATCAGCAAAGTCAAAAAGTCCCTCGACACTACTCAAGTGCTACTATATTAGCAATGATGATAGTCGAGTTCGTGCCCAAAACAGGCAGGTAAATAGGATCTACCTAACGATAGCGTCGATTTCAACGATCGCAGAGCTATAGTAGTCAGCACACGCCACAGCTGCTAACCCTTTTACCTTGAGTGCGGAGATGATGTTATGCGGCTGGAGTAGCTGGGCTACAATATTGTTAGCTAGACTTGCTGACGTTCAGCCAGCTATTGTGTAAATCCCGATACTATTGTATCCGATATACAGTTGCGGTGTTTTCCGTGCAACCACCACCGGTGTAATATACCTACTATTGTGTGATGAGGGTCAAGCGTACAAAGCGGACCCTCACCCCAGGAACCTACTACTAATAGTAGTGGGTGGGGACGAGGAAGGCATGGAGAAGATCTTCAGTGTAGTGTACGTGTGCACCACAGATGCGAAATGTTCGGCATCCTTATGATCCTTCAGTGGGTTGCGGGGATTACCTCAAGGGCACTGGGATTTAGTGACAGATATGTGCATACTACATAGTATGTAGTAGTGTATGCCTCTTCCACCTGTATAACCCTGGGTCCTCGATATCTAGATGGTGCTAATTTGCTTAGTTAAGAATAGGTACAATATCTGGTATTTTGGAATGCTTCGACTATTGTTACTTGAAAGGTCGACATTGAGCCCAAGCCCATTAGCATGTAACGTATCAACAGACTAGATACTTGCACACACATACCTGTTACAAATTGAGGGACATTGTCAAAATCATCTTTGTACCAAAAGAAACGTCTGTATATGAACTATCTAACAACATGTGAGGACTCAGGAATCGATCAGCACCGTCGTTGTGCCAGCAAGCAGCATAGACCTAAGGTGAGATAGGTAAGACCGGATAGTATTCGGGGGAACAACGTAACAATCTGTACTCTGTATTTCATGGAGATAGATCAAATCGAGTGTGTCAAGACGAAAGAGGCCGAAGCGACAAAGATTTACTTAGTTACCAGTACACTGCATGATGGTTTGCCGTCGTTCGAAGACTACTTGTGTAAGCGACATGGCTAAAGAGCATTACCTTAGGTAAGGTATAGCGATCATGGCGATCGGTTAGCGATAAGAAGGGTACGTGGCAGCGTACGATAACGGATGTTTTAGCTGCATGCCGCCAAGTGATTACCTAACAGGTGCTATGTTAGAGGGCCAGTCAGAGCCTCTGAAACTTTACCCCTCCAAGGTCGTGCAGGCCTGAATCCAGGTCTGGTACGTTAACACTTTCACCGTTTTCCAATCAACTAGACGTCGTGGAGAATCTCGACAGCCTTTGTCGTCATAACTAGAGGCGATTCGCTTGATACTTCCTTCTGACCGCCTGTGTAGGTAGGAAGACATACCAGGAAGACATATCCGTGCAGTAGCCCGTGGTGCTTGCTGCCTAGAACAACTCACCGCATCCACTATCGCGGCATCTCATCCGATAAAAATACTAGCCCCTCATTTCTCACACCACTTGTCCTCCGACTCGTCGACCTAGGTGTACCCGGACAGACTAGACTACTACCAATCACCATAGCCTCCGTCTTTCCCGGCCTTGAATAAATACTCTCTTTTTTCGTCCCACCCTTCCTGACCGTAGTCCTCCTTCCCCTTCCAATTTGTCTCACAAGCAAAGCTGTAGAATTCAGTCCTTTACCGTATCCCACTCGTCTTCATAGACCTTGTTTGTTCAAGTCGATCGCGCTCCCGGGCCGCGGTCACACAACACCGTCAAGACGTTTTCTAATCTTCTCAACTCGTACGGGCCCTTTACCAACGTGTCCCATGATGGCCAGACTAACATCTTTATCAGCGTCCACCACCCGTACGCAGGAGCCCGTTGCTCTTCTCCAGGTGGAAGTGCATCGGACTCGCCTTACACCCCATAAAGGGATACCACTTCTAGTTGCAAATCAGCTAAACGCTAATATTCAGCATGGCGCCACACGCCGAGTTAGATAACGGCACTGCGTACGGGGTTGGACACACACCTGTGTCTGCGAGAAAGGAGGATGTGTTTGTGGTAGACTCTCCCAATGTTACTTACACGGACAGTGAGATCAGATCCAAGTATACTTATCGAACTACAAGTGTGGTCCGGGGCGCCGATGGTAAATATGTAGCCACGCCCAAGGAGACCCTGTATGATTTCAAGGTCGACCGAAAAATCCCCAAGACGGGAATGATGTTAGTAGGATGGGGAGGCAACAATGGCACAACCGTGACCGCCGGCATCATTGCCAACCGTCGAGGTCTGGTGTGGGAAACTCGCGAGGGGTCTCGTGCTGCTAACTACTATGGCTCTGTCCTAATGGGTTCTACTATGAAGCTCGGCACTGATGCTCATACTATGCAAGATGTTAATATTCCTTTCCACGACGTTTTACCCATTGTCCACCCTAACGACCTTGTCATTGGCGGATGGGATATCAGCCGCATGGACCTTGCCGCAGCCATGGATCGTGCAGCCGTCCTTGAGCCCACCCTGAAGGCACAGGTCAAGAAGGAAATGAGCCAAATAGTCCCTCTTCCAAGCATTTACTATCCCGACTTCATCGCTGCGAACCAGGAAGACCGCGCCGACAATTTGATCCCTGGTAATAAAGCTTGTATGGCCCATGTCGAGAAGATTCGCCAGGACATTCGGTATGACCAATTTCCTCCATACTACCAACTCCCACTCACTCTTGATATAGTGATTTTAAGACACAGAACAATCTCGATAAGGTTATCGTTCAGTGGACCGCCAACACTGAACGATATGCGGATATCCTTCCCGGAGTGAATGATACCGCCGAGAATTTGTTGAAAGCCATCGAGAATGGTCATGAAGAGGTGTCGCCCTCAACAGTTTTTGCCGTTGCTTGCATCCTCGAGAAAGCACCTTTCATCAACGGCTCACCCCAAAACACCTTCGTGCCAGGTGCCATCGACCTCGCTTCAAAGCACAATGCTTTCATTGGCGGTGATGACTTCAAGTCCGGACAGACAAAGATGAAGTCGGCGTTAGTAGACTTCCTAATCAATGCAGGTATTAAACTTACTTCAATCGCGAGCTACAACCATCTCGGAAACAATGACGGCAAGAACTTGAGCTCTCAAAGGCAATTCCGCTCCAAGGAGATTTCCAAGTCAAACGTTGTCGACGATATGGTTGAGGCAAACACTGTTCTCTATGAGAAGGGCGAGCATCCCGACCACACCGTTGTCATCAAGTATATGCCCGCTGTCGGTGATAACAAGCGTGCCCTTGATGAATACTATGCTGAGATTTTCCTCGGTGGGCATCAGACCATCTCGTAAGTCCAAGAGTACCCGGTACTATCTACGCTAGTTAAGATCCCCTATATTAATGTATTCGTGATGTAGCATCTTCAATGTTTGCGAAGATTCGCTGCTGGCTTCGCCTCTCATCATCGATCTGGTCCTCGTGACTGAGATAATGACGCGTATCCAATGGCGAGCGCATACCGACGATGAGTTCAAGGGTTTCCACAGCGTCCTTAGCATCCTTTCCTACATGCTCAAGGCGCCTCTTACACCACCCGGTACACCCGTCATTAATGCCCTTGCCAAGCAGCGTGCTGCATTGACCAACATTCTTCGTGCCTGTGTCGGCCTAGAGCCTGAGTCAGACATGACACTTGAGCACAAGTTGTTCTAGGATACCACTCCGGCCTCTTGGCAACTCATAGGTGGATAGCGCTGATTGAACTCGCGAACTCGGCATGTTTGTGAGTAATGATACAGTGACCGACCACTATGTTTCGTTCAATCTTTAGCTGCCGTGGCAGATTATTCAACTTCATTATCATACAACCACGAATTTCAACATCCTGGTTACTTTGGAATCTCTCGTAGCAAGAATCAATACACGCTCGTTTGCCTAATTAATCTAGCCGTCTACTTTGCTTCATTGCACGTTTGTTACAATTGTGAAAACTCGTACTTCGAAGTTCTAAGATGTTATATCGTAGCTTATTCAATCATGATTTAATTTATTCTTTTGATTTTAATCCAGGTCAGGCCTGCCTTGTAACGCCAATACAACCTATACCACCCCAAACGGTATTAGATTCACCCGGACCGCGAGGTCCGGAGCTGGAGGAATGAGCATCACGGTATGTACCTACCTACCTAGTAAACGGCCGAGTTCCGCCTTTTAGAAGCGCCTATTCATACCACAGTTTACCCATTCCATCTATTTGTTTACCCGAAAAGCAAGAATGAACGAGCAAACGAGCGCCTTTTAAAACACGTTAGGAGGGAAAGACGGAAGCAAGGAGGGGGGCGTAATCAAAGCCAAGCCCGCCGCGAGCTAAGCCGCTTATAATTCTCCGAAAAACGGCCCTCGTTGCCGCTGCCGTGGTCCGCGGCGAGTAAATCGGCGCCGCTGCTCATGGCCGCGTTTCTATCCTTGGTGGCGGCTGCGGCGTCCTCGAAGAAGAAATAGTGGTTCGCGCCCGCGGCGTAGCCCACGCGCCACGGCACGCCCATGGCAGCGGAGTCGGGGCCGTGGCCGCAGGACCCCGCGAGCGCGCGCGACGGCGGCGAGTTGACGGCCAGCGCGAACAGGTTCTGCGGCTCCGTGTAGTCCGTCACCAGGCCTTTCGCTGCTTTGCTCTTTTGCGGTCTGGTGTCTTCGGGCTCGCTGTCTGATTCCCGGACTTCGCGGTGTGTTTTCCGTGGGAAGGGGATGGGGAGGGGGAGGGAGCGGTGGTGCTTTGAGAGAAAGGATCGGGCTGCTGCGAAGGACGTGTAGGTTGTTCCGAAGGCGAGGTACAGGAGGCAGAGCACGTTGAGCACGAAGACGAGCCCGAGCACAAGGTAGAAGATTCTTTGCCACGACGCCGTGTGTGCTGAGGCGTATTGCTGCGTCTGCACCTGTGCACGAAACGTCTCGTAGACCGGGTTCTGGAGTGTCTTTGTACGGCCGGGTATTGTTGGCAATGGGTTCTCGGGGTTGTCGTATAGCCAGATAGGGTAGAACGTGGTCTGGAGCGAGCCTACGACGAGTGTACTGGTGGCGAGCACGGCGAGGGCCTCCGCTATGGATGGGAGGCGCGGGTTCAGCTCTGGCTTGTCGAGGATGAATTGCGTTAGCACACGCGCGTTACTCGCGTTGTTCTCGGTTATGCCGCCGTTTAGGTTGATCGAGAGCTGCCAGTAGTCTACTGTGTTCTTCCAGTCGCCCGTCGGTGGTGGTGTGAAGTTCATGTCCTCGGGCGCGACTCGCTCGTAGGCGTTTATGTCGTTCGGATCCTCGCAGTGCGCCTTCATGTGCCCCCCGGATGTCCCCGATAGGTTGAACGCCGTGGAGCATTTCGGTGTCACCCACGAGCTGAGCTCGCAGACCGTGTAGTCGGACAGGTTCTGGCTCTTGGCGAGGATGTATATCGAACTGGTGTAAGAATCTGGGACGTATGTGACCATGTTGTTATCAATGGGATACTGGCGTAACGGTTAGCGCAAGTGATACCCGGTGGTGTGAAATAGGATGCAAGTTGTTCGGATTATTGCGCGTTGGCACTGGAGATAGAGAACTACGTACTAGTCGAAAGAATGGCGGTGGACGCTGATCGGTTTCTCTGCCCCAGTTGAATACATCGTCAACCGCTGTATGGTTAGCCCACCCAAGCGGTGGTTGGATGGGTACATATTGCTGCTCCCACGGTTTATATTCGTCATATTGCGGCCACTCTGTATACACAAGGGGTGCTACTTCGCTCTTATCCATGTTGACGCACATGACGTTTATAACTGGAGACATAACACTTGCCCGGAGAGAGTATTCTCCTATGCCTAATAATTCACTCGGTTGCAGGATGCCGTTAATGGGATCCGTAGCCGCGGCGTAGACTCCGGGGTGCGGCATGGCAAGAGTCACGTTATTGATGATTCGCTTGTGAGTCTCGAAGTTGGCTTTTATGTTTCCGTTATCCGTCTCGATCCATGAGGAGTCCATTGTTGTATTGTCGAAGAGATTGTGCTTTCCGGTGGGCCGGTCTGAGAGTTGGTGCAGGGTCAAATTTTTGCTTTTATATACAGCATCCCATTCCGAGCTGTAGAATGATTGTATTAGTAGGTTCCCGGCTGTTGGCTTAGATCGTCACGTACATGAAGGTTGTGAAACTGTGATATGCTACGGGGCTATTAGCGAATTCGAAAAGCATTTGACAATGATGATCAACTCACATCGTCCAGAGTACCAAATATTCAGACACGATTCGGGCGCAGAGCCGATATCAATGTCACGGAGAGGAGTCTGGCATGTGTAGTTTACAAAACCTGGGTTGGCATAGGACGCCCTCACTAGACCTTGCAGGTCGCGCATTTCCCATCCGTGACGCGATATTTTCGGGCTGACCACTGTCATATTGCGAGTTAGTACTAGCTATCTTAACCCGGATCTCTAGATGCTGCGGATGTACATAAAATACTTTTTTTAAGATATGGTTCTCACCGAAAGATGGTGCTTCTGAATCTCTGGTATATGATAGGGCGAGAAGGAGTTCGATTATTACTTACTAGCGTCTGATGCCGTGGTGTAGAACAGAGCACATATGGTGGCAGTCAATGTTAGCGCACCGAGGACGGTAGTTGCGGCGTATGAAATTCCATCCCAGTGTGTGAGTAGCGAGCCGGGTTGCTGTGTAAGAGTCAGTCGATCGACTAGAAAATCCATTATTCCGAGAAGCTAGGCAGGTCATGGTTTGTGACTTACGATTACCCAGTTTCGCATTGTCATTTCTGCTAGAGTTACACCTCGCGAAAGCCTACTGAAGGCCCTCCTCGTCAATACCTGACCTAAGACTGCCACAAATACCGTGACAAAGGATAGCTCGATAGTCTTGGCGGCGAGGGCGGCGAGAAGAGTTGCCGTCGAGGGTGTAATCTGCAACCCCTGGCCAGTTGAGATGCTTCTCCCGTACCGAGGCTTGACGATTGAGGCGACAAGCCAGATTCCACTGAGAACAGTAGAGTAGATGGACAAGATGATGAGTATTATGTATAACCAACTCCAACGCTGTATGTACGCATCTTGCCTGGAATAACATTCAAAGTCTGCCTTAGCTATGGTATAGGTTAGTAGTGGTCACCGCGAACGGCTTTGCTGTGGCTGGGGTGCATACCATGTTGCGGAGACGGGGACGGGCTGTCTGCGTCATGTTCATATTCACTAATCATGGTGCTCGGTGAGGGAGTCGGGTTGTACATTGCTGACATGGGAATAGATTCGGCTCCGGGATGCATTGGCATAATGGAAGCGCTTCTTATAGCGTTAACATTCGATACTGGTGGGATACTCTGTTCCGTAGACGGCGCCGGACTTGAACCACCAAGAGTTGAATGTAGACTAGGTCGTCCCTCAGTTCCAGAGAAATTCATACTGCCAGCAGTCTGCGCCGTGGCAGCTGACCTTATACTCGCGGAGTGAGACATGGCGATTTGCGAGAACGTAGTGGAGGACCACGGCTCTCGTATTGTAGTATGCGGTGCTACATCGAGGGACTGCGGTGAATAAAAGGCCGAAGAGCTTCGCCGTCCTAGTGTAGAGGCTGATATTTCACTGGAGGCTCGCGATGGAGCCGCATTGGTAGAACCCATGGATTCTACACTATGCCGTGCCGCATCCGTAGCTGCTGTACTCATGCTGTTATCTGCCAGCTCAGTCGGTCTGGCATGCCGCCACGGCGAGAATGTCGACGGTGACTGGTGGTCATCCCGGTCGTGTTGGGGACGTGTCGAGACCATTTTCCTGTACCACGTCCGTCAACAGCCTAACGATCGGTGCCCCTGAGCTTATTAGTCTTCAGGATATTTTAATTTCCAAGCCCGTGGTCAGTCTCCTTGGAAATAAAAGAGTAGAATAGGACATGAAAACGGAAGATATCAACAAGCAACCTGGATTCCACCGGCAGGACCAGGATGCCCTCGTAACTATATTGGTACTTGCCCCAAGCGAGCGCCCTCACCAACGAGCGAAATGTTCTGGGTACTTAACTTGGAATAGTCAATTACCGTCTCCTGTATAATAAGAATAATGTTGGTTATGCTCTTTTGTGGTGGAGCTGTTACTGCTGGCTAGGATGACTTGAATTGTGGCAGCGCACAGGTAGTGTTAGTTTGAGGTGATGGGTGCAGTGAGGCAGTTAGTATAGGTCCTAGGTAAGTAGGTATCCGGATCTGTCAGCTCGCTACCATCACATGTTTCCCACACGCATCCCTTAATTTATAATATTTAACGTTTATCACCTTGTGTACATATGTTTGTCGCTGTCTTGTGTCACCGCGCAGGTGCCCCCGGGCCCGACATTGTGACGTCCATTGATGGATATTGATTGACTTGTTTGTCAGGCTGTCCTGGGCTGTCGGGGCCTGTGTGATAGGTGTGGAATAGGTAGCCTGCTCTTTGAAGCAAGCCCCTGCACCTATCAGATCTCTGCCGAATATCCACCTGAATAGCACATTGGGCGGAGAATGTGGTGTAAAAGTTATATGTAGGTGAGATATGTACTTTTTGATATCTGGTTGTTGCACATTGTCTGGGTTCGTAGTCTCGTCAATGGTCCAAGTCCAAGCTGCCAAGTTGGAGACGATAAGGCACCGCCACCTAACGCCATCAACCCATTTGGGAAGTACGGCGTATGTTGTGCAGTATGTGTAGGACTCAAAGGGAGGAAAGTTGGTTATGTATTAGTGGTGAAGCTACGGACTATGGGCTATACTAGCCAGATATGTGTGTGGAGAATCCACGTAACCTCACACACGGCCATACTTCCCACCCTACAAGTACTAGCGAAAAAAATCCTTTAACAATAACAAGGTATTAGGGAAAAGGGAATAACAGATCTATTTGTAATGTCCCTTACCCAAAAAAAAAACACCTATAAATCTCGGGAAAGCTTTTTTTGTAACAACAGATTCGCATATCGTTTAGACATAGCTAAAAAATCAGCTACTTGGGCTGCATAATTATTTTCAGCTTTATTCTTAGCTTTTTTAAGCTTTTCTACGTCGCAAGACAATTAATTTCCCTTCCACTCCAACTAGGTTACCCGTTTTCGCAAAGTAAATAATTTGTCGGTCTGTGCACAGTTTTTATCTTGCTTAAAAGTAAGTCTAACTTCTAAGCTTTCTTTAGTCTTCTTGTTATTGCATCGATCCTGTTTCTCCCGCTCTAAAGCTTGCTAGGCTTGAACCAAAGTTTTCTTTGCGTAGGCCTTGCTCCATATGGCTATCTGGTATATATAAGGTTGATTAAGAAGTAGTTATAGTGGCAGCATTGCCTCAGCAGCTGGATCCACTCATAGAAGCTGTTCGGAATGATTTTTTCTAATAATAAATCATATATGATAATGATGGTAAATACAGGGTACTAACACATAAACGAATGCGCAGCTGGATATGCGGGCTACTGATGGCCTTTCCCAGATGCAATCCATCACATACCCGTTACTGTTTAATTACCGAGGGGATGGATCGCAAACGATATGTCGCACATTTGGCGGCGTTTATAATGGCGGCAACAACTATAGCGTCTTTAATCACAAAAACCTAACAAGCCTGAGTCGGTAGGTAGGCACTTATTTACCAGCATCCAACTACACTATTCATCGGCGAACGACTGGAACTATCACGCGCGCTACCTGTACATCAATTGGGGTGGAAGGATGGTTGAAGCACCGCACGAACCAGATTTACCAGCCATCGTATACACGCGCGATTTCTTGAAAAGTCATCACTAACGCTACAGCCGGTGGTTCTTCCGTCTTCCTTAACCTAACGAAGTCAAAGTAGAATGCATACGAGATGCCGTCGTCATGGCATTTGTCAGCCCTCTCAATCTGGTCACCACCTACCTACCAGCCTACCTAGGTACCTACCCGCAGTACACTACTAGGTAGATATAAACACCTAGATAAATAGGTATAACTGCCTAGATAAATAAGTACAAGCATCTAAATAAATAGGTATAAGCACCTGGATAGACAGCAAAAGCGGTGTATTCTTTCCACTAGGTAATCCAGTACTATAGCCTTGCGCCACCAGGACATTGACTACCTACTTGACGATCATAGTGCTGCATATGTTTTATAGATCAATTCAAACAGCAGGTAATAAGGAAATGACTATGATATGTGTAATTGACAATTTTGCAATCGACGGCCTGCCGATATAGAGACTTTTACTCGAATCAATTTGTCGAGAGGATAACTTACCTACCTACCTAGGTAACGTACGGTGCAACCCCGCAAGTGCCAGATCGCTTGGCACAACTGTATCCAAAACCATAACGCTCCATCCCCAATGCGAGATATTCTCCATGAAATGGGCAATGAATATGAAATGATGACCCGGATTTTCATCTTCCTACCCCCTAAGCCTATTCTCTAGCTAACTCATAATCGCCGAGTGAAAAACATGGACGAGATTCCATTGCCATCAGTCCACCTTGAGCGAACTACCATTGGTGGGGATACCTCCATCCCTCGAATCATCTCGGGGCTGTGGCAGCTTGCTGGGGGTCACGATGAGCAAGTCAACATCGACGAGGCGGCTCGCAAAATGGAGCTCCTCGCTAAAGCGGGATTCGACTGTTTTGATATGGCTGATCATTACGGCGCTGCTGGTAGGACGTTATTAGTCTAGCCGTATACCGAGGTCCGCCGCTGACGTTAGCTATGAAGAACTTGTCGTGGGCAATTTTCGCGCCTCATCTCCCCATGATATGCTCGCCTTCACGAAGTGGTGCCCGCCTGAAAATGGTATCAAGTCGCTCGAGGCAGCTGAGCAAGCTGTTATGCTCTCGTGCGAGAGGATGAGACAAAAACAGATTACGCTGATGCAATGTCGGTCTTTCCCCCCTATACTAATTCTGATAATGATGCAAGCGTACTCTCTTTCGGCGCGTATTTAGCATGTGTAGGCTGATATGTCGTGCAGACCACATTTGGAATTATGCGGACGACACCTATTGGCACAACCTCATGCATCTTCGCGTAATGCAGAAGTGGGGAAAGATTAAGCATATTGGGGTTACAAATGTTGATGCTGCACACCTTGAATTATTGATTGATACTGGCTTCGAGATTGCTACAAACCAGGTTTCTTGTTCTGTATTGGACCAACGTTTGGTACGAGGACGACTAGCCTCGGTGTGTGAGAAGCACAAGGTAAGCGTGCTTGCCTACGGTACCCTCCTCGGGGGGTTCCTTAGTGAGAAATGGCTCGATCAACCCGAACCCAAAGACATGAATAGCTTGAACTGGAGTCTTCGAAAGTACCTTCGATTCATCCGAGCCGCTGGGGGTTGGGAACCTTTTCAGGGCTTGTTACGAACCCTGTCAACAATCGCTCAGAAACATAATGTCTCCATTCCTGCCGTTGCGACAAGATACGTCCTCGATATACCAACAGTTAGCGCGGTTATTGTTGGCTGCCGACTGTCGGCAGAGTCGCACAAATATGCCACGCGGAACCTCGAGGCGTTCTCGTTCGCCTTGTCTGAAGATGACTACGCTCTTATACGAAAAGCACAGCAGGCTCTGACGGACATTCCAGGCGACTGCGGTGATGAATATCGGAGATCACCTTATCTAACAGCAGCCGGAGATCTCTCACATCATTTAACAGATTCCCAGAATAAAGAACTGAGCAAAGCTATAGCTGCGGGAAAGAGGATAGAATACTCTACGGGGAGTCCATGGGAGCCGATTGCAGGCTACTGTAGGGCGGTTCGTACCGGCAACAGCATCTACGTCTCAGGAACAACAGCGAATAGTCCGGCCAATGTCAGCGTCCCGGTTCTTGGAGGAAGTTCGGCTCGAAGCCAGACAGTTGCCATCTTAGACATCATCAGTCATGCGGTCAAGGTTTTGGGTGGTACGCTCTCAGATGTCATACGCACACGCGTCATTGTCAGAAATGAAGAAGATTGCGAAGAAATTAGTAAGGCGCACGGCTGGGTGTTCCAGTGCGAGGGTATCCGGCCCTCCAATACGTTATTTGTAGGTCGATTGGTCGGGGCTGAATATCTCGTGGAAATCGAGGCAGAAGCTTGTCTTGGATTTAACGAGGTCTTTCGGCTCTCACCTCCCTAATTAAGTACCTAACCTAGGTACTCACTTATGCCTACTACTAGAAGAAGGAGGTTCTTTTAAGACGGCTGGCCGCTGTAATAGATAATTAGCTAGTAGCCCGAAAGCATGCATGGTAAGCGTTCTTCACTTTCAAATCGCCATGTGGGGTAGAGCTATTATGAATGAATAGAACTGCTACATATACTATGGGAAAGAAAAGTATCCAAGTCGCGATAATGTCCGTCTACTATTATTGCTTTTTTTGGCGGGATGCAGCTGTCTACCAGCTGGTTAGAGAGGTACTTGCTGTATTAGGGTGCTGTAAGTGGTTAATTCTAGGTACGCGACTCCACTAAAGCAAACGTGCTGGCCAACGCGTACCCGAGCAGACCCGAGCAGACCCGAAAGTTGGGAAGGAGGTAATGAAACCTCTTTAACCTTTCTCGCTAGGAATTAGCCAAAATGCCAGCTTCATTTACAGGTAAGTAAGTCATCTTGCATGTGCATCCATCGTGCGGCTGAGCCGGCATTCTAACAATCACACCTCGTTAGGGTTCCTATCAAATTTGTTCCCCGGTCACGACGGTGCGAGAGCAGAGGCTGATAACCTCCCTCAACTACTCGATACAAAAGCTTTTGTCCCCAGGGCGAACGACGAATCGGAAGATGATGAACGGCGAAGAAAACGGCCCCGTGTTACCGAGAATATGTTACCTGAACCTGAAGTAATCAGCCTGTTGGGCTCAGACGAAGAGGACAATGGCCCAATTAAGCGTACAAAGCGACCGCATGCCCAGGACAGCATTCTCAATGTGTATTGTTCTGGGAAAGCTGTATCACCCCAATTCGGACAAATTAAAGAAGAAGCTAATGCTATACCTTACCCTGCCATTGAAGATGACGAGGTCAATAGAGCAACAAGAGAAACAAGAGAGGATGGCATGAGCTTGAATGCAGAACTAGGCCAGCAAGCATGCGCTTTTAGCACCGAACCTCCGCTTGTCGCTCCAAGTATCATTCCTTCTCCGAATAACCCAGAAGAACAACCACAACCTATCAATCAAGATGGAGGACACCAAGACCAGGCTCGCATTCCCATTAAAGAACCCGAGCTTTGCCCCGAACAGGCCGAACTGGTTGACATCATCTTGTCCGGGCGGAACGTCTTCTACACCGGGTCGGCAGGCTGCGGCAAATCTACAGTCCTTAAAGCGTTTACTAAATGCTTACGCGATAGAGGGCTGCGTGTCAATATCGTTGCACCAACAGGTATCTCGGCGCTAGGTGTTGGTGGTTCTACGACCTTCGTGTATGCTGGCTGGAGCCTGAGTAGCCTCAAGCAACCTCTGAACAAAGTCCGGGCGGCCGCGCACGGGAAGTACGTCCGAAAACGATTAAAAGACACAGATGTCTTGGTAATTGATGAGATTAGTAGTAAGTATAGTGCACACGTTTCTGTTCGGGTTACCTAGAACCATGTCTTGGAGGTAATCTCACTCAAGATGACAATTTCTAACTCTAAATGTCGCAGTGGTGGAGAACTTTCATTTCGAACGACTCAACGCCGTCATGCAAGAAGCTCGTATGTCTTACCTACCCTTCGGTGGCGTGCAGCTTGTTGTCACTGGCGATTTTCATCAGCTGCCTCCAGTGAAGCCCTTCGAACACTGTCTGCAATGCGGCGACGAGCTTATTCACAATCGGTCGGAAGAGTCGTATTCTTGCAAGACACATGGCATTTTCCACGACGAGGACAAATGGGCATTCAAGAGTGCAGCCTGGGGTTTATGCAATTTCGTCTATTTTCATCTCAAGACAATACACCGGCAGAACGATGAGACTTTCATCAAGATTCTGCAAAAGTGTCGGATAGGGGAATCCCTGACTGGCGAAGATACAGATCTTCTCATGAATCACCCATGTAGAATCGGAAACGCTACAAAACTCTACGCGAGGCGGGAAGAGGTTCGTAGGCAGAACCAAATACGGTTCGATAAACTCTTATCCGAAAAGTATTCGTATCCTTGCCTGGACGAATTCAACATGAACCCCGAGCACCAGAATTTCGATAGGCATTGCAAACGCGCGTACGATGGATCATTAGAATCGCTGAAAGATCATCGTTTCGAGGCGACAGTTGAATTCAAGAAGGGCATGCTGGTCGTTCTCCTGACCAATTTAGATCTAAGCCGGAAACTCTGCAATGGAAGCCAGGGTATTATCTGCGACTACGAAGAATTCGATCCTAAAAAGCTACCCAGACTCGCTACTAAGCAGGACCCCGCGCCGGAAAATGCTATCCATGGAGACTATGCGGAGCTGCGAGAGATATATGTCCGGAAATTCATGGACCGAAAGCAGATCACAAAAAGGTTCTGGCCAGTCGTCAAGTTTCACAATAATGAGGTGCGGACCATCTACGCGGACTGCTCGGTGCACCCGCTAGGGAATAAGGAGCCCTACAGTCTATTGAGCAGGACCCAGATCCCCCTCGCGCCGGCCTGGGCTATGTCTATTCACAAGAGTCAGAGCCTGACGCTTGACCGCGTCGTTGTTGATCTCAGTAGAGCGTGGGAAGAAGGGCAGGTTTACGTTGCTCTTTCTAGGGCTACGAGTTTGTCCGGCCTCAAGATAGAAGGAGACCCGAGGGGCCTGACGGTTGGCAAAGGCGGGAACTCTGAAGTTAGGAAATTCCATAGGGAAAAATTCGGGATATGAGTGGGAAATTAGGTGCTTCTTGCGTATTCGTTTTTTCTTTCTTCATTCATTATACCCGCGCGTTAGCATGGAGTTGCTGGATTAGGGACGCTCGGACAGGGATAGACAGTCGTTCTAGCGGCTGTGGTAGGGTTGAGGATACTACCCTTAGGTACCTAGGTAATTAGAGGGCTGTCATGGTTACTTGTATAGACGTCAGGACACAAGGTCAGCATTAAGAGTTATAGTCAGTAGCAGTTGTAATCGATGGCTTGCATTAAGATTCTACTCGCCCCTTTTACTTGGCAGTGGTTTAGTAACGCTAATACACCAACACACCACACAAGGTGGGAGAACCCCTTATTATATACACGAACAGTGTCAGTGACTATGTATTCTACACACTACATGACCTTGATCAATGCCCGATCTGCTCCCCGACTACAGTTTTGTTTGATATGGAGCACTTCCAAGCTCATGCACTAGATATGCATGGGATCGATCTTGAATAATTGTTAAAAATACTTCCTATAATCATTTTATATACCCTCTTTCCTCAGCCATAGCACATTTAAGAATAGAAAGAAGGAAGCTATCTACAAACTCTGCGCTATGTGGAAGGTGTTATGTACAAGTGTGCTATCCGTACTTACTATAGCCGTTTAAATCGATCGATTTGCCGCCATGGTTCACTTATATATTCTTCTCTCTTGTCTGCCTAGGTACTTTGCCCTTCTTTCTTTTACATCATCACTCTTCCCAGCGCCGAGCTTTAAAAACCCTCACTCTCTGCCCTATCGGTAAATTACCCTGCTCCTTATTCCACTCCACGCCTAAACGCAATTCCAGCACACAAACTAAGCCGTCCCTCTCGTACAAACCGGTTGCGCTAGGGTCTACCTATCCAAGTAACGAAGGTAAGTTGAAAAGAACTTTTTATATAATAAATATTTATTATTACCTTATACTTAGGTTATGATATATGGCTACAAGTGTTTATTACTACCTTATAAGGTCTTCAGAATCTGGCTGTTACATTCGCCTGCATAGCCATTTCAGGCAGCGTGACAACACGCCCGCATTGCAAGCCTTATGCACCACCAATCCTGGTCTGCGGGAGGTATTCGACAGGATGTCCGCCCGTCGCCCCATCATTATTCATCAAGACTTCGCTGGGCCTAATATGTTCAATCATGAATACGAAGTACTCATTATATGCCGCGCTGACTTTCATGGGCGGGCAAATCGTACGAACCAGGGCGCAACGATGCGGGTCAATGAGTTTCAAGTGCTCAATCATGTGAGCTAGGACCCTGGTGCGCTTTCCCTGACTGACGTCACGGCCGATGTTGATTGCCTTCATGATGCCGTCAGCGGTGAGCCCCGCTACTTCGTCGGTACGGTGGATATGATGAATTCTGTTGGTATGCTCGGAGATATCCATTTGCATTTTGATGAGTAATGCGTTGTATGGAGGTACATTGGGCATATCGCTATCTCTGTCGTATTTGAACCGCCCAATGCCGAGACATACATGGCGCTGTAGAGGGCGATGGACTGAGGCTGAGTCCACTGAAGGGTCATCACGCGATTGCCCGCTATTAAGTGCCCTCATCGTCGTCAACAGTATCGTCGGTCGAGGGCTTATTGATGACTTCAACTTCAATCACTCCAAGATCAGCCGGGAACTGATAGCGATCTTCATGATCAAGCCCGAAGAACTTGACGGCTAGTGATTCACCGGTTACAGTAGTGACCTCCGTAGATAGATTTTCTCATCGGGAGAAAGATTCTATTTGACATTGAGATATTGACAAATGGCTTTGGGTCCACGATATCTCGGAGACGTGATGAAGATGAGAAACAAACCCAACGTATCCATCTCGATTATCTTGTCCGTGCATGAAGACACGACTAAGAAGAGATGAAAGCCGTCGCCGACTATGTCACTAGACGACGACGACGGTTTGCAATTAAAACAAGGACCGTCTCCCGCACGAGACTTGCACTGAGTGTAGTCATGCTCAATACTGTGGCACTTATAGCAGGAGAAATCTGGGTGATCTTTCCCCAGGCCATCGTATTTCCAATTCAGATATTGCCGTATTTGCTGTGAGTTGACATGACTGTACCCAAGTGCATGTCTTTCACGAAACCAATCTGCTTGGTGCAGCCGACCTATTCCTAGTCATGTGATCCGATATGTTGAGGGAGTTGGAGCACGTCGCATAAATCATCCATCTTATCGCAAAGACCGTAGAATTTAGCATTGACGTCCGAGTTCGAAGACGGCAACTCTCATCTCCACGGTATCTAGGATTAGATGCAGTTCCTTATCAAACTAATTTAATCGTTTGGGGATTGGCTTTCCACTGAGGTCCGGTTATGCGTGTCATGACCCAAGCATATGGGGGGCGGGGATAAACACTCGTTGTCACGCAAGGGGCCTAAATCTATCACCAACTGATGTGACACCTGAGATGTGCTAAATTTAGTCTGATTCTCGCTCTAATATAACAACTAACTTCTCTCATAGCATCTGACGATATAAACCTACGTCTTCTATATTCTATGTTTTCACAAGGTGTGTGCTTTCGGGCTCCCAATAATCTCTCATTTATCCACAGGCATGCCGCCGGGAAGCTCTGTGAGCCCTGCGAATATAAAATTAGCAACATGTAAACAACTGATCAAACCACAGAGTTAGAGTATTCATCAAGGAGAAGCTTACAGCCATCAATATCCTCGCCGACGATATCCTTAACGGTGCACTGGTTCCCTTGCTGGATGGACTGAGACTTGAGCGCTGGGCAGTTGATGTTGCAGTTAGAATCCATGGCTTTCTGAAGAGCATCGCCTCGCCAGCCGAAGACATAGTCTCCATGATTTCCCAGCCCGGTTCTTCGATGAACATTGTCAGCATACTGATCATGTGCTCGGTGAGTCGAGGCATAACTCACTTGTCGCCAAAGCTCCAGACAAAGGGTTGTGAGCCATCCTCTGGCCACAGTGACTTGTCGTTGAAGGGGGTTGTGTCAAAGATGACCTCGTAGAAGAGCTGGGGGATCTTGACTGGGTGGGACGCTGGGCACTGCAGAGCTTAGCGTCAGTAATCGCTACTTCGAATGCAGTCCTGGTGTATTCCGCAAATACGAAAGACCACAAATCATGGCCATGGCCTGAAATAGGGGCTTTCACATATCTCAAGTGAAGGAAACGAGGGGGAAATAACATCGGAAGTCACTTACGGGTCCGTTGCTCTCGAACGTTCCGCTGGATGGGTACGCTACGTGGCTTTGGTGGTCTGGGGGGTCAAGTGTTACGCCGTCCCAGCAACTGTGTACGAGTGCTCATGTTAATCAAGACAGTACGGAATATGTGCGAGACGGAAGAAATAGACTGAAATAACTCACGTTGGAAAACGGACATTGACCATTATACCCGCTGGGCAAGGTTGCTTCGGGAAATCTTTTGTCTCGCCGTCGCGCGTGTACGGGTCTTTAAGACAGGTGAATGTGAGTTGGCGCGGAACGTCGCTCGCGGCACGGTTAACAGGGTTGCCGACAATCATACGGAACCCCTGTTACAAGGTATAATTAGCTTGGTGATGTCATTTATGAGTAGGACTTGCTACGGTGAGCTTGTTGGCAGAGGAGAAATACATACGGGCTTGAATGCTGTCACTTTGCCCTGGCCACTGAGGACTGGCGTGTAGTATACAGTCATGCCGCCATTAGCAGCCTCGAACCCGACGTTGGGCTTCTGCGGCACGCGCTTGAATGTTCCATTACGGGCTCGGAAGTATAGAATTGCTGTCTGTTCTGTGTAAGCGTAGCTCGTGCCTCCGCGGGATATTGGGAAAAGAAAGCTCAGTGGCAGCTTCATCATTCTCCGCATACTGAGAGGAGTTAGTTAGCATGGTATCGAAAAGGGGACTGCGAATTATACCAACCCCAATAGTTTGAGAAGTCATCTGCAAATGTACACGTAGTACATGTCGATGCCGCGGGGATATCCAGACTGCCTGGGTCCATGGAAGGTCTGAAGGAGTTCTGTTCGACACGTGTTAGTCGACATACCATTCTCGTCTTTATATCAGTATCGTTTCGGTACATACGCCGCCGATAATCTGGTGAACATGAGGGCTTCCTGTGACTCCGGGTGTGACTAACGGGTCGAGTCGCTCAACCACGAGTTGAGAGCATGAGAATCGAAGAAGGGCCAGGGCACCGGGTGCCAACAGCGCCAACCCGGCGACGGCATGTTGTAATTGAAGCTGCATCTTGAAACTGATCTATTCTCGATACGCGGCAGTCGGACTGGGGAGTCGAAAGATGTTGAACCTGGTAATCAAGATCTTCACTTATTAGGGGCGAGCACTGTCTTAAATATGTTTAAGATCGTCGTGTTTCTATGTTTACATGATAGATAGGTAGGTACAAGTTGCCGACTAACATACTTCCCGTCCTTTCGCGCGACAACACACATCATGGTAATGTCCATGGCTAACACGTCCAACGGGTGTCAAACGCCGAGAGATGACATTTGAATCAAGTATTAGCTGTTTTCGTAGTATCACAAGGTCAGTCGTCATGTAAAAACGCGTTCGGATAATATAAGGTTACATCTACATTACCCGGTAATAAATTCGCCAGGGGGAAAGCAGATCAATCGGGCAATTCCGTGATATAGTAACTCGAGAAAGGGAAGTGATAGTCGTGCACGCGACAACGCATATGTAGAAGTTTCCCTTACTTCCATGTCCACGCCGCGCCGATTCGATTCGCTTCACTCGTGGAGGCGCAACGGATTGTAGTTGATATAAAGACTACTGCGAAGGCCGCCCCCCCCCGCCCAAACCCTCTTGCGGTCGATGAGGACGAAAGTAATTATCGAACTCAAGATATGAACTATCGGAGTTAAAGAGAATACTAAATCGACGGATAGCTGTGTTCGGCTTTACTAATACTGCCTACTCTATGATGTCTCTAATTCATTTTTACCTACTCCCCCGTTCCTCTAGAGAACATGCTAGCTCTTTGCGCGGTTAATCATAGCTTTTTGGCACACTAGACCTAATGATGGAAACCCGGCGGACGGATTTTTTTGCTCGAGAAACGTAGCGTTATGAGGACGCTAACTTCACTACTGGGAATGATATTTAAGTCTTAGTCTTATGTTACGATACCTATTTAATAGATGCGGATGGTGTCCGACTTGACTACATCCCGCTTTTGGTAGTGTTACGGTATGGTACTGCAGTTACATTCTGTGACTTTCTATAGTCCCCTCGTACGATATTAGGTCTTCTATCCCCTTTTTGGCTATCTCTAGAGCTATTCGATCACATTTCAGCTTCACCTGCTGAAAACGAGGGAGATGTAGAGCGGTGTATACCGATATGTATTGAGGCTAAAGTGAATTGCAGGTTCCAAGTGGGCGTTGTGCCCTACCATGAACCCGTAATGCGGGGTTCCGCTCCCCGAGATAAAAATAATCACTCATTTGAACTTCTAACTATATTTGAAGATATAGCTAAGAAATTAATCTATAGTGGGTGGTGTTGATGCTTTAGTTCCTCTCGCGTAATCGATGGCAGTCCGCCTAGAATAAAATTGTTGTGCTTCATGACGTAAGAGTTAGAGAGAATTATGTGTAAGGTTACATGTTGTATTTTCTATAGGGCGGAATTTATATGATAAGTTTTATTGTAGTGCCGTGGTATGGTAGCATTCCAGTCGCACTCATTCATCCCGTGCGGACATCGGCCACATATGCTCTGGAAACAATCCCGAAATGTTGCGTTAACTTATCTCTTCTCCGTGTCTCCCGAGATTAACACCTGATGTAATTCATGCTTGACTCCAGCGAGCGAAGCTACAGATAACCGGCGCTAACTCAGTACGTTGTAATTCCGGAAGCCGACTTTGATATACCCGGCCGGTTTACCCGACTTTCTTAAAGTAAGATACCGCTAAGCGATTGTAGGATATGTAGACAAGTAAGTGTCTAAGGGGGGTTTTGTGAACTGCGTCGAGAGTAATACTCGTAATAGTATTGCTTACCGATCAAAGCCCATATACAAGGACTTATATATACAACTATGCTTCTCCACACAGCGGTTATTACATGAGAATTATTAAATATGGCTCATTTATAGGGACGTAGAAATAAATGAGACGCCTTGTGTTGGTCTTCTTGGGTATATAGTGGTTTTGCCCCTGAATGCGTAGTGGAAATACCTTGGTGAAGAAAGTTCAGCCATATCGTAATTCCGTATGATTTGGAGGTGTAGCAAAACCGATGATGGTTATAATAAAGATGAAAACACGCTGAGAGTGTTGTAGTACGTCTCGGTGGGTGTGAGAATTAAACATTAGGCGGGCATCGGATGACGAGTACTCTATGAGCGGAGTTTGCCCATCCTTTGGGTAACTATCAATCGACCTAACAGATATTCCCGAGAACACGGATACCGGCAAGCTAGACCGGATCTTCATCGGCGGCACCCTCCACGGTATAACGCGACGCGTCGTATCATAAGGTTGGAACGGCTGTCACGGTTCCTTTTAACTGTGACTAGGTGGCTGCGGATAGTCAAGCGTCCGCCTTGACAATATTTCTGCTTTTGGTAGTGTTGCAGTAGGGTGCCGTGGTTCTATTCCGTGACAATAGTGTGGGTAGGATATAAGGGGTTGTGGCTAGTCGTGGAACTGGGGTAGTCCTGTATAATCGCGTGTGGTCATATATATTTGCTAGTAACCTCCCAGAATATAAATATAGAGACTAGATATCTCCTTCAAGACACCCGCCTAAGTATTCATAGCCTAGTCTACCATTTTATTAATTAAGCATTGATCGTGTTACTGCTCTGGCCATTGAGTCTTCTTACTACCTTACTGATTGGATTCTACGTCTAGGTATATAAGGAAATATGGTCATGCTTGTCAGCTTTACATTTAATGCCCTTGGTGTTCGTATCAATTCAAACTTAATATTGGAACAAGAACAGCCACGTAATCACCTAGCTGCCTGCAAACCTAGCCATCTACCTATTATTGTGGCGTTACTGAAAAGACAAATTATCATCGGGTTGAAGCTGACGAACTCTATTGAATTTGTATCGGGAGGTGAGACCAAAATTTCAAAAAATCTATCACGATAATGAGTAGTATTCGCTACCGCTGCTCTTCAAGCTAGTTTTGAATCGGTAGGCTTCCTATCACCGACTTCCTTTGCCGCGAGATCTTTCAGATTCCTTCGTAAGATCTTTCCAGACTAGACGATTAAATTAGCTTTGCTTGCTTCTAGATATTAGCGGCAGACTCACTGGGTTCTTTGGGATGGCAGCGATGAACTTAACGCCGCCCTTTAAGCGCTTATAAGTAATAACTCGCGTTTCCATCCACTTCGCAATCTCCTTCTCCGTTACCTTGGCACCAGGTTTGGGGACGACATAGGCCCGTGGGACTTCCTCTCCGTTAATAGTTACGCCGACGACGGCCACGTCCGCAATTGCGTTATGATCAAGCAAGACTGCCTCAAGCTCAGCCGGCGCAACCTGGTTGCCTTTGACTTTGATGAGCTCCTTAATCCGGTCAACAATGTACAGTTTTCCTCCTAATTCGTATTTATCGATATAAGCCACGTCACCAGTCTTCATCCAACGTGTCCCATCGGGATCGATATGGGTAGTGTTCGCCGTCGCTTCGGGTTTCCTCCAATATCCCTGCATTAGGATATGTCCCGCAATCCAAAGCTCGCCCCTCTCGTTAGCACTTGTGATCTCACCGGGTCCGTCTGTCCTCATGATACGTGCTTTGCAGTTCGGCATTACCTCACCGACTGCCGACGTCCGTTGATATTCATTGGGATGCCAACTAGTAATCGAACAGGTCAGCTCGGTCATGCCCCAGCCCTGCCGGACTGTCATGGCGCCCGCTGGCCATAGTTTCGATACTTCATCGCAGACCTCGAGGCCAAGAGGAGCAGCTCCGGAACCTATATTCCGTACACTGCTCAGATCGTACTTACGCGACGACGGATGCTTCGCGAGTAAGACGACAATAGGCGGGACTGCTACTATCTGTGTAATGCGGTACTTCTGGATGTGCTGCAACATCTTCTCGAAATCAAACGAGGGCACTACAATACTTAAGATCAATAATCGCTATCCCGAGGGTGATCTAGAGGGTTTTGAAACTGCGAGAAGCTCCTGGGGGAAAGGCTTGCTGGCCTACAGAAGAGCCTTTACACCCTAAAGGCGCCAAATAAGAAAATAGACTCGAGGATTACTCACTTATGTATACTGGGATTCCCGACTGTGGGAAATTCGAACAGAAATACGTCTGGCCGTATCCGTGATAGCACGGCAAGAAGCAGAGTTGGCGTTCGGTCTTCCTCTTCTCCGTAATCTCGGGATCCAGTTCTTCCACGTACTTCACCTGCACACCATTGGCCACATATGAAAAGTGAGAGAGCTGAACACCTTTCGGAACACCCGTCGTTCCCGAGCTGTAGTTCAGGCATAACGTAGTCGTTTTAGGGTCTATAGGTTCGACCCAATCAAACTTGGTAGCATCAGCTTCGGACGCGAGCAGGTTTGTCCAATGTTGAGATCCCAGACGGGCTTTTCCCTTTTGCTTATCCATTCCCGTCGCGTCAAAGCTATACACCCGGTTCTTAGGTAGACCAGCCTGCTCGGCAGCCTCCATGGCGATTTCCATGCTAGCATCGGCAGCGAAGAGAATATAAGCTCCGCTGTCCTTTAATTGGTAAGCAAGCTCGCGAGCGACGAAGCTGGGGTTCGCGCCCGTGAATATACCGCCTGCCATGATGACACCCATGAAGATCGTGGGGAAGAAGATATTATTTCCTGAGAAAAGCAGCACACGGTCCCCCGTCTTCAAGCCGGCCCGCTGTAGCCCCAGTGCTATCCGCTTCGACCATAATCGGTAGCCAGCTCTCGTGATAACCCGACTGCCCGGATGATCCGCATCAATAAATTGAGGTGTCTCAGGAAGGGGATCAAATGAAGACCCAAATACCCATTTCGGCAGGGAGCAGATGGGGATTGGTGTCTCCCACCTCGAGTGAATGACCATGGTAGATAGAGCCGGACTAGGATCAATAGTTGTTAAAGAGACATAAAAAGTATTGAGAAAAGTCTATACCAGGATATAGACACCCAACAGAAGAAAAAGAGTCTTGCGTCGATAAAATGAAGTTGAAGAGTAGACTGGCGTATAAAAAGGCCTTTAGACTTATGCAAGCCAAGATCGTCCGCTATTTAAGCAACTGGAGAAAATGAGGGGAAAGCTTGTTCCCGAGTTACTACCTAGGTTAGATATTTTAGTATAACAATAGAAATGCTGGGGAAAATCACCGAATGACCGGGGCTGTCTTTATCTCCATCCTACTTCAACTTACTGTAGAAAGGTGCTCAAAGTGGTGAAGATAAGCTGGGGGTGACCCGTAATACAAGCCCTCGTGTCTCCATTTGTAGAACCTTGAAGCTGGAAGTCACATCTTCTTTTTGCTACCTGTAGTTCCTAGTGTAAAAGACGTATCTATTCTCCATTGTCTTGGGAGTATAGATTAGTCATTTGTGAGAGCAACATGCCTTGGGCATCCTGCCTTTTCGCTACGGGAGCATTTTCATTGGATGCGAAGTACCTAGGTCGGATCTCACCGACAGCCACGTGTAATCAATCAACAAGCAAGCTCAATTGACTGTTACTAGGCGGTGACAGTCAAACAGCATACGATGCGTAGACATCCCCCGCAACGGAAAGGTCAACGGAGACCGATCATGGCTCTTCTGTATCAGCTGAGGAGTCGGTACCAGACTTAGCTCATTAACCCTGTTTCGTTAGGGCGGTAGAGACAGAGCTTCGTTTTGGACCTGGCCGAGGCCCCGGTTCCCCAACCTTGGCCATGATTACTTATAGAAGGTCGACTACCCACCTACCAGGTATGGTCATGGTTGTAGGCGGTTTGGACCCGAGGGTCCGACCAACCCGTAACTATAGAGGTATTCCACTTTGGAATACCAAGACTCTACCTGGATTATTCCATATCCCTTTTGAGAGGGTTTGCTACGCGGATTAGTAGTTATATTGTTGAACGGTAACAGGTAGTGTATGTGGGTATTACGATACCCTCCGGTAGTCGGTTGTATATTGTATAGTCCTCTACCTGGGTATTGTACTATACTAGAAGGTAGTTAGGCCGGATGTCACCGGGATCATCCCGCGTTCCTAACCGCCCGCAATGTGACCCAAGCATCACGACGTAGCCTAAATAATTACTGTAGACTAGTGTAGGGCATTATAGATTCTATCTCGCATTGACATAACTTACAAATTACTGAAAGTGAAATCCATTTTTTGAATTTTGAGGCAATTCAATTATGCAGGTTTTTCAACAGAGATAGTGTATACTCGTACTGTGAATTGATTGGCACCACCCTCCTAGTGCACCGCAATCATAGGGAGCCGATGCCACCGTACAATCAAGAACGTCATATAGTTACGTATCTTAAGATAGCCATGCTAGATACGATCTTCATTATAAAGTATTCACGCCGAAGAGATAAACCGAAAGGGGCGAGACATTCGGAGTTATCTCTTGAAAGTTAAGGGTCGTCCTTCATTCTAATCACCGACCCTAGCAAGCTGAGCGCTACTGTCAGTATTGTACTACAGCAGTAATAAACCTCTCACGGCAATTAGGCCGTGTATCGTAAGATTGGGAATAAAACCCGACAGCCTTAAATAGAAGCCTGTCGCTTAATTGGTATTCTTAAGGGAGTTTGTGATACAAGCACCCGGGTTGATCGCTTCACATAACTACGTGATTTTAAACCTACTTTATGCGTTACTCGGTTTAGGATGACCTTCGCGAGGATATTGAATAAAGAATAAGTGAGCTCAATCAAGATTTCTGTTTAATAGCTTACCAAGCGTATGACCAGCTATGTACCACCCAGCGTGATGTTGTCCCTGTATACCTTGGCCGAATCGAGCCGGGTTGCAGGATATTCCTATGCGCAAGCATGGCTTTCCGGGCGGTCTACGCAAAATACAGTACATTCATCTGTTCATGGTCCAACTTTCACTAGCCCTGCGGTATTGTATGAGGAGAGATATATCCAAAAGATTCTGATTTCGCTGAGGCCACGTGATCATAAGATCAGTACCATGGTATAGTTCTCCGCTCTTCCACAGGGCATGAGGGCCTGGTCTACATGAGGTAAGGGGAGACGGACGACGAGCATCAGATGATGCTGCATCCCGAATGAGCTTCTTGAGATGCGGTAAAGTTCCCTTCCTGTACATCGCAATGGGAGGAATGGCTTGACACTTCGCGTTGATGTCGTAAGTCATAGACCTCATATACGCACCTTGACCGAGGATATCTTCTGTAGTGGAAGCGCGATGGGGAGTTAAGACGAAACCCACGGGCCAATGTCGGACGAACACTGGAGTTGTACCTGTATGTGGATCTATGCCCGGATAGATGCATCGATCAAGGCCAGTTGGAGGCTCCGGGATGACGATGATCCCTCGAAGGTGAGACATGATGACGTAAGGGCTACAAGATATCAAAAGGAAATGGATGACTAGAGATTGATGACAAAACCGGGGGGGAAGGGGGGGACTTCTTACCTGTGAGCTGAATAGTGAGTTGGTGTTGGATTTCAGTGTATTGCGATCACGCCACGTGTTGTTGTATAGCTCTATCTCTTATTCTAGCCTAAATTTACAGTAGTTTATATATGCGCTAAAACTAGCTTTAATGCTTAATTATTAGCGCAACTAATAGCTTAAATAATAATAATCTTTTTATTTATGCTTTATAAGCTTGCATTTTTTATTTTATTATTTAATATAATTTAATATATTTTTATAAAAAATATTATTATAATAATATTGTTTATAAAAAATAAACAATATATAAATAATAAATATTAAGCTTATTTATATAAAGCGCATATATTATATTATAATATATTAAATAAAAGCTTATTAATATTTAAATATTAACTTATTATTATATAATTATAAATTTGTTAAACTTTTATGTTTATGTTTATAAGCTATATAACTTTTTGCAAAAAGCTTATTAATTTAAAAGCTTTTTAGCTTTAATAACATTTTTATTATAAATATTTAAAATTATTATATGTTTATTTTATAAATATATAAAATATTTTTATATTAACAAATTTATAATTATTAATAACTAATACTTTTTTTTTTATAAATATTAATTTTTGTATATATATATACGTATAATTTATTATAAGCGTTATATTATATAATAAGCAGCTTGTTAACTGCAATAAACTAATTATAATTATTATACGCTTTTTTTATAGTTATAATTATTAATTTTGCTGCTTTTTTTTTTAATAAATGTTTATTAAATAAGTTTATAATATATTATTAATATAAACGTTAGCTTTTTATTATTAACGTTATTATTATTTTTAAATAATAATAATAAAAAATTTTTTATACGTTTATTAAGCTGCAGCTAGCTTATTATAATTAAGCTTTTTTTTTGCTATTTTTAAACTTTTAATAAATAAGTTATATATAAATAAAAAAAGTTTATTATTTTTATATAAAAAGTTTGCGTTGCTATTATTATTATTTTTAATATAGCTAGCTTTTTGTTAAATATTTTTAGCATTTTTATTACTATTTTTAAGCAAATAATTATTATGTTGCTAGTTTTGCTGCTAATTTTATTTTTTGCTACAGCTAAAGCTTTTGCTGTTGCGCTTATTGCTTTTTTTTTATTTGCTTGCTTTAGCAACGCTTTATACGTTTGTTGCAATAGCAAGCTAGTTTTTTTAAAAGTTTTTTAAAAAACGTTTTATTTTTGTTATATAAAAAGCGTTTTTTAAAGCTGCTTTTTAAAAGCTTGTAAAAAAACTGCTAATAATAGCTTGTACTATTTACATTATATTTTTAAACATATTTATTTTTTTATATAAATTTATTTTTTTTTGTTAAACTTATTAATATATTAATATATAATAGTTTAACAAATGTTTATAAAACAGTTTATATTTTATAAGCTATTTTTAAAAATAATAATATTAATATATTATAAATAACTAATTTTTAGCATATTATTTATACGTTTTTTTAACTTGCTAAAAAGTTTAAAAATAAAAACAAAAATAAATAAGCTTAAACTATTTTAATAATAAAATTGTTTACTTTTTAAAATATTAATTTAATTTATATTTAAATTGTTTTTAAATAATAAATATTATTTTGTTTTATTTTTAATTTTTTAATTTTTATTTTATAAGCTTATAATTATAAGCTATATATATATTTAATTTAGCTATTTAGCTAATTTTTTATTAATAATTAAATTTTTAAACTTTTTTAATATAGTTAATAAGCTTAATTAAATAATTATTTTTTAAATAAGTTTTGTTAACTTAAGCTAATTTAAAAAAGTTTTTTATTTTTAAATTAGCAATGTTTTAATTAAGCTATTTATAATTATATTATTAATAAATATATAAATTATTTATATAATTTTTTTTTTTACTTTTTAGTACAGTTAATAATTATAAATGTTTATATAATAAAGCTAATAATTTGCTAATTATTATATTAAATTTTAATATGCTAATTATATAGCTTTATTTTTAGTTTGTTAATAAGCTTATTAACATATATTGCTTTTTTAGCTATTTATGCTAAAGTAAAAAGCTTGGCTTTAGTAATTAAAATAATTATTATGTTTTATTTATTAGCTTGTTATTTAATTATTTTTTTAAAAAGCTTTATAATATAAGCTTAAAAGCTTTTTTTATTTAAAATATTATTAATAAAAAAAACATTATTTATTACTACAAAATTGTTTTTATTTTTAAATTATAATACTAAGTATTAACTAAATAATAAATAAATAAAAAGCTTATTAACTGTTTTATAATGCTTAAAAAAAAAGTTATAATTAAATTAAGCTAATTAAAAAATAGCAAACGTTATATTTAAACAAATAATTATTGCAGCATATAAAATTAATTTAGTTTTTTATTAATAACGCTTAATACTACAAAATAATATGCTTTTTTTATATAAAAAAAGCTTTTTAATTCTTATTAAAATGCTTGCATAAATAATAAAAGTATTATTTTAAAGCTTAGCTATTTTTTTAATATAAAAAGCTTAAAATAGCTAAATTAGCTTTTTTTTTTAATTGCAAATTATTTTTATTTTTAAAAACTATTATAAATTGTTTTTTTTTATTAAATTATAACAAGCTTTTAAAGCAGCAATTGCTTTATTAGCTGTTAGCTAGCTTAATTTTTTATATATAATAACTATATTGTTAATATATATAAAAAAAAGCATGCTACTGCATAAAAAACAATAAAGTTTATAAATATTAGTTTAAAGCTTATTTTTTTTAGTAATTTAATAATTTTTTTTTGTTATAATAAAAATTTTTTTTACAACTTATATAAAGCTTGCAAAAGCTTTATAACAATATTTAGCTTTTAATAATTTAAAAGCATATATATATAAATTTTTTTGTTTAATTTAGCATTAATAAATATGTTTATAACGTTATATTGCTTAAGTTTTAAATTAAATTTAGCAGTTATAACAATTAACGTTTTAAAAAATCTTTTTATTAAAATGTTAATATAAATATTTTTTTTATTATTATTTAGCTACTAATTTTTCCAAATTATTAAACAAGCTTTATATTTTTTATAATAATTATGTTTATTAAATTTATATATATATACTTATATATAGTTTAAAGTTAACTTATTAATGGCTAAGCTTTTTAGCACTTTTTTTTAAATACGTATTTTTTTATAGCTTTATAAATAAGCTTGCTTAGCTTTTTAAAAATAATTTTTTAATAAGTATATATTTAGCTTTTTATGCTATTTTAACAATAATAAAAAATTTTTTTTATAAATTTTTTTTTTTTTAGCTAAAGAGTTTTTTTAAATAAACTTTTAATGTTACTTATAAGTTAATAACGCATTATAAGTTAGTAACGCACTTTTCAGCACTTTTTATGCGCCAACTTAAATAACTTAATTATAATATATATAAATCAATTAAATTAATTGTAATCTTTTTTATTAAATGTTTTTATTTTTATTTAACAAGTTTGTGCATTATGTTTAAGCTTATTATAAATGCTATAGCGTTATTAACTTGTTTATACTTTTTTTGCTAAATAATTACTTTTAGCTTTATTACCCGATTTAATTATTTTATTATTTTTAAATTTTTATAAAACTTGGGCGTTAGCTATAATAAAAGGTTTTTTATTTTATAGTTATTTGTTTTTAGTTTTATAACGCTTGCTTAAAATATAGTTAGTTTTGCAAAGCTTTTTGTTTTTTTGCTGCAAAAAAGTATTTTTATGCATTAATTTTTGCGTAGCTTTTGCAATTAAGTTAATAAAATTTAAAATTTTAGTTAACAAGCTTAAAAAATAATTTTTAATTTTAGTTTTAATAAAAATTAATTGCTGTTTAGTTTTTAATATAATAATAAACGTTTTTAAAATTTAAAATTAAAATAGTAGTTTAAAGTTTAAAAAAAATGTTTTATTTGTTTTTTAAATATTTAATATAAATATAACTTTATTTGCATTTAAAAGCATAATTTTAGCTGTTTTAAAACTTGATTAAATGTTTTATTTAATAAATATATATGTAAATATATATGCAAAGCTTGCAAAAAAGTTCTGCTTTTTAATATAAGTTTAATAATGCTGCATTAAATTTTTAATATGTTTACTGTAATATTGTTTTAAAATATTAAAAAAAACTAAATTAAAAAGCTAAAGCTTATATAATAAATAAGCAAGCATATAAAGCGTAATAATATTGTTAAACTAGCAATATTTTTTAAATTGTATTAAATAGTAGCTTTTATAACTATTTAAAATTAAAAAGTAATAATTATTTTTAAATCGGCTTTAAATATAATTATTAAAGTGTTTTGCTTAGTTAACGCTTATATTATTATTAATTTAGCTATTATTTAAAAAGTTTATAACTTAGTTTAATAATAAAATAATGTTGCAATATTAAAACACAAAATAAACTTTGTTTAAAAAAAATAATATATAGCAATATTATTTAATTTTAAGAATTAATAGCTTAGTTTATAATAACTTATTTTTTATTTTTAAGCTTAGCTTATTAAAAGCGTTTATATTTTTTAAAGCTTATAACAACTATTTTAGTAATTATTTTGCTTATTAAAAACTTTGTTTTATTAAAGTTGTAAATATTTTTAATTTATATATTGTTGGAATAACTGGTGTTGGTTGCAACTGTATGTGTAAGCATGTATAAAGTTATTGTTACGTATAAAGTTATTAGCACGTGCGCACTTAATTCTTTTTATTATATTAGCTTGTACGCTAATAAAAGTTTTTACTTAAGGTAAAAACTTTGCTTTATATAAAGCTTTCTTTTTTTATAAAGAGATATAAATAAATATAGTATAATAAATTATATTTTATTTTATGCGTATATTTTATTGTATAATATTGTACAAAGTTTATTTAATATTAATTAGTAGTTGTAAAAGCATTTTTTATATAACTATAAAAGTATTACAAATTAGCAAAAGTAAAAACAAAAGCATTTATAGCTTAATTAAGTTTTTGTATTATACTTTAATTTTTTTGTTGTATAAATATTACTTTTTTAACTAAATTAAGTATACTTATACGTTAAAAAAACAAAAAAATTGATTTTATTATTATATAAATGTTATTTTTTTAATAAAACTAAGTATATTTATATTATAATAAAAAAAATAGTATATAATTATATTTGATAACTTGTTATACAATAGCAAAAACAACAACCTGTTTGCTTAGTTTTATTTATAAATATAGCATTAAATACTTTGTATAATGCAGCAGAATTTGCTGTATTATAAACCTTAGTTAATTTTATATATAAAAAGATTGCTAAAGACTTTGGGCTTAGTTTTAAAAACGTATAAAACTATTTTAATTTTGAATACTAAAAAAAAAGCGTTAATTTAAGTTATATAATTTTAAAATTGTTAAACATATAAACAGCGTTTTAAATTATTAAATATTAGTATTTAAAAAACGTTTAATAAAAATTTTAAGAAGCGTACGCAAAAGATTTCGAAAATTGGATAACAAATTACTTTTTTTAAACTTATTATATATTATATAAAAAATTATTTTAAATACTTAAAGCTAAAAGCGTACAACTAAAATTAAAAAGGTTAAACTAAACTAAAAGTTTTATATAAATTGTATAACGCATCCCACAAGCTAGTTTCGCACACAAGCAAGTTTCGCACTTTTCTTGGCGTACTCTATAGGCCACTTTATATGCAGGGGTACTTACTCCCCTTTATTATAACTTCGCGAAAAAAGGTTGTACAATAAAATAATTAGTATTATTAGATTTGTAATAAAATAGTAAATCTAATAGTATTTTCTTTTATTTTGTAGCTATTTTATATGGGCGTATAGCATCAAAAAACAAATTTGCAGAGATTATTTTAGCGTAGTTTTTAATAACGCTTTAAATAAAATAGTTAAAAAATAAAAAAAAATACTATTAGATTCACTATTTCATTACGAATCTAATAGTACTAATTATTTTATTGTACAACCTTTTTTCGCGAAGTTATAATAAAGGGGAGTAAGTACCCCTGCATATAAAGTGGCCTACAGGGTACGCTAAAAAAAGTGCGAAACTTGCTTGTGTGCGAAACTAGCTTGTGGGATGCGTTAAAGCAAATATAATTTAATAAAAAACTAGCTAGAACTTTTGATTACTTAAAACAATTTGTTAGCTGCTGTATAAGCATTATTAGTTTTTTTTATGCTAAGTTAGCAACTTTGTGCAACGCTGTAGAAAACTTTAACCTTGGATACAATTGTATAAACTGGAACTATATAACTGGAGCTAACTTGAAATGTATACCTTTATACCTTTGAAAACTATGTATAACTAACGATTGAAAACTAGAATATTTTTAAACCGATATATAAACGTATAACAAAGGCAGAATATAAACTAAACTTTTAGCTGGTATATAAATACTTTGTTATTTATTATTTTTAACAGATTTTAAAATAACAAATATATTTTTATATAATATTAAACTTTGCATTAAATAGCTTTTTAATAAACTTATTTTTTATAAAAAACGTATAAAACAGAATAATTTTATTTAAAAAGTACGCAATTTTTTAAAGGATTTGGAAAAAAAAAAGGAATTATTTAAGTTAGCTGTACAACTTATTATATAATAAAGTACGTTTATTTATAAATGTTTGTTGCTAATTTGGAATTATAAAGGATTAATATTATATAGTATTTTTAACTATTTTAAAAAATTGCGCGAAAAACTTTTTTATTTATTATATTAGTTTAAATAAAACTTAAAACAAAATTTATTATGCAATAAATAATTATTTTAATATTAATATAAATTATAGCTAATATTAAGCTAATTAGATTATAATTATTTTTATATAAATAAAAAAAAAAAATTTTAATTTAGTATTATATAAAGTATTAAATTTTATAATTAATAAGCTTATAAAAATATAACGTGCGTTTAGCGCAAATTATTAAAAAAAAATTTAATTAAATATAATAGTTGTATAAGCATATTAAAAAGTATTAAAATTAGTTATAGCATTTATATTTTAAAAGCTAACGTATAAAAGCTTTTTTTTTAACTTTAAAATATATATTTAAATAGCAGCAAATAATTTATTAAAACATTTTATATAACAAAATAATAATAGCTATTTTATTAATAAAAGGTATAATTAAAGCAGCTGTATAAAAAGCTAACAATTTAGGTTTTAACTTAGATTTTTAAGCTAGTTATAAAAAGAAATTAATTAAAAGTATTATATAAAAAAAAAAAGCTTTATATGCAGCAAAAAAAGCTGCTAGTTATTTAAATATATATTTTAAAAACAAGCTTATATAAAAAATTAATATTTTAATTTGTACAAAATAATTTATAATACTTTGCTTATGCCTAAAAATTTTTTAGTATTTTTAACAAAATGCAAAAGATTTTTAAAGTTAAACAAAAGTAATAAAAATATTAATAAGAAATTTAATAGCTAATTAATTTAATTTTTAATAAATAATGCTTTTTTTTATTATATAACTAACAAAAATATTTAAAACTATAAAACAGATGTTTTATTTAACTAGTTTATATTAAATAATTAATATTATATAAAATACTAAAATAAATTATAAAATATAAGCGCTTTAAACTATTTAACAGTAAAAAAAATATAATTAAAAGCTTATTTCAAAATTTATTTTTATATAAAAGTAAGTTAAACATTAAAAAGTACGCATATTAAATTTAGCGCTAATAATATTATAAGCGCTATTAATACTATACAAATAAAAAATTTTTTTAATATAACAATATATTATATTTTAAACAGCTTTACTTTTTTTTTATTTTTATTAAAAAACGCTAATAAATTATAAACATATTTTAATAACATAAAAAATATTATTATATAAAAAAATAGCAAAACTATTTTTGTTGTACGCAAATAAAAATATTTATTTTTTAATATTAGCTTATATAAAGCTAGAATATATTTTATAAAAATAAAACTATAATAATTTTATTGCTGTTTTAAGCATTTTTATATAAAAAAATTATATAATATGCTTAATTATATAAAATATAATATTAACTATTTTATTTTAAAAAAAATTTAAAAATTTTATTATTATTATTAATTATATAATTAAGCATTTAAACGTTTTAAATTTTTAATTAAAAACAATTGCAATTTTAATTATAAAGTTATAACAAATGCTGTATAAATAAATAATAAGCAGGTTTTTTATATAATTAATATAGCTATATTATTTTAAGCGGCAACATTTTTAAAATTTATATTTGTATAAAACGTTTAAAAAGCGTTATATAAATGCTAAATTAATATATATTAAAAACTTTTTAATTATATTATATATAATTTAAATATAAATTTTTTGTTTAAAAAGTTTTAAAACTAAGCAAAAATTATAAGTATTTAATATTATACAATATTTATTAAAGTATATTAAGCAATCGGCAAAATTAAAAAAACATATAAGCTATTTTGCTATATATATAACATTTTAAAAGCAAAACTTGGTTATTATATAAAAAAAAAATTAATTTTATAAATAGCAGTTAAGGCTTTAAACAATACTGCTAAATTAAACAGCATTATATTAACTTTTTTTGTTTTTAAAGCCTATTTTAAAATTAATTAAAATTTGCTTTTTTTGTTTAATATTATACAAAAAGCAAAAGCTATTAAAAAGGCAATAAAAATGCTACGTAAAAAAAAAGCAAAGGTTAAAATTAACTATGCGATTAACTAGCGTAATAAGCTTGCTTTATATAATATATTATTTTTTTTTTTATAAAGCAAAATTTTAATATAGCGCAAAAAAAAAAGTTAAAATAGTTTGTATAAAATATAATTAATTAAAAAATTTAATATAATTATTAATTTAATAAACAGCTTAATACGTTTTAAATATATGCAAATTAAACTATATTATTATATAATTAAAAAAGCTATTTTAAATGCATAAAAAATAAAGCTAAACAATAAACATTTTTAACTTTTAGCTATATAAAAAAAATAAAAACAACTTTAAAAAACAAATAACTTTTATATAACCTTTATATAACAAATTAGTTAACTGTTTTTAACTTTTAAAAAAAAACAAAACTATTTTTTAGCTGTTAAGTTGTATAAAAACAGCATAATTAATATATTTAGCGCTTTATTTAAAAAATTAAATATTATAAAAATTAATAACTTTGTTATATAAAACATATTCTAGTTTATAAAGTACGATTTAATTAAATATAGCAATATTTATATTTTTAAATTTCGCTTTATATAAAAAATTAAAAAGAAAATAATTAAGCTATATAAAAAATTAAAATTTGTTATATAAAGCTATAACAATAGTAAAAAAAAAACAATTTTTATATAATTGCTAACTATTTAGCAAATAAGTTAGCAATTACTTTTTATACTAAGCTTTTTTTTAATATGCAATTTTAATATATTAAGCAAGCTTTAAAATATTATATAAACATATATATAATTAAAAAATAAGCTAGCTAAAAAAATTTTTGCACAATTATTAATAAAACTAAAGTTAAAATATTTTAATAAAACAATTTTATAAATTATATAACTTTTATATAAATTAATAAAATTAAAACTATATTAGTTTAAAATTTATTATTAATATTATTATAAAAAACTAAAAATAATTGTTTTTATATACAACTTATATTTTTTAGTTATAATAAAGCTATTGTACAACTTTAATATTATTAGCTTTTAAACAAACAATATATTTAGCTTTATAACGCTTAATTTTTTAGCTAAAAAAAAACGTAAGCTATAGCAAGCTAAGTTTTATGCAAAACTAAAAAAAATATTTTAATTAAACTATTTTATAAAGTTTAATAACAAATAAATTACTTTATTATTTAAAAATAATATTATTTTAATATAAAAAAGTTAAGCAAACTAATTAAATTTAGTTAACTTTTGTATAAAAAACTTTGTATAACAATATATTTTGTAATATGTAAAAAGCATATATATTAGCAGTATTTGCTAGTTAAAAGCAGCATATAATTTTGTTGCTATAGCTTAAATAATAAATTTTAAGCTAAACAATATTACAAATTTAAACAAAAAAATTAAATAACAAATAAATAATTTAAACTGCAGCTTAACTTTTATATTATTAAATCTATACTATATAAAACTGTTTATTTTTATAAACAAATTTTTTGCTAATAATGCTAATATAATTTTATAACTTAAATTTTTTATTATATTAAATATTAAAAATTATATAAAAGCAAACTTAAGCTTTAAAATCGAAAAAAATATTATATATTAAAATTTTAATAAATATAAAAAAATAATTAAAAGCGTATTTGCTAATAAATTGTATAGCATAATTAACAGCTTTAATAACGCTATTGCTTTTTATATAACATTTCTAAAAATTATAATTACGTTAAGTTTACTTTTTATTTTAGCAGTTTTATATTTTAATTTAAAGTTATTATATAATTGTTTAATAAAGCTAAGTATAACGCAAAAAAACGCTTAATAATAAATATTATATTATTTAAAAAGTTATATAAAAAAAAAAAATCTTTAAAGTATAATAAATTAATAATAAAAATAATTTTGTTAACGCGTTTATAAAAAAAACGCTAAATTAAGCATTAAAAACTTTTATATTAATAAATAAACTATTTATATAAATAAAAATATATATAAATAAAATTTAAATAATTATATACAATTATAATAATTATAAAAAAAAAAAAGTATATAATAATAAAAGCAATATATAAAAATATATTAACTTTAAAAAAAACTTTAAAAAACGAAAAATAATGCAAACTTTATTTATTTTTATTTTTTTTATTATATAACTATTTTTTTTATAAATAATATTTTAGTTTTAATTTTTTTTTAAACGTAATAATTATAACAAGCGCTATATAATTTTTAAACGTATATTGCACAAGCATTACTTTAAAACTTTATAACTTAATAATATTTATAAAATAAAAAACTATTATAATTAGTACAAGCATTTTGTTTATATAAAATAATAATAATGCTGCGCAATTAAATAAAAACAGCTTAAAAATAACTTTTGTAGCAAATAATGCGTATAATAAACAAACTTAACAGCTTGTAGGCCAGAACTTAAATTTAAATATTAATCAAAAGCATTATAATAATTTAAGCTTTTTTAGCTTATATATAAAAAGCTAAAATTATTAGCAATATTATATAATAAATATATAACAAAAAAATATATATATATATATTAACGTAAAGCAAATATAAAAGCTAACAATTATTAAAATTATTTGTTAAAAGTAGCACAATATTAAAGCCAAGCTTTTAGCCAATAATTATAAGCGTACAACTATTATTGCTAAACATACAAATAGCATTTATTATACAAATATATATATATATATATATATGGACAAAAACAAACAAAACGTATAAAAAAAAAAGAATAAAGGTGTAAAAAAAACAGAAAATAGCTAGAAATTTTAGCAGTATTTATATTTAAACTTTTTTTTATATAATTAGCTTTTTTTATATAATTAACTTATTTGTATAGCCAAAAACATATTTTAATTGAAATATAACTTTTATTGTTTATATAATAGCTAATAAAATTGTATAAACTAGCAAAATTGTAAACTTTGTTAGCATATAAAAACAAACTTTTAATTAGCACAAACTAAACTAATAGCTTTATAATTAATTATTTATATTTTTAACTAATTAAACTAATTGTATAATTAAAGCAGCAGCTTTGCAATATATTTTTTATAATTTAATTAGAAAAATAAACTATTAATTTAATTTTGTACGCAAAAGTAATTATTTAACTACTTTTTTAAAACTTAATTAAAATTAAATAGTTGTTTTTAATACTGTATAAACTATATACATATAGCTGTTTAATAGTTTATTTTTTTTTTTTTTTTGTATAACAATAAGTTGTAATTAAAAAAGAAAAAAGCTAGTGTTAAAATAACTAATGTTAGTTGCAACTGTATATATAAGCATGTATAAAGTTATTGTTATGTATAAGGTTATTAATATGTGCACACTTAATTCTTTTTATTGTATTAGCTTATATATTAGCAGAAGTTTTTACTTAAAGTAAAAACTCTGCTTTATATAAAGCCTTTTTTTTTTATAGAAAGATATAAATGAATATAGTATAATAGATTGTATTTTATTTTACGCGTGTGTTTTACTGTACAATATTGTACAAAGCTTATTTAACATATATTGTATTTATTAATTGTACGTTTTATAAAGCTAAACTATTTGCAATAATTTGCAAAATTTTTGTTAAAAGCTTGCTAATAATTAATTTAGCAGTTATAACGCGTTTAAAAATTAAATTGTTGTTATATAAAGTTTAAAGCTTAGTTAACGCTAACCTTTAACGCGTTATATTTGCGTTAAAAAATATTAGCTATTTTTTAAACATAATAAAGCTAAAATAAAAACGCTTGCGCATTTAGCTTAAAAATATGTTTAGCAATAATTTTTTTTTTAAATATTATTAAATTTTGCTTTACAACGTTTATAACGTAATAAAATGCATTATTATTAATTTTTTGCTTTAATATATAGTTAAAAACGTTATAAATATGAGCAAGCTTGTAAAAAAAAAGTTTAAAGTTGCGTTTTTTAGCTTGAATTACTAGCTGCAAATTAGCTTTTTTAGATTTTTAAATTATTATGTTATTATAAAATAATATATAAATAAAGTAAAAAAATAAAAAGTTAATAAAAAGTGCGTTATTAATTTGTAGTGCGTTACTAACTTATAAATAACATTAAATAGTTATTAACTAGCTTTAAAGCTTTTTTTATTATATTTATATTTTTATTAATATTTATTATTTATAATAATATATATTAATAAGCTTTTTTAAAAGCTTTTCTTTTTTTATAATGCTTTATTTTATTATAGTTTTTATTTAGTATAAAGCTTTTTGCAATATTAACTAGCTGCAATAAATTACTTAATATATAATAAGCTTTTTTAAAAGCTTTTTTTTTTTTAGCAACAAAGCTTTTAGCAATTTTTAATACTTGCAGTTAATTGCTATAATATTTAAATAAGCTTTTTATTACTTTAAATAGCTTTGCTTTAATAATTAATTTTTTATTTACTGGCTTAAAATTTTATAACCTAGCTGTATTAAAATAAATAGCCTAGCTATTAGTAATAAGCTTAAATAAATTTAAGTTAATAAAAGCTTTTTTTTTTAAACTAACTAAATTAAGTGTTAACTATAAATTTAACTTTCTAAGCTAAGTTATTATTAAAGTTAATAATATAGCTTTAAATAATTTTAGTAATATTAATAAACTTAACTTAAATTTAAAGTTTATATATAAATAATCTTTTTTTTTTTGCTTTTTTAGCTAATTTTTTATAAGCTTATTTTTATTTAACTTTTTAGCTTTTATATTTTTTAGCTTTTTTTGCTCGCTTTTTTTAACTATAATAATAAGCTTATTATTTTTTTGTTTATTTATAACGTTTTTTTTTATTTGTAAAGCATTTTAATAGCTAATATTATTAAATATTTTTTTAAAAGCTTTTTAGCTTATTTTAAAAAGATTATTATAAAATTTATTTTTATTTTTATTAAAAAATTTGTTTTTATTAAATACTATAACGCATCCCCCAATTAACTTGGCCACCCCATTAAATGGGCCACCCCCCTGCTATATACCACTACATAATATTATATATAAACCTTTAAATAACTTTATTAATAAAAATCATAAAAATATAAAGAAAACACTATTAGATTTGTAATTAAATAAAAAATCTAAATATACAAGTGTCACGTTTGGGAAGTCTCTTGAGGTCAGGTACAATATAATGTATATTCTGTATAGTAGGTCTTATACAAGACTAAAGCTTGTAGAAGCAAAAAATAGTGTGCAGAGCATACCTAGATAAATTATAGTAATATAAGTAGACAAAATCAGAAAGAACACACTCTAATTAGTAGTTTAGTTAGTAGTGCACCTGAATTATAACAATTATCCTTCTCTCCTGTAGTAGGTTGTTTTAACCTAAATATAGAGCCAAGTGTTGTTATAAGTAATGCTAGTATAATTAGGAATAAAATTATAACAGAGTGTAATATAAAATCAAGAGCTAAAAATTAATTAGGATCAGTAAGAAATAAGTGTAAACAATAAAAAAACTGGTGTAAACAATAGGAAAACTAGTATAAACAATAGAAATTTCCGGCCAATAGAAAAATTCTGTGCATTTTAGATAATTTTTAAATACTTAGGCCTGCAATAACGCGTTGCTTTAAACGCAAATTATTTAGCAAGCTAATTCGAAAACAAAGTATATAGCCTGTTATGTTTTTTTTTTTTTCTTTTTTTTTTTTTTTTTTTTTCTTTTTAGCCGCTGCTAGCATTTTTTGTTAGTTTTAGCTACAGTTGCTGCTAATTACGCTTTTATTTCAATTATTTTTAAGTTTTATTTATTTATTTTTTTTATTTAAATTACCGCCTTTATTGTTTATTACTTTTTTATTATGCTTTTTTGTTGTTAGCGTTATTAGATTTGCCGGGCGCGTTAGTGTAAGTTTGGCTGCCGTAAAGAGCTTTTTTGCATAACTAGTTCTTTTATATGTCGTTAATGTTAAAGCGCTGCAGCGCATACGTTTTAGCTTTAGGCTAGCTTGCTTTTAAAAGTTTTATATATATACGAAAAAATAACTTTGTTTTTTTGTATTAGCTGCAGCAAAAGCTATAAAACTTATTAGGCTGTAAATTGTTTTATACTATTTTTTTATGCAAATTGCTGTTTATAATTTAGATTTTTTTTATAATGCAATTTAAAGCTGTTTAAATGTTAAAACTTTTTAAATAAAGCAAATATATGTTTTAAGCTTGTTGTATTAATAATAATAACTTTGTTTTGCTAGTTAAAGTTGATATAAATGCTAATGTTTTTTAAGCAGGTTTAAAGGCTTATTGCAAAAAAATTGCAGCTGCTTAATTTTAGCTTTTTTAAAGTTTTTATTATTTTTTTACAGTTTATTAAACTGCGTATAATATAATTAATAAAATTAGAAATAGCAAAATAGCTATATTTTTTTTTATTTTATTTATTTTATTTTGCTAACTTAAGTATGATTAAAAGCATTTTTTGGTTTATAAAACATATATAGCTAAATAATGCTGTTTAATACGTTTGTTTATTTTTTTTATTGCTGCTAACGTTATTAATAGTTATTATAGTTTTTGTTTTATATTTAAAGCTAACTTGTTTAAACTATAAAGCAGCGCACTTAGTATTGTTAAGTAATTATGTTGCGTTTTTAGTTTTTAAACATTGGTTATACTGCTTAGTATTTAGCGGTAAAACAATTTGCTAAAAAAGTTAAAAATTTTATTAAAACTAATATTAGTAACGCGTTTTAAAATGCTTGCAACAATAAGTTGAAGCATAATAATATATTTAAATTTAATATTAAGTAAAGTTGGGTTTAGTTAGCGTGTAGCTTATTAGTAAAGCGTAAACATTTTTAGAGTTTAAAGTAGTAAGTTTGATTTTTATTACGCTAAAATTTTGGGTTTTGCTAGCGTTTTTTAAAACCAGTGTTTTAAAAATTTGTTAAAAATTAATTAATTTAGCTTTAAGGTTTTTTTGTGCTAAAAACGCTAGCCTGGGTAGCTTTAATTTTTATTATTTTTTTTTATAATTTTGTTGTTTTTCGAATTTTTTAATAAGTATAAAAACAGTAATGTTAGTAGTTAACATTTATTAATTATATTTATTTAGCTAGCTTTTTTATTTAACTTTATAATATAGTTTATTTTAGTATATTATTTTTTTTATTATATTTTTTACTTTTTATTTGTTTTTAGTATTTTTTAATACAAGCATAAGTAAAGTGTTTAAGGTTTTAGCTGTTTAAAGTTTTAATAACTGTATAAAAAATACGTTATAAATTCAACTATATTAATATAAAAGTGTTAAATAATACGCTTGTAATTTAACTGTTTTTAAGATTTTAAAAGGTTTAATAAACTTAAAAGCCAACTTGCAATTTTGGAATTTAAAGTTCTAGGTTAATAAAGCTATTAATTTTTTAGTACAAAAACTTTTAAAAGTATATTTAGCGTTATAATTCTTTATATATTTTTTAATTGTATTATGTTATTAATTTGTTAATTTATTGCAAATAGTTTTTAATTTGTATAGCTAGTTTTATATTAATAATACTTTTTTTAAAATAAAGTTGTTTTTAACAAAAGGTTTAAATTTCGGAATATATTTATATAATGTTTTAAAAAGCGACTTTCTAGTAGTGCTGTTAGTAGTTATATTTATTGCAAAAAAAGCTTGCAGCAATAGCTAAAGCTAATTAGTTTGTTTATTATTAACAAAATATTGGAAGTAGCTTTTTATAATTTGGTTTATTTTTTTGGTTTAGCTATTAGTTTGAAAATAAAACGCAGTTAAAAGTCTTTTTTTAATTTTAAAATAGTAGCATAAATTTAATTAAAACTAACTAATAAAAACAAAATTTTTGTTAAAAATTATACTTGTAAAAGCTTTAAAACAACATTTTATTTTTTTATAAAATAAAACTGTTAGCTAAATAGCAGTAATAGTAGTGTTAACAGGAAATAAGTGTATAAGTTTAGTAAATTAGTTAATTATTACAAATATTGTATTAACAATAGTTTTATAATAAAATGTTTTAAATAACTTAGTAATAAAATTTATAAATAGTTTTTTTATAAGGCTAATAAGTATTAAAAAAACATTTAAAGCATTATATTTTTAGTAGTGTTTTGCTTTAAATTTAAAACAGATAATGCATTTAGTTATATAGTTGTAAACATCTGCTTTTATAGTTTGCTAATAAAATTTTTGCTATAATAGTTTTAGTATATAATTTTAACCGAAGTGTTCGGCTATAAAATTATTATAGTATAGTTTAATAAGCTAAAAATAAATTGATTTTTTAAAAAAAATGTAAGCTTTGCTTTTATATTGCAATAAAGATTTTCTAATAAATTATTAAAGCTTTATAAGCTGTTTATTTAAAAGTTGCTTATGTAGCTAACAACATTTAAAATCTTTTTTTTAAATTTAAAAAATTAAGTTTTATAAACTTTGTTAAATTTCTAAGTTTTAAAAGTTCTTATTATTTGCAGCTATATGCGTGCAGTAACGTATAACTGTTTGTACAAAAATAGTACGTTTTGCAGCCGATTTAATAGCAAAGATTTTTTTTATAAAAGTTTTAAAAATATAGTTTTTTATTTTAGTATTAGCTACTTTAATTTTCTGTTTTAACAAAAAAAATAAATTAGCATTTTAGGCTTTATAAGCCATATAATCAGGGCGGTACAAAGGCATATTAGCTTTATTTTGCTTGCTTTTTTTATATTTAATAATAAAGTTAAAAAAAGCTAAATATATATACTATTGGGCTTATTTGCTATTTAATTTAAGCGTTTTTATAAAAGCTTGCAAATTAGCATAATTAATTAAAACTTTAACAAATAATTTGCTTTTTTATAAATAATGCTGCTAATGTTTAAAGCATTTTATAATAGCAAGCATTTTTTAATTAAAAACATTATATTTTGTTTTTATATTGCTAAACATGCAAAAATAAAATAAAACAAGTTGTTATTATTTTTAATTATTTTTTTGTAATAATGTTTTTGTTAGCGCTATTTTAAAAAAATCGGTTTTTATTAATATTTGTTTTTTAAAGTTAAAATATATAAAAAAAATAGCTTTTTTAAATAAATTTTTTAGCTTATTAAAAGCTGTATACGCTAAACTATTTAGTAAGATTTAACTTTTTTTTGTTTTAGTTGCGCCTTATTTTAAATATTTAGTTAATAGGGCTACAACTTAAAAATATTTTTCAATAAAACAGCAGTAAAAGTTGCAAAACTTTAAAAATTTTTATAGCTTATAATAAAAACAAAAAAATAGCTAGTTTTAAATAGTGTTAATATAACTAAAGTTTATTTTAACTTTTTTGCTAAAAATAATATATTTTAAAAAGTTAAGTTTTTTTTAATAAAACTAGCATTTAAAAGGTTTAGCATATAGTTTTGTTTTTTGTAATTTTTAAATAACGTTTTATATATGTTTTATATAAAACTTTTTGTTTATTAAAAATATAAATATATTATTTATATATATAAAACAGAAAATATTTAAAATATTGTTAAATGCTTTTTATATATAATTTTAAAAAGTGGCAAAAGCATTATACAAACTTATAAGCATAATAAAAAATTTATAATAATTATATTTAATATAAAAAGCTGTTTTTTATTTGTTTTTTTTTTTAATTTATATGCAATAATAAACGTTTTTAAAATTAATTTTAGTAAAAACTTTAGTATAAAACAGCTTATTTAATATTTCCAAAATAAAAAAAAAAGTAAAGTAATTTTTTATTATAACTTTATTAAGTTTTTTATAGTTAATATATAAACGTAAGCTTTTATTTTTTTTAAGTATAAAAAAAATTAAGGCGTTTGCAAAGTTTTTAAATTTGCATATTTTTTTATTTTTTAATATTTTATTAAGCTAAGTTTATAAAGCTATTAGCTTATTTTATGCTAAAAAATATATAAAATAATAAAAAACTGTAGCATTGTTTTGCAAGTTTATTGCAAAATTATTGCGTTTAAAATAAAAAAGTAAGCTAGCTTTATTATTATTAAAAAAATTGGCTAAGTTATAAAACTTAGCTAAAACTCCTTTAAATTTTAACTAAATTAAAAATAACTTCACTTTTTTAAGCTATACAAGTTTGAGTAATTAAATAATTATTTAACAAAACTTTTAATTGCAACAAGCTTTTGCAAATTAAAAAGCTGTTACTAGTTTAAAGTGTTTTAACTGTAGTTTAAAATATTATTAATTAAAGCTTAAGTTTAATATAATGCTTTAATTTTTTAAAGTTAATTAGGATAGCAGAACAAAACTGCTTTTAAGTTTGTTATTTTTGTTAATAGCAATATAAACGCGTTAGAATTTTTAAATAACTTTGCAGCTGTTAATTAGTTTATAAAAAACTTAATAAGCGTTATAAGTAAAAAAAGTGCTATTAGCAGCATATTATAAAAAATAAGTATAAAAAAAAGCTTTTTTTAATTTATAATAAAAAGTAAAAGTGTAGCTAACGCAATTGTATTTAATATATAAATTTAAATTAGTATAAATTTAAATAAAAGGTTTTTTAAAAAATGTAGTGTAAACATTGCAAAAAGTATAAAAATGTTGCAAAGTTAGAATATAGAGCTATTAATTAGATTTAAATTTAATATTTTTAGAAACTAAGCTTACTTGTTTTTTTTTAGCTATTATTTGTATAGCTTTTTAATAAAGACTTAAATTAAGTATAATTAGCATTGTTATTGTTTTTTAAACAGTATTTATTTAAATTATAAATAGTTTAAATTTTTTAGATTTTTTGCTTTTTAGTTTTTTAAGGTTGCAAGCAGTTATAACTTATATGCTTTATTTAGTTATAATTAAAGCATTTAATACCTTTTATAGTTAACTTATAATTTTTATATAAGTTGTTACTATTATAAGCACGTTTTGCTGAAAAATAGGAGCTGTTATTATTTAATAAAAATTTTTTTGTAGTATAACGCTTATGCTTATTATTAATGCTGTTTTAGTTAAAACTTTTTTAGTTATTGCTAATGTAATAACTATTATGCTTTTTAGTTATATTAGCATGTTTTTAGCTTTAGCAGTAGTAATTTTTTTTATTTAGGTATTAGTATTGTTAAAAGCTTTTGTTTAATTTAAAGTTAGTTTAGGATTTAAACTGCTTAAAATTTTTTTAGTTTTAATTTTTTTTAGTTAGTTTTATTATTTTTTAATATTATATAGCTATATTTATTATGTTAATTTTTTTAATAAGTAATAAGTTAAAATAATTAAGTATTTTATTTTAAAGCATAATAAAAAGCTTTTAGTAGTATAATATAGCTTTTTTAAAATTAGTTTGTTTGTTTTTTTGGTTTTTAATTTAAATAAAATAATGGTTAAAAGTTTTAAAGTTTTAATTAGGTAGCTGCTTAGCTGTTTTTAATTTGCTACTAATATTAGTTTTTAAAAAAGCTAATTAGCAAATAAAGGTTTTAGTTTATATAGAAAATGCATTTTAATTATGTTTGTATTAATGCTAGTTTTTGCTGTTTAAGCTTTAAATAAAGCTATAGTATTAGTTTTTATAAGCTTAGTTTATTTTGCTATATGCATATAAAATGCGTTTAAAATAACGTTAAAACTTGTATGTTAAACTAATAAACATAAAGTTCAGCTTTTAAATTTATTTAATTTATTTGTTATAAATAAAATTTATTTTAAGTAAAAGGTATTTAAATTTAAATAGCTTGCTTAAATTTGTATTGCTATTAGATTTATTATTATGCTTATTTTAATAACGTTATAAATAAGATTTGCGTTTGGCTTAGTTTTAAAAATATTTTTTTTAATTAAAAAATAAAAATAATAATAAAAATAATAATGTAAGTGGCTTTAAATTAAAAAAGCTATTTTTAGTATAATAGCTAAAGTTAGATTGTCGATTAGAAAAAGTAGTGTAATAAAAGGGTTAATAAAAAGTGTTTAAATTGTTAAAGTTTTTTAGATTTTTTGATTTTTTAGTTTTTAAAACTTTTTTTTTTTTTTTTTTTGTAGTTGTTTTATATGCTTTTTTAAAACGCAGTTTATATAAATCTAATATAAACTGCTTTTTTTGCTTTAGTTGTTTTTTTAGTTTGTTAAGCTTAGCAGTTAATTAAGCATTTTGTTGTTAAAGCAGTTAAGTAGAAGCTTTTTTTAGTTTTATTATGTTAGTATTAGAAAGATTTGAAAGCTTTTGGCTTTTATTATTATTTAGAAATGTTTTGTTGCTATTTTGTAGGTAATTTATGTGTAAAGGTTTTATAAAAAAAATAAAGCGAGCCGGTTGTTTTAAGGCTATAGTAGTTGTGTATTGTAAATAATTTTTAAGTAAAAGCTTTAAAATTGTTATGTTTGGGAAATCTTTTGAGGTTAGGTATAATATAATATATATTTTGTATAGTAAGTCTTATACAAGACTAAAGCTTGTAAAAGCAAAGAATAGTGTGCGGAGTACACCTGAATAAATTATAGTAATATGGGTAGACAAAATCAGAGAAAACATATTTTAATTGGTGGTTTAGTTGGTAGTGCACCTGAATTATGACAACAAGTCTTTTTATTATATTTATATTATAACAGTTTTAAAAAATAAAAAGATTTAAAAAATTATTTTATATATAAAAACGTATACAATTCGACAATATAATAACTTTACCAATTTTAATCGTATAATAAAATAAATTATACTGTTAGATTTGTAACTAAAAAGGGAATTTAATAATATTTTTGTTTATTTTATAGCTAATTTATTAAGCGAGTTATTAAGCAATACGCTAATATAAAGCTAAGCAAAGATTATTTTAGCGCTTATTTTAGTGTATTGCTTAATAACTTAATAAATAAAATAGCTATAAATAAAAGGAATATATTATTGAATTCTTTTTGTAATTAGGAATCTAACAATATAATTTATTTTATTATAGGAGTAAAACTCGTAAAGTTATTAAATAGTTACGTGATAAAGCATAGACGATTTTTGTATGGGTTCTAAGGGTGGCCCATTTAATTGGGTGGCCAAGTCAATTGGGGGATGCGTTATTTTTAATAATAATTATTTTATTTTTTTGGAAAAGCTAAATTTAATAGGTATTAATAAACTAGTAGCTTACTAAATACTTTATTTAAGCTTTAAAGTCGAGCTTTTAACGCTTTTTTTTTTTTTTAATTTAGCTTTAATAATTATAGCAAACGCTATATACTTATATATTTTTAAGTAAAAAATATTAAATGTTTGCTTATAGCTTATTATGCCTTATAAATTATTAAAATAAAAGTAAAATTTTTTATAAAAAGCTTGCCAGCAGTTAACTTTTTTAAACGTTTGGTTATATAAATATATAGCTGTTTGCATTATTTTTGGCTATAAAAAAAAAAAAGCTTACACTTATTATATATCAAGCTTGCTTAATATTTAATAATGCGTTTTAATTTTTTTGCTTCTTTATTAAAATTTTAAATATATAATAAAAAAATTTTAAATTTAATTTTATATATTTTTTAAATAGCTTTAGCTAACTGTATTATTTTTTTTTACTGCTAATAAGCTTGTTATTATATTTAATAATTTTTATTTTAGCTTTATAATAAAAGTTAAAATAGCGTATATAATATTTAAAAACTTTTTGCAAAATATTAGCGCACTTATTATTTAAATAATAATTTTAAATATATTTAAAATATTAGTTAATAACTAATATTACTTTTTAAAGCTTTTTATTTTTTTTAAAAAGCTTGTTAAACTTATAAAAGTTTATAACAAATTAAATATTTGTTTTAATAACTTTAGTGCAAACATTTTGCGCTATTTTGTAGTATGCTTTTAATTTGTTATATGCTACGCATTTAATAATTTTAATTTTGTTATTTAGCTATAAAATAATTATTATTTTTTTTATATAAGCTAATAATTGTTTTAAAAGCTTTGGCTTTATATGCTTTAGCTATTAATACTATTTATAAAAGCTAGCTTTTAACTTAAAACGCTTAATATAAAAGTTTAATAAGTTTTTTTATATATAAAAAGCTTATATTATTAATTAAGCTAGCAAGCTTTTTATTATATATTATTTATGCATTTAAATTAAAAAATATAATAGCTTATTTTTTTAATATATTTTTAAACAGTTTAACTGCTATAAAAATATTAAGTTAATAGCTATATTTAAATAAAATATAACGTTATATAACCTATATATTTTTACTTTTTTCAAGCTTTTTATTTTAAAATTAATTTTTTTATAGCTGTATATTTAAAGCATATTATTATTAATTAATATTATATTATTTAAATAAATATTTTTTAAATTAAAAAAATAACAAACTTAGTTAAAAATATAAATATTTAACTCTAAATTTATTATAGCGCAGTTTTATAATATATACAACTTAATAAACTTTTTTTTTATATAAAAAAAGCTTGCTATTTATACTATAAATAGTTTTATTAATTAATTTTTTTAATAAAAATAAACTAATAAATTAAACTTAACTTGCTTTTTTTTTTATTAATTTTGCGCTTTTTTTACTGCTTGCTAAACACTTTTCTTGTTAGCTATTTTAAAATTAGCAATTTTTTTAATAATTTTATTTATTTTTTAATTTAATAGTTAAAGCTTTAAAAACATAAACTAATAGTTTGTTATTAAATAACGTTTATAATATATAATATAGTTTGCTATATTAAAGTTTTTTTTTTTAGCGTTTATATAAATATTTGCTTTAAAACGCTTAATAAAAATACTTTTAAAGCTTTTTTTGCTTTTTTAATTATTTTTTTAGCAGCTAATATTTTAATGCTTAATAGCCTTTTTTTTTTTGCAAGTTTAACAAAAATAATCTTTTTTTTAGTTATTAAGCTGCTTATTAGTTTTTTTTACTGTTTTTGCTAGTTTAAAAATATTAAATAAACTTTTTTTTACAATTTTTTTAATTGTTTATAATATGCTTAGCATTATAACTTTTTAGTAAAGCTTTATTGCTATAGTATATAAAAATAAAATATTTTTAATAATAACAATACTATAAATATTTTTAAATAATATAGCTTATACTAAATAAATATTTTATAAAACTTTTTTTAAATCTATAACAAATTTAAACAAATTTATTGTTTTTTTTTTTTTTAAATAAGCTTTAATAACTTTATTTAGCTAGTTGTTTACTTATTTAATAAAGTCTTTAATAAGTTTTTTAATAACAGCGTTAATAAAAGCTTTATATTTATATTTATGCTTAAATTAAAACACTTTTTAAAAAGTTATACTAAACTTTTTAAAGTTATTATACTACTAATTAATAATTTGTTTAACTTTTATATAACGTATCTCCCATTTGGATTGGCCACCCCGAAATACATACAAAAAACGTCCGTGCGCTTTTAAATAAATCGACCAATTTTGATCGTACGGACTAATAATTAGTATATTTGAAATCCTTATTAAATAGCAAATCCAAATCTATTTTTCTTAATTTTATAGCTATTTTATTTGTTAATATATTTAAAGTTTTTAAAAATACAGGGATTATTTTAGCGTGGTTTTTTATACAGCTATAAATAAAATAGCTATAAAATAAATAAAAATACTATTGAATTCCTTATAAAATAAGGAATCCAAATATACTGATTATTAGTTTATAGGACTTATATTGGTAGAGTTATTTAAAAGCGCACGGACGTGTTTTGTATGTATTTCGGGGTGGCCAATCCAATAGGGTGGCCAAAATCAAGTGGGAGATGCGTTAAGTTAATTAGTAATTAAAGTGCACTGTTTTTTGCATTTATTTAGTAAGCTTAATAATTTTAGTTTAATAAAAGTTATAATGCTTATAAAAAGTATTATAATATTGTTAAACTATTAAAAATTAAGTTTTAGCTGTTATTATAAAATCTGCAAAAATAGCTGTCGTACGCTTAATGTTTAATAAAAAAAGTAAAAAATCAGCAATTTTTAGCAAGCTTAGTTTTATAAGCTATAAAGCTTAGTTTTTTCTAAAAACTATATATTTCTATAAGTCTTTATTGCGTACATTATTTATAAAATCTTTTTTTTATAAATAAAAATTGTTAAAAAAGTTAAAAATAGTTAAATTTAATTTCAATATTGTAATAATCTTGCTGTTCTGCTATTAAAAGCTTGGTTTTTTAATAAAAATAAAAATAATAAAACTTTTAATTATTAGATTTTAATATATTGCAATTATATTATATATTATTATATAACTTTATTTTTTATTTTAGTTTAAATTTATAATGGTTTATATATGCGCTAAAACTAGCTTTAATGTTTAATTATTAACGCAACTAATGGCTTAAGTAATGGTGATCTTTTTATCTATGCTTTATAGGCTTGCATTTCCCACTTTATTACTTAGTATAATCTAACAGTTGGGTTCGATTCCTAATAGTGCTATTGGTTTTCGCTTTTAGCTTATTTGTATTCTAATAGAATACCAACAGTGGGCCATTATCATATTTCTGACAAACCTATTTTTTTTTAAAAATTCTGGTTTTGTTCCACTAATTTATTTGTACAATAACTAATAAAACAAAAAAAAAATTAAAGCCTTATCAAACCCAAGTTTTTTATATTTAATATAACTGTTTTAGCTAATAAATTATAAAAGCTATTAATTACTTATAGCGTACAAAGTTAAATAAATAAGCATATATAAATAAATTTAGCTTTATATAACAATAAAAACGCAAAATAAAACAATTGTTTTACCCTGCTTTATTTATTTACTTTTACTTCTATATAATACTAACAATCGCAATAGTTTAGCCATTATTTAATATTAACAAACTTTAAAATAAGATTTTAGCTTTATACAAAGCTAAAACTTTAATTAAAAATATTTTTTAATTTATTATTTAACAAAGTTATTAATATATTTAGCGTACATTAAAACGCTATATTTAAGCTTAAAGCTTAAAACGTAATATTTATACAAGCTTAATATATACTAATACAATACTTTTTTATATTTAGTTTTTGTTTTTTATATAAAAGTAAAAAAATTAATTAATTTAAAACAATTTTTAAAAAGCTAATATTTTTATTAGCTTTTATATAATTCAAAATATCCGTTTTTAACATTATATAAAACAACAGTATTATACAAACAAAAAACGTGCTTAAATTATATAACAAGCTATAAAATAGTTTTACTAACATATGTAGCAAAGTTCTACAATTTAAAGCTTTAAAAAAAATTACTTTTATAAGTTTATATAAACATAAGTTAATATTATTATTAATAAAAACTAGTTTTATTAATATTATAAAGCGCAGTAATTAAAAAGTGTACAACAACACAGTTAATTAACTATTTATTAGCATAAAAAATTTGTTATCTTAAGCCAAAATTTTTTTTAATATTTTAATAAGCATATAAAACTCCAAAAAATAAAATTTAAAGTTTATATAACAAGCTTTTTTTTTTTTTTATATAATAGCTAACCTGCTAAATTTACGCTTATATTAACGTTTATTTACATATAATTATTTAGATTTATATTAAGCTTACTGCTTGTACAGCAATAAATACGCTAAAACAATTTCTTTATACAATATCTATTACAAATATACGCTTATTATTTACTTAATCTAATATAAGTATTAAAACTGCATTATTTGCTAATGCTTAAGCTCTTTTTGCCAAATTAAATAAAACAGCTATATTATATAATAAACCTAACAGCTAAAAAAAAATTTACTAGCAAAAAAATCGCTTATCTTTGTGCTATATATAAAATATAAGTAAACAAAACCAGTAAATTAAAGCTTAATAAAAATTATTTTATATAAAATTAATTAATTAATAAGTTTGTTTTATAAACAAATTAAATATAACCAAATTATTAAACAGTTATAACAATTAAAATTTAATTGCTATATATGCAATTTATAGTTTAATGCTTTATACAAAAATTATTAAATTTGTTTAACTTTAAAATAACTATATAATTCGACGTTAAAAAAACCGGCTGTACGTTATTTCAAAAAAACCTTTTAAAATATACAAAACTTTGCAAATTAATTAAAATATTCTTATTCTAAAAAAATCAGCTATTAAACAGCTTGTTTATACAATAGCTAATCCTTTAAAAAATGTTAAAATTAATGCCTTTTTTTTAATAAAAATAAAAAACTAATATAATACTTAATTAAAAAATATAAAGTTTAATAATATTCTTTATACAAAAAAAATTGTAAACACTTATATTTATAATTTTATTTTAAGCTTTGCTGCCGCGTATAAAAACATTAAACTATTAGCTAAGCACTTTATTTATTAATAACTTAACATTCTTTTAATAAATTTAATAAATATATATATAAAAAATCAAGTTTATTATTATATAAAAGCTAACATATTTAAATAAACATATTAAAATAAAACTATTTTGTTTTAAAAAAAAAATACAATTTTAATAGCGCTCTTATTTCTATTAACATTTTAAATAAAATAAAAAACAACTTAAAAAAAAAATAAATATAGCTATTATATAAAGCTATTTTAATCGAAAAGATTAACCTTTTATAAATTAAGTAAATCGACAAACTTGAGTATATAAAAGTTCTTCTGTTATATAATTAAAGCTTTTATTAAAAATATCTTTTATACTAGTAATGCTATTAGCTTTTAATTTCTTGTTTTAAATAGCTAGCATAAAAATGTTAATATAAGACCGTTTTATACAATTAGTAAAAAAAGTCAAAAAGTTTTCGGTTTAAATAACAAACAGGATTAATATTTTTAACTTAATTAAAAAAAAAGGTATGCTAGCAAAACTAAGTTCATTATATAGAGGTGTGCTAGCAGAATTAGGTTTGTTATATAATAAGTTAAAATTATTAAGCCTATTAAAAGTTTTATTATTGAAATAATTGTATTTAGCTTTTGCTTTATGTTTAAATTTAAAAATGTTTGGTTTTAAATAAAAAAAAATGTTTTAAAACATAAAAAAATACTGTTGTATAAAATTTTCGACTAAACTTTAAATAAAATGTTTCTTTAATTTTAAAAAGATTTTTAACTATATAATTAAAAGCATTTAACTTTTAATATTCAAATAAATAAATAAATAATTTATTAATAACTTAAGCTACTATTTTAATATTATACTTTGTTAAATCAAAATAAACAAAATAATTAGGTTTAACAGCTTGTTATATAAAAGTTTAAATCTAGTTGTTTTTATTTTGATTTAAAGCTTTAGAAAAGCATATAAATTCTTTAAGTTTATATTAATATAGCTGTTTTAAACTATTATATAATAATTAGTTATTTTTTTAATAATATTTTAACTTTTATAAGTTAACTTAAATTTTAATAGTTAAATGCTGCTATTATATAATATTTTAGTTATTTTTTTTTATTAACTTTAAGTTATGTTATACTATTTTTATACTTTTGCAAATATAATTAACTTAATAATATTTAGCAGTTGTTAAGTTTATTGTACAAAACTTAGAATTAAATCTATAGCCGTACAATAATTGTAAATTTAAAATAAAGTAATTAAATAACAAAAAACTATTAAAGTTTAATTTAATTAATACAACTTAAAATAAAATAAACAATAGAAAAAAGATTGCTGAACTTGTTAGCATTGTATAATAAAGTTCGATTTTTTTATTGCTAAAGATTTTAATTGCTTTTAGCTAAGCTGTTACGTTTAGGAAATCTTTTAAGGTTAGGTACAATATAATATATATTCTGTATAATAGGTCTTATATAAAACTAAAGCTTATAAAAGCAAAAAATAGTGTGCAGAGCACACTTAAATAAATTATAATAATATAAGCAAACAAAATTAGAGAAAACATACTTTAATTAGTAGTTTAATTAGTAGTGCACTTAAATTATAATAATTATTCTCTTTTTTTATAGTAAGTTGTTCCAACCTAAATATAAAGCCAAGTGTTGTTATAAGTAGTGCTAATATAATTAAAAATAGAATTATAACAAAATATAATATAGAATTAAAAGCTAAAAATTATTTAAAATTAGTAAAAAATAGGTGTAAACAATAAAAATTTTTAGCTAATAAAAAAATTCTGTGCATTTTAAATGATTTTTAAATACTTAGGCTTGCGATAACGCGTTGTTTTAAACGCAAATTATTTAGCAGGCTGATTTAAAAACAAAGTATATAGCTTGTTATGTTTTTTTTTTTTTTTTTTTTTAGCTGCTGCTAGCATTTTTTGTTAGTTTTAGCTACAGTTGCTGCCGATTACGCTCTTATTTTAATTTTTTTTAAGCTTTATTTATTTATTTTTTTTATTTAAATTACTGCTTTTATTGTTTATTATTTTTTTATTATGCTTTTTTGTTGTTAACGTTATTAGATTTGTTAAGCGCGCTAGCATAAGTTTAGCTATTATAAAAAGCTTTTTTATATAACTAGTTTTTTTATATGTTATTAATATTAAAACGTTATAGCGTATACGTTTTAGCTTTAAGCTAGCTTGCTTTTAAAAGTTTTATATATATACAAAAAAATAACTTTATTTTTTTGTACTAGCTGCAATAAAAGCTATAAAACTTGTTAAGCTATAAGTTGTTTTATATTATTTTTTTATATAAATTGCTGTTTATAATCTAGATTTTTTTTATAATATAATTTAAAGTTGTTTAAATGTTAAAGCTTTTTAAATAAAATAAATATATGTTTTAAGCTTGTTATATTAATAATAACAACTTTGCTTTACTAGTTAAAACTAATGTAAATGCTAATATTTTTTAGGCAGGTTTAAAAGCTTATTGCAAAAAAATTGCGGCCGCTTAATTCTAGCTTTTTTAAAGTTTTTATTATTTTTTTACAGTTTATTAAGCTGCATATAATATAATTAATAAAATTAAAAATAGCAAAGTAGTTATATTTTTTTTTATTTTATTTATTTTATTTTGCTAACTTAAATATAATTAAAAGCATTATTTAGCTTATAAAGCATATATAGCTAAACAACGTTATTTAATATGTTTGTTTATTTTTTTTATTGCTGCTAGCGCTATTAATAATTATTATAATTTTTATTTTATATTTAAAGCTAATTTGCTTAAACTATAAAACAGCGCACTTAATATTGTTAAGCAACTATATTATATTTATAGCTTTTAAATATTAGTTATATTGTTTAATATTTAGCAGTAAAACAATTTGTTAAAAAAGTTAAAAATTTTATTAAAACTAATATTAATAACATATTTTAAAACGTTTATAATAATAAATTAAAATATAACAATATATTTAAATTTAATACTAAATAAAATTAAGTTTAGTTAACATATAATTTATTAATAAAACGTAAACATTTTTAAAGTTTAAAATAATAAGTTTAATTTTTATTACGCTAAAATTTTAGGTTTTGCTAGCGTTTTTTAAAACTAATGTTTTAAAAATTTATTAAAAATTAATTAATTTAGCTTTAAAGTTTTTTTATGCTAAAAACGCCGGCTTAAATAGCTTTAATTTTTATTATTTTTTTTTATAACTTTGTTGTTTTTCAAATTTTTTAATAAGTATAAAAGCAGTAATATTAATAGCTAACACTTATTAATTATATTTATTTAGCTAGCTTTTTTATTTAACTTTATAATATAGTTTATTTTAATATATTATTTTTTTTATTATATTTTTTACTTTTTATTTATTTTTAGCATTTTTTAATATAAATATAAATAAAATATTTAAAGTTTTAATAATTATATAAAAAATATGTTATAAATTTAACTATATTAATATAAAAATGTTAAACAATATGCTTATAATTTAACTGTTTTTAAAATTTTAAAAGGTTTAATAAACTTAAAAACTAACTTGCAATTTTAAAATTTAAAGTTTTAAGTTAATAAAGCTATTAATTTTTTAATACAAAAACTTTTAAAAATATATTTAACGTTATAATTTTTTATATATTTTTTAATTATATTATGCTATTAATTTATTAATTTGTTGCAAATAGTTTTTAATTTATATAGCTAGTTTTGTACTAATAGTATTTTTTTTAAAATAAAGTTATTTTTAACAAAAGGTTTAAATTTTGGAATATATTTATATAATGCTTTAAAAAATAACTTTTTAGTAGTGCTATTAATAGCTATATTTATTGCAAAAAAAGTTTGTAATAATAGCTAAAACTAATTGGTTTGTTTATTATTAATAAAGCATTAAAAATAGCTTTTTATAATTTGGTTTATTTTTTTAATTTAGCTATTAATTTAAAAATAAAACGTAGTTAAAAGTTTTTTTTTAATTTTAAAGTAGTAATATAAATTTAATTAAAACTAATTAATAAAAACAAAATTTTTGTTAAAAATTATATTTGTAAAAGCTTTAAAACAACATTTTATTTTTTTGTAAAATAAAACTGCTAGCTAAATAGCAATAATAATAATATTAATAAAAAATAAGTGCGTAAGTTTAATAAATCAGTTAACTATTACAAATATTGCGTTAACAATAATTTTATAATAAAATGTTTTAAATAACTTAGTAATAAAGTTTATAAATAGTTTTTTTATAAAGCTAATAAATATTAAAAAAATATTTAAAGCATTATATTTTTAATAATGTTTTGCTTTAAATTTAAAATAAATAATATATTTAGTTATATAGTTATAAACATTTGTTTTTATAATTTGCTAATAAAACTTTTGTTATAATAATTTTAATATATAATTTTAACTAAAATGTTTAGCTATAAAATTATTATAATATAGCTTAATAAACTAAAAATAAATTAATTTTTTAAAAAAAATATAAGCTTTGCTTTTATATTATAATAAAAATTTTTTAATAAATTATTAAAGCTTTATAAACTATTTATTTTAAAGTTGTTTATATAATTAATAATATTTAAGATCTTTTTTTTAAATTTAAAAAATTAAGTTTTATAAACTTTATTAAATTTTTAGGTTTTAAAAGTTTTTATTATTTGTAGCTATATATGCGCAGTAATATATAACTGCTTATATAAAAATAATATGTTTTGCAGCTGATTTAATAGCAAAAATTTTTTTTATAAAAGTTTTAAAAATATAATTTTTTATTTTTATTAGAATAACTGGTATTAGTTGCAACCGTACGTGTAAGCATATATAAAGTTATTGTTATATACAAAGTTATTAGCACGTGCGCACTTAATTCCTCTTATTGTATTAGCTTGTATGCTAGCAAAAGTTTTTACTTAAGGTAAAAACTTTGCTTTATATAAAGCTTTTTTTTTATATAAAAAAAAAAAAATAAATATAGTATAATAAATTGTATTTTATTTTATGCGTATATTTAATATATAATATTGTACAAAGCTTATTTAATATTAATTAGTAATTATAAAAGCATTTTTTATATAATTGCAAAAGTATTATAAATTAGCAAAAGTAAAAACGAAAACACTTATAGCTCAACTAAGTTTTTATATTGTATTTTGATTTTTTTGTTATATAAATATTATTTTTTTAATTAAACTAAGTATACTTATACGTTAAAAAAACAAAAAAATTAATTTTATTGTTATACAAATGTTATTTTTTTAATAAAATTAAATGCATTTATATTATAACAAAAAAAATAATATGCAATTATATTTAATAACTTGTTATATAATAATAAAAACAATAATTTGTTTGTTTAGTTTTATTTATAAATATAGCATTAAATATTTTATATAATGCAGCAAAACTTGCTATATTATAAACTTTAGTTAATTTTATATACAAAAAAATTGCTAAAAATTTTGGGCTTAGTTTTAAAAACATATAAAATTATTTTAATTTTAAATATTAAAAAAAAAGCGTTAATTTAAATTATATAACTTTAAAATTGTTAAATATATAAATAACGTTTTAAATTATTAAATATTAGTATTTAAAAAACGTTTAACAAAAGTTTTAAAAAGCGTACGCAAAAGATTTTAAAAACTAAATAACAAACTATTTTTTTTAAACTTATTATATATTATACAAAAAACTATTTTAAATATTTAAAACTAAAAGCGTATAACTAAAATTAAAAAAATTAAACCAAATTAAAAGTTTTATATAAATTGTATAAAGCAAATACAATTTAACAAAAAACTAGCTAAAACTTTTAATTATTTAAAACAACTTGTTAGCTGTTATACAAACATTATTAATTTTTTTTATACTAAGTTAGCAATTTTGTATAACGTTGCAAAAAACTTTAACTTTAAATATAATTATACAAACTAAAATTATATAACTAAAACTAACTTAAAATATATACTTTTATACTTTTAAAAACTATTTTGTTTAAAACTATATATAATTAACAATTAAAAACTAAAATACTTTTAAACTAATATATAAACATATAATAAAAGCAAAACATAAACCAAACTTTTAGCTAATATACAAATACTTTGTTATTTATTATTTTTAATAAACTTTAAAATAACAAACATATTTTTATATAACATTAAACTTTATATTAAATAGCTTTTTAATAGATTTATTTTTTGCAAAAAACATATAAAATAAAATAATTTTATTTAAAAAATATATAATTTTTTAAAAGATTTAAAAAAAAAAAAAGAATTACTTAAGTTAATTATACAACTTGTTATATAATAAAGTATATTTATTTATAAATGCTTGTTGCTAACTTAGAATTATAAAAGATTAATATTATGTAATATTTTTAACTATTTTAAAAGGTTGCGCAAAAGATTTTTTTATTTACTATATTAGCTTAAATAAAACTTAAAACAAAATTTATTATGCAATAAATAATTATTTTAATACTAATATAAATTATAGCTAATATTAAGCTAATTGAATTATAATTACTTTTATATAAATAAAAAAAAAGAATTTTAATTTAGCATTATATAAAGTATTAAACCTTATAATTAACAAGTTATTAAAAAAAAATCTAATTAAATATAACAGTTGTATAAGCATGTTAAAAAATATTAAAACTAGCTATAGCATTTATATTTTAAAAGCTAACGTGCAAAAGCTTTTTTTTTAATTTTAAAGCATATATTTAAGTAGCAGCAAATAATTTATTAAAGCATTTTGTATAATAAAACAATAATAGCTATTTTATTAATAAAAAGTATAATTAAAGCAGCTGTATAAAAAGCTAACAATTTAAGTTTTAATTTAGATTTTTAAACTAATTACAAAAAAAAATTAACTAAAAATACTGTATAAAAAAAAAATGCTTTATATACAGCAAAAAAAGCTGCTAGTTATTTAAACATATATTTTAAAAACAAGCTTGTACAAAAAACTAATATTTTAATTTATATAAAATAATTTATAATATTTTGCTTACGCTTAAAAAATTTTTAATATTTTTAACAAAATGCAAAGGATTTTTAAAGTTAAACAAAAGTAATAAAAATATCAACAAAGAATTTAGTAGCTAATTAATTTAATTATTAATAAACAATGCTTTTTTTTATTATATAATTAGCAAAAATATTTAGAACTATAAAACAAATGTTTTATTTAATTAGTTTATACTAAATAATTAATATTATATAAAATACTAAAGTAAACTATAAAATATAAACGCTTTAAACTATTTAATAGTAAAAAAAGTATAACTAAAAGCTTATTTTAAAATTTATTTTTATATAAAAATAAGCTAAACATTAGAAAATATATATATTATATTTTAAACAGCCTTACCTTTTTTTTATTTTTATTAAAAAACGTTAACAAATTGCAAGCATATTTTAATAACATAAAAAATATTATTATATAAAAAAATAGCAAAACTATTTTTGTTGTATACAAATAAAAACATTTATTTTTTAATATTAGCTTATATAAAGCTAAAATATATTTTATAAAAATAAAATTATAATAGTTTTATTGCTGTTTTAAGCACTTTTATATAAAAAAATTATATAATATATTTAGTTATGCAAAATATAATATTAACTACTTTATTTTAAAAAAGATTTAAAAATTTTATTATTATTGTTAATTATATAATTAAACATTTAAACGTTTTAAATTTTTAATTAAAAACAATTGCAATTTTAATTATAAAGTTATAATAAATGTTATACAAATAAATAACAAATAAGTTTTTTATATAATTAACGCAGCTATATTATTTTAAACAGCAATATTTTTAAAATTTATATTTGTACAAAATGCTTAAAAAGCGTTATATAAGTGCTAAATTAATATATACTAAAAACTTTTTAATTATATTATATATAACTTAAATATAAATTTTTTATTTAAAAAGTTTTAAAATTAAGTAAGAATTATAAATATTTAATACTGCGTAATGTTTATTAAAGCATACTAAGCAATTAGCAAAATTAAAAAAGCATATAAGCTACTTTATTATATATATAACATTTTAAAAGCAAAACTTGGTTATTATATAAAAAAAAAAATAATTTTATAAATAATAGTTAAAACTTTAAACAATACTGCTAAACTAAACAATATTATATCAACTTTTTTTGTTTTTAAAACTTATTTTAAAATTAACTAAAATTTGCTTTTTTTGCTTAATATTATACAAAAAGCAAAAGTTATTAAAAAAGTAATAAAAATGTTATACAAAAAAAAAGCAAAAATTAAAATTAATTATATAATTAATTAGCGCAATAAGCTTGCTTTATATAATATATTATTTTTTTTTTTATAAAGCAAAATTTTAGTATAGCATAAAAAAAAAAGTTAAAATAGTTTATATAAAATATAATTAATTAAAAAATTTAATATAATTATCAATTTAATAAACAGCTTAATATGTTTTAAATATATATAAATTAAATTATATTATTATATAATTAAAAAAGTTATTTTAAATATATAAAAAATAAAGCCGAACAATAAGCATTTTTAATTTTTAGTTATATAAAAAAAACAAAAACAACTTTAAAAAACAAATAACTTTTATATAACTTTTATATAATAAGTTAGCTAGCTGTTTTTAATTTTTAAAAAAAAACAAAATTATTTTTTAGCTGTTAAATTGTGCAAAAACAGCATAATTAATATACTTAGCGCTTTATTTAAAAAATTAAACGCTATAAAAATTAATAACTTTGTTATATAAAGCATATTTCAGTTTGTAAAATACAATTTAGCTAAATATAGCAATATTTGCATTTTTAAATTCTGTTTTATATAAAAAATTAAAAAAAAAATAATTAAGCTGTACAAAAAGTTAAAACTTATTATATAAAGCTATAACAATAATAATAAAAAAATAGTTTTTATACAATTATTAACTATTTAATAAATAAGCTAGCAATTATTTTTTATATTAAGCTTTTTTTTAATATGCAATTTTAATATATTAAGCAAACTTTAAAATATTATATAAACGTATATATAATTAAAAAATAAGCTAGTTAAAAAAATTTTTATATAATTATTAATAAAACTAAAGTTAAAATATTTTAATAAAACAATTTTATAAATTGTATAACTTTTATATAAACTAGCAAAATTAAAGCTATACTAGTTTAAAATTTATTATTAGCACTATTATAAAAAATTAAAAATAATTGTTTTTATATACAATTTATATTTTTTAATTATAATAAAGCTATTGTATAACTTTAATATTATTAGCTTTTAAACAGATAATATATTTAGCTTTATAACACTTGATTTTTTAGCTAAAAAAAAACGTAAGCTATAGCAAGCTAAATTTTATACAAAACCAAAAAAAATATTTTAGCTAAACTATTTTATAAAATTTAATAGCAAACAAATTATTTTATTGTTTAAAAATAATATTATTTTAATGTAAAAAAGCTAAACAAACTAATTAAACTTGGTTAACTTTTATATAAAAAATTTTGCGTAGCAATATATTTTGCAATATATAAAAAATATATATATTAGCAATATTTGTTAGCTAAAAGCAGCATACAATTTTGTTGCTGCAGCTTAAATAATAAATTTTAAACTAAACAATATTATAAACTTAAACAAAAAAATTAAATAGCAAATAAATAATTTAAATTGCAGCTTAATTTTTATATTATTAAATTTATATTATATAAAACTGTTTATTTTTATAAACGGATTTTTTGCTAACAATGCTAATATAATTTTATAACTTAAATTTTTTATTATATTAAGTATTAAAAACTATATAAAAGCAAACCTAAGCTTTAAAATTAAAAAAAATATTATATATTAAAACTTTAATAAATGCAAAAAAGTAATTAAAAATATACTTATTAATAAGTTGTACAATATAGTTAACAGCTTTAATAACGCTATTGCTTTTTATACAATACTTTTAAAAATTATAATTACGCTAAATTTATTTTTTATTTTAGCAATTTTATGTTTTAACTTAAAGTTATTATATAACTGCTTAATAAAACTAAATATAACGCAAAAAAAGTATTTAATAATAAATATTATATTATTTAAAGAGTTATATAAAAAAAAAAAAATTTTTAAAGTATAATAAATTAATAGCAAAAATAATTTTATTAACACGTTTATAAAAAAAACGTTAAACTAAGCATTAAAAACTTTTGTATTAATAAATAAGCTATTTATACAAGTAAAAGCATATATAAACAAAATTTAAATAGTTATATACAATTATAACAATTATAAAAAAAAAAGTGCGTAATAAATAAAAATAATGTATAAAAATATATTAACTTTAAAAAAAACTTTAAAAAAAACGAAAAATAATGCAAACTTTATTTATTTTTATTTTTTTATTATATAACTATTTTTTTTATAAACAACACTTTAGCTTTAACTTTTTTTTAAATATAATAATTATAATAAGCGCTATATAATTTTTAAATGCATGCTGCACAAATATTATTTTAAAACCTTATAATTTAACAATATTTATAAAACAAAAAACTATTACAATTAGTATAAGCATTTTGTTTGTACAAAATAATAGTAGTGCTATATAACTAAATAAAAACGGCTTAAAAATAACTTTTGCAGCAAATAATATATACAATAAACAAATTTAGCGGCTTGTAAGCCAGAACTTAGATTTAAATATTAACTAAAAGCATTATAATAACTTAAGCTTTTTTAGCTTACGTACAAAAAGCTAAAACTATTAGCAATATTATATAATAAACGTACAATAAAAAAAAATATATATATATATTAACATAAAATAAATATAAAAGCTAACAATTGTTAAAATTATTTATTAAAAGCAGCATAATATTAAAGCTAGGCTTTTAGCTAATAATTATAAGCGCACAACCATTATTACTAAACATATAAATAGCATTTATTATATAAGTGTATATATATATATATATGTATATATAAACAAAAGCAAACAAAACGTACAAAAAAAAAAAATAAAAGTATAAAAAAAATAAAAAACAGCTAAAAATTTTAGCAATATTTATATTTAAACTTCTTTTTATATAATTAGCTTTTTTTATATAATTAATTTACCTATATAGCTAAAAATATATTTTAATTAAAATATAATTTTTACTGTTTATATAATAGCTAATAAAATTGTATAAACTAATAAAATTGCAAACTTTGCTAGCGTACAAAAGCAAACCTTTAACTAGCACAAACCGAACTAACAGCTTTATAATCAGTTATTTATACTTTTAATTAATTAAACTAACTATATAATTAAAGCAGCAGCTTTGTAATATACTTTTTATAATTTAATTAAAAAAATAAACTACTAATTTAATTTTGTACGCAAAAATAATTATTTAACTATTTTTTTAAAACTTAATTAAGTTTAAATAATTGTTTTTAGTATTATATAAACTATATATATACAGCTGTATAATAGTTTATTTTTTTTTTTTTTTTTGTATAACAATAAGTTATAACTAAAAAAAAAAAAAGCTAGTGTTGAAATAACTAGTATTAGTTGCAACTATATGTATAAGCACGTACAAAGTTATTGTTACGTATAAAGTTATTAGCACGTGCGCACCTAATTTTTCTTATTATATTAGCTTGTACGCTAGCAAAAGTTTTTATTTAAAGTAAAAACTTTGCTTTATATAAAGCCTTTTTTTTATATAAAAAAAAATAAATAAATATAGTACAATAAATTGTATTTTATTTTATGCGTATGTTTAACGTACAATATTATATAAAGCTTATTTAACAATTTTAATATTAACTATTTTAATTTTCTGTTTTAACAAAAAAAATAAATTAGCATTTTAAGCTTTGTAAGCTATATAATTAAAGCGGCGCAAAAGTATATTAACTTTATTTTATTTGCTTTTTTTATATTTAATAATAAAATTAAAAAAAGCTAAATATATATATTATTAAGCTTGTTTGCTATTTAATTTAAGCATTTTTATAAAAGCTTACAAATTAATATAATTAGTTAAAACTTTAATAAATAATTTGCTTTTTTATAAATAATGCTGCTAATACTTAAAACATTTTATAATAGCAAACATTTTTTAATTAAAAATATTATATTTTGTTTTTATATTATTAAACATATAAAAATAAAATAAAACAAATTGCTATTATTTTTAATTATTTTTTTATAATAATGTTTTTGTTAGCGCTATTTTAAAAAATTTAGTTTTTATTAATATTTGTTTTTTAAAGTTAAAATATATAAAAAAAATAGCTTTTTTAAATAAGTTTTTTAATTTATTAAAAGCTGCATACGTTAAACTATTTAATAAAATTTAACTTTTTTTATTTTAGTTGCGCTTTATTTTAAATATTTAGTTAATAAAACTATAACTTAAAAATATTTTTTAATAAAGCAGTAATAAAAATTATAAAACTTTAAAAATTTTTATAACTTATAATAAAAACAAAAAAATAGCTAGTTTTAAATAATGTTAACATAGCTAAAATTTATTTTAATTTTTTTGCTAAATATAATATATTTTAAAAAGTTAAGTTTTTTTAATAAAACTAGCATTTAAAAAGTTTAATATATAGTTTTGCTTTTTATAATTTTTAAATAACGTTTTATATATGTTTTATATAAAACTTTTTATTTATTAAAAACATAAATATATTATTTATATATATAAAACAAAAAATATTTAAAATATTATTAAATGCTTTTTATATATAATTTTAAAAAGTAGCAAAAGTATTATACAAACTTATAAGTATAACAAAAAATTTATAATAACTATATTTAATATAAAAAGCTGTTTTTTATTTGTTTTTTTTTTTAATTTGTATATAATAATAAGCGTTTTTAAAGTTAATTTTAATAAAAACTTTAATATAAAACAGCTTATTTAACATTTTTAAAATAAAATAAAAAATAAAACAATTTTTTATTATAATTTTATTAAGTTTTTTATAATTAATATATAAGCATAAGCTTTTATTTTTTTTAAGTACAAAAAGAATTAAAGCGTTAACAAAGCTTTTAAATTTATATATTTTTTTATTTTTTAATATTTTATTAAGCTAAGTTTATAAAGCTATTAGCTTATTTTATGCTAAAAAATATATAAAATAATAAAAAACTGTAGCATTGTTTTACAAGTTTATTATAAAATTATTGCGTTTAAAATAAAAAAGTAAGCTAGCTTTATTATTATTAAAAAAATCGGCTAAATTATAAAACTTAGCTAAAACTTTTTTAAGTTTTAACTAAGTTAAAAATAATTCTACTTTTTTAAACTATATAAGTTTAAGCAATTAAATAATTATTTAATAAAACTTTTAATTATAACAAGCTTTTGCAAATTAAAAAGCTATTATTAGTTTAAAATATTATTAATTAAAGTTTAAGTTTAATATAATACTTTAATTTTTTAAAGTTAATTAAAATAGTAAAACAAAACTGCTTTTAAGTTTGTTATTTTTATTAATAGCAATATAAGCGCAACAAAATTTTTAAATAACTTTATAGTTGTTAATTAATTTATAAAAAATCTAATAAGTGCTATAAGTAAAAAAAGTGCTATTAGCAGCATATTATAAAAAATAAGTATAAAAAAAAGCTTTTTTTAATTTATAATAAAAAGCAAAAGTATAGTTAACGCAATTATATTTAATACATAAATTTAAATTAGCATAAGTTTAAATAAAAAGTTTTTTAAAAAATGTAATATAAATATTATAAAAAGTATAAAAACGTTGCAAAATTAAAATATAAAGCTATTAATTAGATTTAAATTTAACATTTTTAAAAATTAAGCTTACTTGTTTTTTTTTTAGCTATTATTTATATAGCCTTTTAATAAAAACTTAAATTAAATATAGTTAGCTGTTACGTTTGGGAAGTCTCTTGAGGTCAGGTACAATATAATATATATTCCGTATAGTAGGTCTTATACAAGACTAAAGCTTGTAAAAGCAAAGAATAGTGTGCGGAGCACACCCGGATAGATCATAGTAATATAGGCAGACAGAATTAGAGAAAGCATACTCTAATTGGTGGTTTAGTTAGTAGTACACCTGAATTATAATATTAGCATTATTATTATTTTTAAAACAGTATTTATTTAAGTTATAAATAGTTTAAATTTTTTAAATTTTTTGCTTTTTAGCTTTTTAAAGTTATAAACAGTTATAACTTATATGCTTTATTTAATTATAATTAAAGCATTTTATACTTTTTATAGCTAACTTATAGTTTTTATACAAGTTGCTATTATTATAAGCGCATTTTGCTAAAAAATAAAAGCTATTACTATTTAATAAAAATTCTTTTATAATACAGCGCTTATACTTGTTATTAATGCTATTTTAGTTAAAACCTTTTTAATTATTATTTATATAATAATTATTACGCTTTTTAATTATATTAACATGTTTTTAGCTTTAGCAATAATAAATTTTTTTATTTAAATATTAGTATTGTTAAAAGCTTTTGTTTAATTTAAAGTTAGTTTAAAATTTAAACTGCTTAAAATTTTTTTAGTTTTAATTTTTTTTAATTAGTTTTATTATTTTTTAACGTTATATAGCCGTATTTATTATATTAATCTTTTTAATAAATAATAAGTTAAAATAACTAAATATTTTATTTTAAAGCGTAACAAAAAGCTTTTAATAATATAGTATAATTTTTTTAAAATTGGTTTGTTTGCTTTTTTAATTTTTAATTTAAGTAAAATAATAGTTAAAAATTTTAAAGTTTTAATTAAGTAGCTGCTTAGCCGTTTTTAACTTGCTGTTAATATTAGCTTTTAAAAAAGCTAACTAATAAATAAAGGTTTTAGTTTATATAAAAAATGTATTTTAATTATGTTTATATTAATACTAGTTTTTATTGTTTAAGCTTTAAATAAAGCTATAGTATTAGTTTTTGTAAACCTAGTTTATTTTGCTATATGTATATAAAATGCATTTAAAATAACGTTAAAATTTGCATATTAAGCTAATAAACATAAAGTTTAGCTTTTAAATTTATTTAACTTATTTGTTATAAATAAAATTTATTTTAAATAAAAAGTACTTAAATTTAAATAGCTTGCTTAAATTTATATTGCTGTTAAACTTATTATTATGCTTGTTTTAATAATGTTGCAAATAAGATTTGCATTTAGCTTAGTTTTAAAAATGCCTTTTTTAGTTAAAAAATAAAAATAATAAAAAAAATAATAATATAAGTAGCTTTAAATTAAAAAAGTTATTTTTAATATAATAACTAAAGTTAAGCTGTTAATTAAAAAAAATAATATAATAAAAAGTTTGATAAAAAATGTTTAAATTATTAAAGTTTTTTAGATTTTTAGATTTTTTAATTTTTAAAACTTTTTTTTTTTTTTTTTTTATAATCGTTTTACATGCTTTTTTTGCTTTAGTTATTTTTTAGTTTGTTAAACTTAGCAGTTAATTAAGCATTTTGCTATTAAAATAGTTAAGTAAAAGCTTTTTTTAGTTTTATTATATTAATATTAAAAGGATTTAACAGCTTTTAGCTTTTATTGTTACTTAGGGATATTTTGTTGTTATTTTGTAAATAACTTATATATAAAGGTTTTATAAAAAGAATAAAGCAAGCCGGTTGTTTTAAAGCTATAGTAGTTGTATATTATAAATAACTTTTAAATAAAAACTTTAAAATTGTTACATTTGAAAAGTCTTTTAAGGTTAAATACAATATAATATATATTTTATATAATAGGTTTTATACAAGACTAAAGCTTGTAAAAGCAAAAAATAGTGTGCAAAGCACACCTGAATAAATTATAATAATATAGGCAAACAAAATTAAAAAGAGCATACTTTAATTAGTGGTTTAGTTAGTAGTGCACCTAAATTATAACATAAGCTGTATAATAGCTAAAGCAACATTAGCTGTTTAAAAATAATGCTTTAATATCTTTATGCATACAAAGCTTGTTGCTTTAAACCTTACAGCTTAAGCAATAAACACTTATAAATAAAAAAATTAATATTTTAAAAGCTTTATATAATAATAATAATAAAAAAAAAACAAAATCAAACGTTATTAAAAGCAATTTTTTTTTTATTTAAAATAAAACTATTTAATTAATATATAATATTTATTATAATATATATACGTTATTTATATTAAAAGCTTTTATACAACATATTTATTTATATAACAAATGTATTTTAATGTTTATATAAAAAGTATGTTTAATTATATGCACTAAATGCTTAATTCTTTATTTTTTTTTATTTCTTTTTCCTTTTTTTTTTTTTTTTAACATTATTACTATTACTATTACTACTACTACTACTACTACTACTAACAGTAATAACAATAATAGCAACAGCAACATTATTATTATTATTATTATTATTATTATTATATTGTATATATAATTTATTTCTTACTATTTGTTATATAGTAAGTTTTAATCCTTTTGTACAAATAATGCTTTTGTTTTTTTTTTTGCTACTTATAACGCTTTTGCTAAAGCGTTAACTGTTATTTTCTAATTTAGAGGTTAGCAACTAGCGCCCGTTTATTATAACGTATTTTAATGTGCTGTTTTAGCACTGTTAAACTAATTTATTACTATTATACGCAGTTAAATTATTATAGCTTAGGTTTAGTTAAGTTGGCCAAGCTATATTAATGCTTTCTTAATTTAATCTTAAGGTATTTTTGCAGCTGTTTTTTGCATTAAATGCTGCTGCGCTTAAAGCATATTAGCTAACAGTTGGGCAAAGCTGTTTTTTATTTGTATATAATTGCTGAGCTATTTTGGTAGCTTTTGTAACAATTGTAAATAGCGTAACTATTTAGCGCGCTGTTTTATATAAAATAAGCTTAACAATAATAATAACAATAATAATAACAACAATACTTTTGTTAAGTTCTTTTTTTTTTTTTTTATTAAAAAAAAGTTTTATATGCTAAATTGTTAGTTTGGTTATATAGCTAGCAGCTTAGTTATTAATCCGATTATTATTTTTTAAATATATATAACTAATTTTTTTGTATATAATTAATTTTATTTTTTTGCTTTATTTTTCTGCTTTATTTTTCTGCTTTATTTTTTTGCTAATAAAGCTTAAGTAAATAAAAGCTTTAAAACAATTATTAAACACTTTTATATAATGTTTTAAGTTAGTAATTAGTTATACAAAAGTATTTTAATAAAGCTAAAACTTAATAAATTGTTTTTAAATATGTATAGCTAATTTTTTTATATATAATTAATTTTATTTTTTGTTTTATTTTTTTACTGATAAAGCTTAAATAAGTAAAAGCTTTAAAACAACTACCGGACACTTTTATATAATGTTTTAAATTAATAACCAGTTGTATAAAAGTACTTTAGTAAAGCTAAAACCCAATAAATAAATAATTTAAATAATTTTTAATTAATATATTGCTTTATATAATAATATTTTAAGTGCTAAATGCTAAATCAAAAGTTTTGGTTATATATACAAAGTATTAGTTTATTATACGAACTAGTAAAGCGAAAGCCAAATTTTTAAAAAAAAATAGTTTTGTTAAAAATGTGGTAATAAACCTTTCTAAATACCCGTTTCACTCTGCTATTAATCATCAAAAAAGCTATAAGGGTCTTTATTGTTGTTATCTAGCTTACGTTTATCCACATTTATAATTAAAGTTATTTGACCCGTTATATCACGGTTATACCTTTCACCATACTATTCTTAAATCATGTTTATCCCTTCTTCTAAGGATTCAAGACTCGCATATACTACTGCTACAGAACGCTATTAACTGAAGTTCTTGCGGAGGAGTGGAGAATGATCAATTGGAAGGAAGAAACTAGTGCTTTCTTTAGAAGCGATTAGATAGATGTGTATTTAGATGATCTGAGGTCTAAGTTCTAAGATGTAAACTAGGGTTGAAAATAGACCTATCTATACCAGGGATCGCTCGGTTTATCGTTCTACCGATCCCTCTACATCTTTTCCACCAAGAACGATCCGCTGCGTTAATAACCATGAAAGGAAGCCGTCCTAAAGGATTACACTTATCCGTATATAGCTTCACGTAACCGCTCGCATAAAGCCCATACATCGCTTTCAACAGGCACAGGTATTCCTAGGGACCTAAGGATCCGACAACATGCAGAGGAGTCTAGCTCCATTAAAGAAGCAGTATTGTTAGGAAACCCAGCGATTTCATTGGCGGTGTCGATGTCTAGAAGGGGACGAAAAAGGCTGCAGTAGTTGTGCTACATCTCTGCACGATTGGAGTGTCGTCTGTGTATATTCTCATGTCTGGAATACGTCAGTTTCACATAGCTTGAAGAGGACATTAGGGAATATTTACATGGAAACTTGGCGCGCCACCGCCTTGATCTGTGCTTGCAGGGCATCGACCTCTAGTTCCAGCTCGCCTGGTTTTTTCCCCCATCTTGGTGACAGTTCCCTCCGGGGAAGTTGTTCGCATTGTTAGTGATGCGAGTTGATCTCTGTGGAGATCATTCGTTGTGCCAAAGAGGTGAATCCTTCTTCTATGGAGTTCTTCAAAGAGGCGGAGTTTTCATTGCAGTGTCGGAAAAGGGTTGTGATTTGTTGGAGCTCAGCACATATCGTGCCGAGCATGACGTCGTTCGTAGTACCTGACATCCTTGGTTGTGGTGATCTAAGTGTTAGCAGGGGACTAAAAGGCCATAAAGAACGGTGCCATGCAGGTATCATAGTTAAGGACTAAAGAAAACGAGCTTACCGTAAGGAACCGAGAGACTGACTTTACAACCAAAAGTCAGAGGAACTCTACGAAACCGCAGAAAGATGCTAGTAGGATGTTCAGAGTACAAGGGGACAAGCTTACCCTATGAGTTTTGGTGACGGTAGTTCATGTGATAGCATGTGAAGATAGTATATGAAAGAAGAAAATAAATAGAGAAAACAAAATAAGAGTTGGAGTTGAAGAAGGGAATTGACAAACACGGTTTCATAGGAAGCAGTGAAAGTTAGAATTTGAGCAAGGCCGATATTTTGCAGGGGTTGCCGCTCCTAAAGGTAACCCTAAGCAGTCCAGAAACACCTAATTTTCAAACTTTCAATCTTGTTACGGTGCACTTTCAGTACTATCTATAAATATTCAGGTAGGTACTGAGGGAAATTTACCTATAGGTAGGTAGCATCTAGGTAGGCTTTACATTCTACCTACCTATATTATTGAGTGCAGCCGTGATCACCATCGTAATTAGGCGCGGTTACCTCATTTCTTAGCAGCTGCAAGACGTTATTGATTGAAGAATAGCATCGCTATCTCTAGGTCCCCCGTTCCTGCGCAACGAATGACCGAGGCTCTACAGTACCTAAGTACTCTTGTGTAGGGGGAGGGGAGGAACACATGTACCTAGGTTAGTCGTGTATTATGGAGCCGCGGACTGCGAGGCGAGATACGTTTAACGTGTCAATAATACCTGACTAGGTTCGTTTTACCGAACGGCAATCATAGTAGTGCGGTCGGAGTAAGAATGAACTTCAGCCTCCACTCGGGTCGCACACTACTGTTCAAGGGTACATATGTCTCGGATAGCGGGCGGTTCATTCCGACAAGCTGGGCCGGCTATGCCAAGATAACCGAAGGTAGTCTTCCCGAGCGTTCGGGGCTCAATCATCATTTGTCGATCACCGGATGACATATAGGAGCTAAGGCGCAAGTCTTACAACATGTAACGATCTTATCGAATTCGTCGCACAATCATGTTTTACATCGTCACTCTGCGCCAAAGAAGCATGATATAACATTAATACGTGACATTCACTTAATCGTTCCAAAATTTTAATAATGTGACTTGCCCGATACTACGAACTACTGCGGCCGATCTTTTTATTTATTTATTTTTTTTTTTTTTTTTAAAGTGATATCTAATACTATGGGTTATAGACGAATCTCCGAAAAAAGTCCAAGATATATTCGTCGTCCTCCCGAACATTCATCCGTTCACAGAGAGCTAGGTTTTCGTCAGCGCCCCTATTAGCAACTACTATCTCCGCTAATTCCAAGACCTCCTGCAAGGACGGCACTTGTGCTATTCGCTCTGCCATACACCTTACAAGAATATCTCGTAGCGCCCGGTCCATCGTTTCGGCGTACCTTAGAGGTCCGCAGGCATTCGTCCGGATCTCAACTTCTCGGCCGTCTTCCATATAATAGTACGGGTGTCCGTCCGGGGTAAAATCAAGATCGTTACGGTTTTCATGGGGTAGACATATCTCCGTCATGACCTAGGCTCGGGTTAGACATTAAAAAAAAGGGGGGGAGGGGTTGTAGCTGGGGAGACGATACTTACAAGAGCGGCATTACAAAGGTTTACCCTGCTTCCGATTTCGTTTTCATTATCTAGACTAGATAGAAATTGTTGGCTTAGTGATATATTAAGGTATAATTTTGGTGTGGCTTACCCATGGTTCGGCCACTCGTTGGGGAGCTCACGTCGCCCTCGGCCAAAATCGATGAGCTATCATTTAGGTTAGCTCAATCTTGCTACACCAACCCAAATTTCTTTCGTAAATTTATCACTAACCTTTACTAAAGGCATACCTGGCCCATGCTACAACAATCCGAGGTTAATTATTGCTATTTTAAGCATCATCTCAAGAGACTCGTCCTCGCAAGAGGCTTCTAAGTAAACGGTTTGGCCTAAAAGAAGCCTTTGTATTCTTTAAGTACTCACATCCGGATCTAAGGGGCCTTGTTCATCACCCCATAACCAGTTCTCAAGGTGCGCCGAGTTTTGAGTTAATGAAAAATATTCCTCGTTAGGAGGGATGACTTCTCGTATTACTTGCCCGAGAATTTGATTGTCAGGGTTGTCCGGTGGGAAAGCCATGGCTACGCACTGTCGAACCACTGAGCGTAGGTTAGTCTCAAAACTGTACGAAACGGGCGATATATAGGTAGCTTACGGCAAAGCCATATCCTCCACAGTGCCCGATTGGGAACGAGCTGCTTCCTCTCCCGGAGCCTGTCAACAAAATCGCGCAGTTCTCCAAATGGAAGATATTCCAAAGCAAAGGTTGGACATCTACGGAGTATCGTAGCCCCCGGGGTCCCATGTGCTTCGTCTCTACGCCTCGCATTTTCCATAGACGCCTCATATGTCTCTTCCCCCCTGGATATCCCGGGCAGATTCAGCGAGCAGTCGGCGAAAGGCACTAGCTGGACAATATGCTCGCAGCCTTTGAGCATCCGCAACCAATAATGCTCGTTCCGTAAGTCGTCGTCGGCATTCGAATACGGGTCCCCAGTATACTCGCCCAGAGAGTACTTCACGACAAGCCTGCCGAGATCCTGGTCCCGTTCACCTCTCTGCTCTAATATCAAAGCACCTCCATGGCGACCCAGACCGGCGAAATCCACGAACCGTAATCGTGGGTTCCGGGCAATAAAACCTGCGGCTACCTCTTGACCGAGGCTGATCTGTTTTTTGACTTGTTCTTCCAGGCTGTATATTCGCTGCTCTCGCTGCTGCTCTCGCCTCCGCTCGATACGGAGCCCTTTTAGGCAGGAGTATGCAGCGATGGATATACCAATATCAGCACATAGCCAATGCCACGCAGTTGGTTGCGGTATCCAAGGTATCATAGAGGCGGCCTTCTTGTTTTCTAATAAAAAAGGTCAATACCAGAAGACCCAGCAGTCAAAATCGCGACATGTATCGGGGGAGAATGATACTCTTGTATTGAAGCTACGCTTGGGCAATTCTAAAAACACATGGAAAACTAGGCTTAGGGTGTGCTATAGCAGTATTCGAATCGAAGAGGCCTTTGAGGTCTGCCTAGGTATCCGTTTTCGGGATTGGAGGGGTATTTCTGAGCACACAAAGGCAAAAAAAAAAAAAAAAAAAAAAAAAAAAAAAAAAAAAAAGTAAAAAAATTTTTAAATAATTGATCTTGAAAAAAAAAAAAAATTTATTAAAAATATCAAATTAAAAATTAAAAATCACAAATAAATTAAAATAATTAAATA
>MU377017.1:158363-195624 GCA_022495195.1 Xylaria digitata
GGGTTCCTATTCCTGTATTCGAATCCACTTGGCCTTTTCGGTGTGCCTAGGTTTCCGTTTTCGGTTTTGGCGGGGTATTTCTTCCCACACAACCCAAAAAAAAAAAAAAAAAAAAAAAAAAAAAAAAAGAAAAAGGTCTCACAAAGGTAAGCGGCTTGTCGTATAAATTCATAGAAAATCTGGTTTCATTTGCGACTTATATCTTTAGCTTCCCTAGTCGAGATCAATAATGACTGGCGGAATACCTTCCTATATATTATTATTACTAAAACAATTTCTCTCTCGAAGAGATCTCTTGAATTGGACTATGAGAGCGTTGATAAGTTGGAAACTTCAGTGGGTATCAATGATTGCTGCGTGTTGTGTGTGCCCGCCTAATGCTTCTGTATCGCTAAGCTTACATACAAGGTGACTCTGCTTGCTACTAACTCGATGCTGCTACTTGGTCTGCCTACTAGGTACAACTATATACACACATATATCTAGGCTGGTTGACGCTCATCTCTCATGGAACGGTACCTAGATAGCTACCTAAGGCAGGATAATATTGACCGCACCCAAATGTAATTAGGTTGAAGATGGCCAGGTTAATGCGGCACTGACCTGTTTCTTGAATCAAGTGAGAAAGCGTGTGTCCTAGCGTTAGAGCTGCAGACCCCTTTCCTGGAACACCTTAGTCTAACCCATGCTCGAAACATTGGAATTTGCGTTACGTCCTTTCTAGGTCGATCGATTTACTACCCCTAGGTTTATACATTAAGTCGGGTACTCGCCTACCGAGATCATTCCTACGACATAACCTTTACCGCCTTCACTTTTATCACCTTCGGGGGTGTCCGCTCTTCTCCCTTACGGTAACTTCCTAGTTTCATTCATCACTAGTGCCTCGCTAGCCAAGAACTCGATCGTGGACTCGGCTACACACCTGTATTGTGTCGCAGATAAGGCGCTGTGATAATTCGTATGCGTCAGTCCCCCGATACATGGTTTCGAAACCTCCAAGTCCGTGACAAAGACAGCTCTTCTAGATGTTGAACGGGTCCCCTTTGACTACGAGAGGCGCTGATGTCTGGCAACATGGGGTATATATCCCGATACTTCTGTAAATTGTCGTCTGTAAGACGGAACTTCGCCTCTCACGCCCACTTGCGGTAGGGCGGGCTAGTGTTTGATGTACGTTGAATGACCAAAATTTCGCCGCACACCTACTCACTTACCGCAGGCTATGTTGGAAGTCGAGAATGACGAGCTCTGCAAGAAGATCGTTGTCGAAGTCGAATGCGCCTTGGCTGGCTTCCTATTAGAACCTGCTGCCCCATCAAAGGGGAAGTGCATCAACGGCTACCTGCTGTTAATTTGGGGCTGTATATGGGGTGTCTTAGGCACGCAGCCGACCGAGATGCGAATATTCGAGGATCTGAAGGAGACGTGTGAAAACTATCCGTACAGCGCCATGATGAGCATCTTCTCCGTCAGTTCCGTCAGTTCTCAAATGCGGGATATTTCCTTGATGTGTTAGGATTATGAAGGTACGGATTCTTCCTCGTTTGATTCTTGATTTCGGCTGAGATGGTTCTCTAGTTCCATAGTTCGTCGTTGCTGTGAAGGGTTCGGGCCCGAACACTAACACACCAACCGAGTGTTTCTCATTGTAAACTGTGCGCTACCTTTGTTCTCTCACTGCTGAGAAATGGCCTGAAATATTACAGCAGATGCGAGTGGAGGGACTTGGCGTTTGCTATTCAGATTAGCTGCTTGATCTAGAAAAATATTGCCGTGCGCTACCTCATGTTGACAAACTCTGATGGCATTTTTTTTTTTCGGGGTCGCCTAAATTAATGATGTCATTTAACAAGTTGAGCCCACGGACTGCTGCATGCCATGACACCCAATGCGACCCTTCCATATGAGAGAGACAAATAGATGTTACCGAGTTCTCGTATTCTGCGCGTCTTATATTTTTCTTCTTTCTTGTCATCGTTGTCATATGATCACAGTGGGTGCATGCACCTACACTACGAGACAATGATGGCCCGCTGGCCTAAACTCTAGCTGGTCATTTGGAGCTGTGTTTCAGCTGACGATGACAGCTTAATTTACCTCGATTAGGTACCACGGCACTCAGTGCCGCCAGCCTCAGCCAAATAGTTGTAGCGCCAAGTGGGGACCCGTCATACCCGATTCTGCAATCATCCCGCAAAACACGCCATGCACCTTGGAGCTGACCCGGTAGTTAAAGTAAGGTTGTGATCTACAAGCGTGTCTTAGCGCCATGGCATCGCCCGCTCATAGGGGTTCAAATAGGTTCACATCAATAGTCACTTGGTATAATGTGGTCTCGCATCGACCGACGGCAGCTGATGGTACCGGGACGCTGCCGGCATGGTGTCTATTGATTGTTAGTCCAGTAGTTGATGGTATCCCACTCTTGGCAATGATGATCGGCAAGACACTTGAACCTTGCGATGTCGCCGTGATTACAATATAAAGGTGCAGAGTGAAGGTGCAGCCCGTAGTAAAGGATGTTCTCAGGATATCACCCGTTCCACCTCGCCGAAAGACCATCCGTTGTCAAAATCTCACCATGGGTTTCACCAAGGCCGTGTTAGCACTGCAGCTTTTGCTCTCCTCCATCTCTACGGCTGCGCCCACTGGATTAGTTGGCCTCGAAAGCAAGGCGGCTAAGGTAACTATTGAGGGTTCGACCATCTACGATGCTGTTGTAGTTGGTGGTGGTCCGGCTGGTCTCAGCGCTGGTAAAGACTCCCTTGTTTTTTCTATTCATCTCATTGAGAGAATGAGACCTTGCTGACTTGGATACGCACCACCAGTAAGCGGTTTGGCCCGAGTACGCCGAAATGTGTTGCTCATTGATTCCGGCGAGTACCGCAATGATCCCACAAGGCACATGCACGATGTTATAGGAACCGACGGTAAGCTGCGGCAACCTAAGACTCTAGCAAGCTAGAATGATTTCAAACTTGTTTGTAAGAAGATTTGAGCCCTAACGGACTATGCAGGCGTGGCCCCGGCATTTTTCCGATGGAAGGCCCGTGGTCAACTCGCATATTACCAATCGGCCACATTAATCAACGGGACGGTGACGAAGATCGACGCAGCAACGTCAGCCTCTGGATCATCGGCAGCACAAGATGCACCATTTACTGTCCGGGCAACCTTCCCATCGGGTGAAGAAACGATTGTCGGTGCGCGCGGTATCATCTTGGCAACAGGTCTTACCGATATCATCCCAAGTACTCCAGGCATTCAGCAGAACTGGGGGAAGGGAATCTATTGGTGTCCTGTAAGTAACCCAATGTCCTCCACTCGGAGGAGTCAAAGATCAGATATACGAATTAATTTCTCTTGATTTATCCTTTCCAACGTTAAAATAGAGGAAATCCCGCTAATGTAAAGCTATCTGAAGTGGTGCGACGGCAACGAACACGCAGATCAGCCACTTGGCATTTTCAGCCCCCTCAATGAGGCGGCTAGTCAGGTCCAGGAGATCTCGACACTAAACAGTGATATCATCGCCTTCGTGAACGGAACGGACACGCCCGAAATGCGCGCCGCGACTGACGTCAAATTCCCCGGCTGGAAGGAGTACCTCGATGCGCGCAACATCAAAGTCGAGAACCGCACCATTGCCGGCCTCGTGCGTCTTGCGGACGGTGGCGCTAACGAGCACCCCGAGGCACCTACGTTCCCTGAGCATGATCTGTTCCGCGTCGACTTCACGGAAGGCCCGAGCATAGAGCGTGCTGCTTTCTTCGCAAGCTTCCCCAATAAGCAGCACTCGAGCGTCGGCGCCGATATGGGCGTCAGACTTGACGGTGGCAGACTCGCTGCTGATCCTGCCCGTGGCCTTATGACGAACATCCCCGGTGTTTATGCTATTGGTGACGCAAACGCTGATAACGTTACCAATGTCCCGCACGCCATGTTCTCCGGCAAGCGAGCTGCCGTTTTCCTACACGGTGAGTTTGCTTCATTACAAAATTGTGAATGCGTGCTAATAGTTCGTGAACAGTCGCGCTCGCTCGTCAAGAGACGGCTGCCCTACTCGCGGCCCACAACGGAACGTCCGTAGAGAAGAGAAGCCTTGATCTTGACCCCAGGGCGATTTGGCAGGATATGAACGGCGGAGACGCAGATATCCTGGACGCTGGTGACTTTGAGCAGTAAGGTCATTCATTGCGATCTTTTACGACAGCGACGGTCCTAATGAATCAAAATGGTGCATCGTGGGAATACAAAGGGGTCTGCCTAAAAGTTTAAATAGCGGAAGTTCGTCTTTCTGCGAGTTACCTAGTAATGTATCATACTTAATCCTAGGAGATAAAAAAATCCTCGAGTAATATTCATAATCATCGGCTCGGCCCGCTCCCACACTAACTTAGTAGCCGCGATAGGCGAACTATGGCGCTTGTTAAACGAACCTTGTCTTGAGGTGGGATGACTGCTATTGATTAGTGGGAAGTACTCTGACGGGCGAGAAAGGCCTGCGACTGTTCGGAGCCCTGTCTATCGCTAGCATATCCGATCCCAAAGGTTTCATTATAACCGAGAGCCCCTTCGAACCTATCGGTACACGAAACTAAGTTCTGCCTAACTGACAGTGTAGCCTTGTCTCTACAAGAGCTGATGAGTCACCAAAGATTCCATCACGCTTCATATTATCTTTCATTTTTATTTCACTGTCTGGCACCATCGTCGCTTACTAGAATTCGCCGTTTCTTTTATCTGATGCATTCCATGGGCGTCTCTCGACGCGGCCCTATTATAATCATGGATGAGATTATAGGTTTCTGTGTAGCCCAGGTCCTCTGTCGCGCCGTCCTATCTATCGAGGTACTCGTCATCGAGAAACAGATCGTGTCGCGCCGGAAACAGATTGTGGGAATCGGCCGGGCGTTCCAAAGAGCACTTCGCCTGCCTCGATGCTTATGTGCTTTCGCGGAGCAGGATCCGGGTATAACTGAGGGTGCATTGCGGAATAGTTCGATGCTGATGACGGTATCTTTGACCGTGGCTGTCCCGACTTAGGCTATGTTTTTGTTCAGTGGCTTTTACACTTTGAAGAGCCCCGGCATTATATGTTTTGGTATCATCAATCCGATTTTCTGTAGTCTCCTAGTATGGCTTGTGTTGGCGTTTAGGAACTGGTGGGCGCCTGTCGCTTTATCTCCGCCTTCGTGTGCAGGGAAAGGGGAGAAGGGGAGCGATGTTCCTGGATCGTCAGTCGAGGATGGAAAAGAAGAAGTAGCATCCATCATACGAGGAATTTGGTTCAATTAGGCTGGGGCCATCAAGAATTTATGTCGGCCGGCTTCACCAGTATCGTATGTGCTCATGATCTATACCTTACCGGCAAAACACCAGAGATTTTCGCTAATTTATCATACAGATTGGCGACAACGATTCGCGCACTTCCCTCATACACGTGCGTGATCCAGCCCTTCCACACTCACTTGATAGGTACGATCAGTAAAAAGGTATGCTCTAGAACGAAGGTTGATATCGTTAACGATCAGGCCCGGCGGGGGATGAGATTCAGCTACAGTGTTCCTAGGCGATCGCGTGACCGTTACGAGTGAGTTGGCCGCCAACTGCGATGTGTTTATCGGGGGAGGAGAGCATTGGTATGTTATGATGTTAATTGTTCCGAAGCTAATGGCATTGGCAGCGGGACTTACCAAGGACGGCCGAACATCGTGAATTCGACTAGTGTTTCATCGGTTAATAGTAAAACTTTGGTATAACCGTCGCCCTTCGCAATTCTAGTGACGACAAAGAGCCAAGCTTAGACTGCTCTGCTGGATTAAATGTCTGAATTCGCAATACCAATAGTAGGGTCGTTTACGGTGTTTCTTACGCCGAGCATCAAGCAGTTACGCGTATATCCGTTTCGGCATATCATTCACCCGAGCGCGACGACGGCACGAAGACCGGATACAAGGAAGCCAAAGTAACGATCTCTGCAGAAACTTGCACGGCTGACCTGTCGGCGTAATTTCCCCCATTATAGCCGTCGTAATGCTCTGTTCATATTCGACGTCTCATCCAGGGGTAAAGAACCCTTGTACCTCAGGCGTTTCCACTTGACTGGTGGGATTTATACTGGCTCCGTTCCCTCCGGCGTGAATTAGGTATCGCCGCCCGGTGACAGTGGAGAGCGTCCGGCATTGTGTTAATTGTTGCGTATATACCCCTTAACGTGCGCTTCTATTGATTGTATATATATGTCTGCGCGTGCGCCGACTCGTGCCAATTCCATGGCCCAGGCTAGTAGGAGTCATCCGGGTAGACGCAGAGTTCGCCGCATAAGTTGAGGTTAGCTACGGCCATCGCAGTCAGAATGAGGTTCTCATCGCTATCTACCGTGTTGGCGCTTGGTGCGCTAAAGGTTGCCGCCACTCCCACGCGGCCCGAATTAGCTCCCCGAGCTACGCCTACCGTCTACCTATGCGGCGACAGTACGATGGCCAGGAACGGGGCCAACGATGGCGACACTGATGGTTGGGGCCAGTACTTCGGCACATATTCCACCGTGAGCGTGGTCAACAAGGCTATTGGCGGCCGCTCAGCTCGGTCATACTGGAACGAGGGGCGATTCGCTGATGTCGCCAGCCTCGTGAAATCTAGTGATATCGTCGTTATTGAATTCGGCCATAACGACGGTGGCTCCCCTGAGTCGAATGACAACGGCCGCTCTGATTGCCCCGGTGCAGGAACTGAGACGTGCATCTCGTCCGCTACGGGCGAGACCGTGTATACCTTCGTGTTCTACGTCATCCAGGCGGCTAAGCTCATGACTGCCAAGGGAGCCACTGTTATTCTTAGCTCGCAGACCCCGAATAACCTCTGGGAGACCGGATCCTTCTCTAGCTCACCCCCGCGCTTCGTCGGGTACCAGTTGACTGCGCAGAAGGCCCTTGGCTCTGGTGTCTACTTCGTTGACCATTTCCAGGCTGTATCCAACGGTAAGTAATTTAATATTACCTTTCTTAGAGCTCTAGCGCCGAGACAATGAATAACTTCTTCATGCTCCTTGCTCGAAATACTTTCGGTTGCTAGCAAGTGTATATCTAACTTATGATGTCTTATAGCATACAAGAAACTTGGAAACTCGGGAACCAACGCCCTGTACCCGAATGACCATACCCATACTAGCCCCGAAGGCGCTAACTTGAGTGCGCAAGCTTTCACGCAAGCGATTCATACGCAAATGAATGGGACGACGTCGCTTTACAACTACATTGTCAGCAACCCGCCGACTGTTTACTAAACACGCTGGTTATTCGTTATTCTGACGTGTTGGATGCTTATTGAAATTCTTGGTCGGGTGAGGGTAGCCTGTATTATGATCCGAAAGTTTTAAGAAGCATACATAATATAGGAAGAAAAAGAATTACTACCCCGTCTGTTGACTGATAAGTAATGGATTGTATTCCCGTCTTATCGGGCTGGGAGTTAAGGTCTGCCTAATGGCATAGGGTGGCAAATTGCACCCTTCTCATCTTGAGGAAGTATGGATCAATAGTTGAGATTATCAAAATCTAGCTCCTCTACCCCGTAAAAAATTATGATCTATAGTGGGATATATCGATCCGCGAGATTATAAAGCTATCTTATTGTGTGTAATCTTGTCCTCTTCGCCTCATTAATATTGATATTTACCTTCTCTGAAAAGTCCAGGCCCCCTTTAATGACAACAAGGTCATCATTTCGTGCGACAATAACCTCGCGTCGAGCAATAGTGACCACTACCGACCTCGATCCTGACAGCCACTCATGGGGCACAAAAAAGTGTCTATAGTAGGCTACCGTGTCTTTATTAAGGGTGTCTAACTCTGCCGACGAGACCCACGATTGGTCGTCTAGGAAGAAAACACGGCCACTACTGTTTAATTGAATGACATGGGCTATCCTAGCCCCTAAAGCCGATATTTGGGGCTCTAATATCGGCGGCAGGACTTCGACTTTCGGTGGGATTTCTTCGCTATTGTTAGACGAAGACGAGTTTTCCGGCGGACTAATAATTCCGCATGGTAGTCTGCTGATGTCGATGAGGTAGAGACCGGAGGTCCTAGCGGATCCGTTGAGCTCGGAGAGCTCTACTAGTAGGGTTTGCGTTTTAGACTTGGATATATGAGCCCTAATCCCTTTCAACTGTAGCCTGGATAAATCGATGCTTATTGGGAAGATGGCGACTTGCTTCCAATCATCCCACTTGAAGACACGTACCGCCCCTTCATCTACGCAGATTACATGATCATGAGATTGTGGGTGTTGAGCCCACATCCGGGTGCCCGTAAGGTTGCCATATTGACGATTCTCTCTTTCTTGACCGTCAATACTCCAGAAGTGATCTGACTCCCGAGTGCTAACAATGAAATTGCCAGTGGCTTCGTTCTGAAGTACCTGAATGACTGAGCCGCTCGTTTCTACACGACAGTGAAATACTGATATGTTTGTGACTGTATCGGAATTTTTCGTTTGATGGACTTCCTTTGCGGTAATCATATTGGAAGCAATGCTCATTATAGACTGCTGCTTTTGCCACCATATGAGAAATTTCACTGGTGATTTGTGCTTGCAAATCTCCCGTATCAGTGACGCAGTCTTCAGATTAAATAGCACAACAGATCCGTCGTCCTTCCCGCAGAAAACTACATCTTCCGTAGTATGAAGGGCGATAGTAGTAATTTTAACACGCGATCCCGTCGTAGTCGTTTCGACAATTGAATTAGTTGTCCCATCACTGCTATCATCACCTCCGTAGTCACTCAGCAATGCCGCAGGTTCCCATACATTGCATTGGGGCCCCCGGATATCCAAAAGTTGCAGTCCATCTTGGCTGAATTCGAGCTGCTTGACGAAAAGTTCTGATGCTTTGACTCGGTAAAGCAGCCTAAGCGTTTCGAATTCGTATATATGTATAAGCCCTGAGCCGGCACCGCCAGCTAGCAGTCGGCCATCGGGGCTAGCAGCCAAAGTATGGCAATTGGCACGTAGCCTTTCTACTTCGATATCGCTAAATGGGTCAAGCAAGACCAATTCGCCGTCGAGATATGATACGGCTAAAAGTTCAATCGTCGGGATTGGGTTGAAAACCATGGAAGTGACCAAGTGTGTGGAAGTTTCGCCATCGGGCATCTTTTTTCCGCAAGTACCGTAGTAGGAGTCCTCATCCAAATCCCAGAGAATAATAGACATACCACTATACGCCGCGGCCAACATGCGGTGGGTTATAGATAGTGCTATAGCGCAAGGTTGTCGCCGTAGATCACCACTCAAGTTACTCCAAGGCCTGTCTAATTGAGGGAGACCGTCGCTATCTATATCCCAAGATATTATTGTATTTTTTGAAGATGCAATAAGTAGTGTTCCGCCGTCAAAGATCATGGCCTTCGGCCGAGGAGGCGCTTGGGAACTGAAGACAAGGCTGCCAGTACGAATGTTCCAGACGCGGGTGAATTTCGTCCCACAAGATGCTAATAGATCTGTTTTCTGCTTAGCATGTAATAGCTTAACAGCTTCCCCATGCCTTAGAACTTTGTATTCTTGGCAGGAGTTCGAATGATAGAGGTAGATTAAGCCATTGGTTAATCCCACGGCAAAAAAGTCATCTCCATGACACCCTACAGTTGCTTGGCCATCGTGGTACTCAACTGATGTCAATCGGTCATCCCAGTAGAGGCTTGATAACCCGATTACCGAAAGTTTGCGGCCACTTGTTCCGATCTGATGAATTGCCGTCTCACGTGGGCAGAGAGGAGGGATGAGGGAGTATATCGTAGCTGGATAGGTAATTAATACACGAGAAAACTTCGCTGCTATACGCATTAAGTCGAAAGACCAGCCCTTAATGGAACCCATTTCTCTCTCAAGAGGTGAACGCTCCACGGTGCACTTCTTGTAGTAAGTCCGTAAGTGTTTCGCGGCCCGTATAAGTGGCATTAAGTCATTCTTCAATCCAATGGCTTCTATCCAAGACAGGATATTGCAGCTCAATAACCGACCGACGAGAGAGTAGACCTCAACGTCTGTGGGATCGGCTTTGGAGACGTGCCAGAAGACAGAATGGCATGCATAAGACGAGAATGTCGATCTTTTGGCTATCAAATCTGTACCGGGTAAACGCCGGCCGGTACGAGGGGGCTTCATCTCCGGGCTGGTGAGATACTTGAGGCAGACCATCGCCAGATTCGTATGCCCTTGAGTGATATCAACCGCAAACTCCGAGTTTGTGCCACTGAGGAGATATTCCTTTACAGTTTCATGAACGATTTGAACCTTGTTGAGCTTATCGATGACAACAAGCTGTCCGCATAGTGCAGTTATGCTATGCTCAAGTTGAGGAAACGTATTCTGGATATGAAATTTGAGAGCAGTTTCGAGTTCTGATACGGTTAAAGGCCTTAATGCACAGACAGTCCAGATAAGGATTGCGCGCATAATATCTTTACCGCGAATTACTTGTGACATCGTATCCAATGTCCTCTCGTAAAGAGGCTCCATATCCCGCGGCACCTCTTCGAGGATGTCTTTTATATCTTCCTCGCTATAAGATGATGTCAGCTCTTTTAGAACTAACGACGTCCATAAGAAGGATCCCATAGATTTCTCCAAGATTTTGTTGATTAGAGAAGCCCGCTGACTATCGTCTCTGACGGGGAATGCTTGTGCTTTGATCTCCACCAGTAATTTGATATCTGAGCATGTGTCGTCTGTCATAATGGCTTCAGTTGTAACTCGGCCGCGGCCAAGTTCAAAAAAGTGATTCTTTAGCTCAGCCGTATCTCTGCTAGTGATCAAAATGCGTAAAGGTATTTCAGCATTGAGCTTACCTATCATTGGCTCAAAAAAGCTTTCGATGTCTGAGCATTCATCTAAGCCGTCGATGACCCAAAAGTGCCTGGGAAAGGTGATTTGGAAGATACCAGATACAAATAGAGACCTCCATATCGCTCTTGGGTTATCGGAATCAAGTTGAACTCCGTCTTTGCGTAATTGTAAGAATTTTCGTCTAATCTGGGCGCTCCCTCTCGCCATCTGAAAAGCGATGGATCGAAGACAAGTCGCCAATCGCTGTTTAGATTTATCACTGTGCTTGAAAAAGAAGTAGCTGCAATCAACATTGATACCTTGGAGGTATTCCACAATGTGCCCTGCGAGTATTGATTTGCCTGACGCAGGCTTTCCAGTAAACCAGAGAATAGGGGGGGAGAGTGGATTAGAGTCCCTCCAGTCTAGAAAGCTCCTTTTCCCCAAAATCCACTGACAGGTTCCGGGAAGACGGGTATCGCTGAGGTTATTCAGATCCTCTTCCACGGAAGTCTCAATTGTGAGGTCATTTTGCAACTCCACAAGTTGCTCATCGGACGACTCAGCGTTTGTTTGGGAAGCTAATTAAGAGGTAAGCCTTGCTGCTCAGTGAGACACACGGATTTACCGTACTTAACCCTCTAACCGCGTTAACGGCGACGGCAAGTGCGTCTCGAAGGACTATATAATTGGAGTCGGAGGGAGATGCGAATTTGCAGATAGAGCGATGGTCGGCATTCATAGGTATCTGCTTCTCTTCAGGATACCCCAGTGTAGCTGAATCAGGGTCCACGATCAGCACGTTGAAGAGTTTGATATTGAGTTTTTCGGTTTCGTAGAAGGACCATAGTGACACATCACGAGAATACTGTCGAAATTCATCGTTGATAGATCGCAAAGCTGCAGAGCCCTTTTCGAGATCACCAACATAGTCGCGTGATAAAGCGGCTGCCTGTAAGATATTCCTGAAAAGCCGAGCTGAATCTGAACCTTTGTGCGGCGTAGCGAGAAAATATATGGAATGGATTCGATATGATAATCTTTCGTACGTAGCATCTTGCCGTGCAAGTATATATGCCTTCTTGATGACTAGTCCTCCCATGCTATGACCTATGAGTATAATGGGCGTATCGGAACCGAGAAGTGATGGCGAAGTGGCTAAATGACCGAGTAGGGCCTTTCCAAAGTGATGTAGATTCAGACAGTTGTCCTTACTTTTCGCCCAGTCAGAGTTATATCCGAAACTCTGAATTCTACATTCCTCAAATGTAGCGTCCTTGGGAAGCCATTCTTGTGGCCAGTAATCGCTCAATGACTCCGTTTTGCTCCATGTTTTCCTCGATCCTCCTCCAAGACCGTGCACGAACACAATGTCAAGGATAGGTTCGGGTGGTGAATACAACAGATTAAGTCCAAGTGGCCCGATTGGGTCATCGGGTGCGTTGCCCACAGATGAAGCCAATGGCTTCAAGTTCTCACAAGTAGCAAGCCTACCCGCCTTACGTCGGATAGGGAACTCATCTCTCCCGGCCAAATCTAAGTCTTTGCGACGCAGGCCTCTGAATGACTAAGAAACCACCAGATTCAGTAAAAAGAATGGTATGGATTTTAAAGCTTATTGTGGAGTTAATCGGGCGATAACGACTTGGAATACATACCATGTTAGCCGAGAAGTAAACACAGCACCATTGTTGTGTGTTACGGCCGCGCACAGCCTCACAGTCTAAACGTCTTGTGAACGGCTGAATTGATGCTCGTCACTAAGTCAGGAGATTGCCTAGAATACACAGCTAATCGATCTACATTTGCATAGATTAGGAGATGTCACAGCGACGAGCTGATGCGGTATATGTTTTAGTCACTGAAGCACTTGCAGGGATCACAATGCATAAGAAGGGGTGACACCCGACAGTTCGTGGCGCTGTCGGCTCGTAATGGATCAAATGGTATCTCCTCTCTAAGCGCTGCCGGAGGGTGCTTTTTTTATAAATTTCAGTAGCGCACGGTACTTCAAACAACGCTCACTTCATCCTACTTGTGACAATATCGTTCGAGAAATAGTGCTTTACATCAAAAACAATTCCAATATGGCCTCAAAGATCTCACTTCCTACAATTCGTGCGGGCGATCATCAGGGTTGGATGGAGTATGCCCTTGACCAAGCCCGCCTCTCTCCCCCGGCGCCCACTAAATACTGTGTTGGGGCGGTCCTAGTCGACGCTGACAAAGGCGAGGCACTATCCACAGGCTATTCAATGGAACTCCCTGGAGATCGACCTGGAGATCCGGGAAACACGCATGCAGAGCACTGTTGTTTCATCAAGGTTGCCGACCAACATGGACTTCCCGAAGACAGAATAGGTGAAGTGCTACCAAAGAACACGGCCTTATATACGACCATGGAGCCATGCAACGAACGCCTCAGTGGCAACCGAACGTGCGTGGACCGAATCTTAGGCCTCAAAGGCGCAATCAAGACGGTGTACATTGGCATTAGGGAGCCAGATACCTTTATCGCAGAGAACAACGGGATCACACGACTAGAAAAAGCGGGTATCGAGGTGGTGTTGGTTGAGGGCATGCAGGAGCGGATTCATGAAGTGTCCACTGCAGGGCATGGAACCTAACATGGTATAATTATATAGTATACCTTGCTGGGATACGCATTAAGGCATCAATACTTGGATAAGATACTCTATTAAAAGGATTATTACACTCAAGCAGTCCAAGTATCACCTAGATATCTCATGTACTATGTAAGTCATATTCTTGTACATTGTCTACTGTAAGACCACATCAAGTAACTATCTACTTACGTCCTGTGGTGTACTAGATTGGCTAAGCCATTTTCATCGTAGTGATCTTATCTGTTGGTCTACGTACATAGTACTAATCTAGTAGTGTAGTACTGATGGCGCTCGCGAAACCCCTGCTGGTAATCCTTTTACTATCCACACCAATACCAAGTAGGTTGGTGGCCGGAAATGGAATCTATTCCGGTAGGCTCAGTATCCTTGTTTTTTTGACATGGTATCATAAACCCCCTTGGCACAGTCTCAGCTTCGTTCACTTCAATTATAGCCGAATTTCCCCATGAGCCGCGCTCGCTATCAGCATTATTGGGTCGGGGTATCTGCAGACTATCAATATGAGCAACTTGTTGTCCAACTGCAGATCCACGGTCCTGTCCCCAAGCCTACTTATTATGTAGGACTTAGAGTCTACTTAATAATTGCGTCGCGTCGAAAATGCAATTCCAGAGTAGTTTTCCATCTCTAAAATTGTTCGCATATACCTAGACATGAATTACGACGGGGCAGAGGGCCTAGAATTTGGTGGTGATAACACCCAGCTAGATCCAGCTGTATTAGCAGGTAAGAGTTTCCTTTAAAGAACTAGAAGTGCTAGCGAGAATTTGTCACTGAATATAATAGTATTGCCTCATGGGTGTCAAGTTAGGTGTACCGAAGAGCACGGCGTCAGCTTTTGGGCAAATACTGGGCGTATTGATGTTCAACTTGCGGATGGCGGGTCCAAGTCATTCTTTATAAAGGTCTTATCAGGCGATGTGGGAAGAAATATGACGCTGAGCGAATTTGAGTCCATGAGCTCAATTTACATGCTGCAGCCCGACTTTGCCCCCAAACCCATCGCTTATGGCACATACGAGACTATACCCGATACTCATTTCTTCCTGTGTGAATTCCGCGAGATGAGTGAGACGATGCCCGATCCGCGCAAATTCTGCGCTAGTTTGGCTGCTTTGCATCAGAACAGCAAGTCTCCGAACAGAAAGTTCGGCTACCACATCACCACATACAGCGGAAATCTCCCCCAGATGACCGAGTGGGAAGTTAGCTGGGAGGTTTTCTTCACAAAAAATCTTAGGTGCGCTCTCGACTTAGAACTCGCAGCCAAAGGCCCAGATCCCGAGTTCGACATATTGTTGCCAATTTTGTTTGACAGGGTTATACCGCGTCTGCTCAGACCGCTAGAAAGTGAGGGTCGGTCGGTCAAACCTTGTCTCGTTCATGGTGACCTTTGGTACGCCAATTCGGGGATAGATGATAGCACCAATGAATCGCTGATATTTGACGCATGTTGCTTCTACGCTCACAACGAGTGTATGTTGGAATCCTAATACTTGCCAAACTACTAAGGAGATGGCTAATATTGCCGGGGTCGTTGTAGACGAATTCGGCCAGTGGCGTCCAGCCTGTAATCGATTCGGGCCCGAGTATTTGAACGCCTACCATGATTATGTTCCAATATCAGCGCCCGAGGAAGACTATGACGGTCGACTCGATCTGTATAAACTGTGAGTTATTGAAGTTTACGTTTTCGGAGTCCGAAGTTAATGGATTTTAGGAGGTTTAATACACATGTCTCTGCTCTGTTTTCGGATAATCAGACTTTGAGAGAACAGTAAGGAATTCCCATTTATTGACACCTTGGTCAAATCGCTATAGTGCTAATGGCTACAGAATGCTTGGTGATATTCGAGACTTGGTCCGAAGATACGGGGATCTGAAACCTAAGGACGCAAGTTGCACCAACCCCGAGTCCTGAATATATTATGTCGTATACAGGAACGCCAGGTTCCACTAGCTGAGCACGGAGATAGCTCGATGAGTTTTAGCAATTGGTATAAAAGCCCTTTATACCACATGTTACACTTGTAAACGGAAATACATTATCTTCTATATAATGCTACTATATCCTCTATCTAGCACATAAAGTCTTACTAGCTTTTTCCCGTCTTATACATTATATATATTTTAGTAAATTTTATATGTGTGCGCGACTGACTCAGCTTCCGAAGTGCTTTCGGGCTAAGCAGTTGTTGGTTGTCCCTCACCTTAGCCGGACTAGCCCCTGGAATAGCCTCACCAACCAATACAGATAGACTCTACATAGTACTAGTTCATCGCAACCACTATTGTTCACCTAGTGGCTACATCTTATAGCGACCTATAAGGACGCTATGGAAAAAACGAGGCCGTTAATTCTATGTTGGAATCAATAGTATATACCCACCTCTACACAATAAAGGACTACCTGGGAGCGTGGTAATGCTTTCATAGCAGTCTAGCACTAGCGTACATTCCAGACACTTCATTTACAATGACCTTCGTAAATTGCTGACAGATCCTGAAAAAATTGTTTCGCAATTTCAAATTTGCCCCTTAACTTCATGGAGGAGTGGCCACGCATCTAGTAACTTATCCAGCCCATCCGCTGTTTCCCAGTCAACGTCAGATATTGAGCTCCTCAGACTCCATCGTCGAGTTGGCTATATGGTTAACAGCTACTCTCCTGTAGCATTGAGCTCATATGGTTGTATCCGCTCTGACCTTGCATTAAGTTCGTATGGGTGCTGTTGCTGTAGTTGGCTATTATTAGGGGGGACGGGCCGCTTTGATGTGGTTTGACTTGTACGTCTATTTCGGACACTCCTGCTGCCGGATGGGCCTCAGTCAAGCGACGGCGCCGTCGAAGGAGTAGCGCCACGGTTCCAATTAGGAATACAGCAGCTAGGAAGCTACCTACAGCAATCCCTGCTATAGCACCTTGACTAAAACCGTGAGAAGAGTTTCTATGTGAATCCGGCGATGTTTCGATCGCGGTAGTGCTGGAATAGCTCCATGAAGACGGCGACAAGCTCACAGTCGTGGTACCGGCCGACGTAATGCCACTTTCTGCCTTGTATACTATCAGCCCGAACGCGAGGATGCCACTATCAGACCACACCTCTTGTTTTTCCACCTACGTATGCCGTTGTCGATCCGTCCGAGTCTGTTAGATACGAAAAAGTGCTGACATCAAAGCTCTGAACTCCGGTGAAGTACGATATGCATGCGAATGGGTCGTCTGTACGACGGGAAACACATTCGTACGAACTATAGAGTCACAAGAGTAAGCAAAGCGTGCTAGATGCTAATGAGGATCGATAGTATATGCTATTGACGTATGCCCCGTTTAGTCAAAGGTTTCATTAAGGGTAAGTACTTACGTGGGGCAGCAAGTGATCCGTGTTTCGCGCTTACTAACTTGTGTTGAAGGGAGTGGTTGAGTCCAACACGCTTCGGTATAGTCTGACGGGCATATACCAGGAGAGTAAAAGTATGAATAGAACGGCACGAAACTACTCGGGAGATAGGGTAGTGATAAACTACCTGCACCGTATTCAACCCATTCCTTAGTCATGTAATAAACAAGGAAGGTAGAGGCACAGTCTGGTCCAGCGGGCGTGAAAGTCGTGGTGAGCGGCCCTAGGTTTGTCATCGCATTTGAAAACTCCGTAGAATGTGCAAGACCAAGGAGCCTATATGGCGGTTTATGAGATCAAGAAAGCTAGGGGTATCGCGGTGGGAAATTAAGACGGCCTAGTTGAGAGGAGAAAAAGAGGAAGGATTCGGAGGTAGGGCACAAACGAGACTCGCACATGGCATTATCAGCTAGAGCAACAGAGGGCGAGAACATTATGTTGTGTGACAGAGCAAGCCAAAGGGGCGGGCAAAACTGGCCACTACCCGCTATAAAGGCAAAAACCGACGATTCGAGGTAGATGTATTAATAATGCTCCTATTTCTAGTTTCGTTATATTTTTGTCTTTAAACCTTCGTTAACTATATCTCCTTATTTATCTAGGTATGGGTATTATAGGGGAGCTATTATCGGTTTTTTGCTTTTATTTTCACTTCCTCTCTGCTTCAAGGTAATATATATTATTAAAAAAAGGCCCCTTTCTTGTAATGGTCCCCAACTGTCATCAAGATGGTCAGCTAACCCAAACCCAAGCCTTTCCGCAACGCTTGCTAACAGATGGAGATACACTCGGGTGCAAAACGTCACAGTATAATGGAATTCCCTAGACAAAGGAAGTATATAGTCGTGGCTACCACTTAGAGTGGTTTAGAGCTCTCGTGCAGCAAGTACTAAGACGTACCTGTACCTGCGGTTATCAAAAGGTGATCCTTGGTAATCTCGCTAGATTATCTTGGGGTCTAAGTTACACTACATAGAAGAAAGCCGATTGGAGGTTGAAATGTACGTCGTGTGGGCCGTAAGTATACCAGTCTCCTTCTCCCGACAACAGCAGCAGAATACAAACGTCACGACACAGAGGCCACAGCCTTTGGACGCTGAAAGACACAACGTGTTCCTGGAGACTCCTGAACTCACATTGTACGGCAGTCCTAAAAGGAGTGGACACGGGGCTGTGGGGGGGCACGCCCTTCGGGCTGGAAAATGGCTGCTAAAGCTGCTCTATAACCAGACTGAGATTAGATAGCAGGATAACTCGCCACGTCTCATGCCCTTCGAGAAGGTTAGAGGTTTTGTTTTGCAGCATTACTACATACGTTAAACGCAATCAAGTAGTCAATCAATTAATGCAACATAAAAAAAATAGAGCGCCGCTGCTGTTAGTCTGAATCGATAGAGAAAAGGTTTACCGCCGAGACTACAGTTGTCTGCGTAATGTTGAATCCACAGTGCCCTGACTAACTATCCTTTATACTAAGGAATACAATACAGCTTAAAGAAAAAAGAATAAAAGAAAAAGTTGTGTATATAACGTAGCCTATGCGTGGTATGTTTCCATGTCTCCACCTAACCAGGCAGCCAACACACAAACCATTTCAACTACCTTTAGTAAAGACTATGGCAACTGGGCTGCTACATTAACCTTAAAAAAATACAACGTCCGTCAATTAAGAGCTTCTAACAACTAGTAAAAAAGTAGACGTAATAACCCTAGTTTTTACCTAATTATACCTCCTTTGTAAAAACAAGAGCACTATAAAGCCGGTTTATTATCCCTTATGACTTATACGGCTTTACAGCACAACTTTGCGACACGGATATGGCTTCCTCTGAATGCGAATCTCGAAAGAACATATTCTTACTAACTCGTTGGCTTTGGTTACGTCAAGCGAAGCCAGTACTCAGAAGAACATTACCTTGAAAGCGTGGCATCAATATAGAAAATGGTGACACGGACGTCGATACTTACCAGTATACCATAGCAACCGCGTCACCCAGCAACCGTACGGCCCATCCGGCACCTATGAAACCTAAAGTTGCCCATATAATTAACAATAACTCAGTGCCCTTTCACCGGGGGGGTTGACTAGCAGCCTCCCCTGGCGTAGCGGTTCGCATCGTAAATCGTAGACACAAGCGCATGGTTCAATTCCTACCCAGAGCGTAAAACGTACACTTACACCGATACCGTACACCGTACACCGTACACAACTGGAGGGGGGAACTTCGAGAGTCCTCGGGCGCGTGGTGGGCCTCCAACTATAATCTTTTTCTCTCTTTTTTTTCCAATTTTTTTTTTTTTTTTTTTTCATATTACATTTTGATACTAAGTGATATTTATATTTACAATTAATTCTCCCAGTTCAAAGCTGCCTCCCAACAGCCCCCACTTATTTCCAAGTAGAACGGAATATTCTCAGACTAGGTAGGCTTTTATATACTAGAGAATCCACGCCCACTCTAAACACTAGAGCACGTGGTGATGTTAAGCCAAATGAGTCTCTTATGGGGGGAGGTAACTCTAGGGATGTTGGCGATCGAGAGGGTTTAGGTAAAGAAGACCTTAGCCTGATGTAATGCACCGTCTGTAAACTTGTGAGAGTAGCATCAAACCAACGCCTTTCTAGGTCTCAAGGCCCCCCTTTCCAGTTATAATGTTTAGGTGTCACACGTTCTAGAACAAACGTTTTAAATAGAGCAGAGGGCCCTAGCCTCGTCTAGACTCTTTGCACAAGTGCAAGTATTTGTCGTACCCCAGCTCTAGGATCCTAAGGGTCTCCTATTCCCCGGAATTCGGATTCTACCTTCCGTTCCTCCAACACAAGGAAACACATGATATCGACAGGCGCCCGGATAGAAGTTAGGAGGGAAAGCTTTTCGCCATGACGTATCTACTAGGACGGATTTTTATATTCGTACTTGTTCTCTATGCAATGTGTTTTCTGAGAAGCACGTTGTTCTTCGGTCAAGCGTGTTGTAATGGACGATTACGATAAGTCTGTCATCACTTCCCGATTGGTCTAGTGGTCAGGATACCTGCTTGTCAAGGAGCAATCCGCAGGTGGCCGGGGTTCGATTCCCCGATCGAGAGTATGATATCAAGCAAAATTTTCTTTTTATCTTATGCATCTTTTTTTTTGTTGTCTTTTTGTATTTAAGAAGTTGAACTAGCGTGAGTAGGGCGGCGGCTGCCGACACTAATACAGGTCTTAAAGGCAAGTTTGCATTAGGGGCAAATCCACGGCTAAAAAGAGAAAAGGGAGCCAGGTAGATAGTCGTTTCAACATACTGTAGAAAACGTTGACGAAGGCGAATAGGAAAACGCTACCGGTAACTATAGGAAAGGATAATTACGTACGCTTGGCTTGATAACGAAAATTCTGCGATTTTTTTATTATCAATTAAATACCCTCCGACTGGATTCTAGAGACTTGCTGTAACTTCATGACTTTCTTTGTCTCGGGACGGCTTAACTGTGAAGTTACAGTAAGCGTAGATTTAGAACGAAGGTATGTTAGTTCAAGATGTAATACTAAGACGTATTCGTAAAAGTCGCGCACTAGGCCTACGGTTTCTGTCTGTGGAAGACCTTACGCTACATGACGATGCGCTACTATGTAGAATCATTTAATGATAATAACCTATTACTTAGGCCAATGACAGAAAATAGGCTTCTCACGCCGTTTCTAGTGTAAAAGAGAAAGTGCACGCCTTAGCACAACGAAGGAGTGCATAGATTTGTGAACGTCAACATCACACTTGGGTTCATGAAATAGATATTGGGAGGACAGGGTTGAGCGGAAATTGAAAATAAGAAGAGGAAACTCGAAATGCAATCTCAACGAGAAGCGCCATATGTTCGAAAATGTGCGCGTATCTGATCGGTTACATCATCGCGGCCACAAGTTCATGCTGGAGCTGAGATAAGAGTAAAGTACCGTGGAGTTGGCTCTGTGACGTCATGGATTTTATCGGCCCTTTTTTCATAGGTTCCTAGTCTTTCTGCGTCTGTATAGAGCTATTTTGCGGCTTATACGATGCGACCTATGCCACCGTGTGCTTCGTCATACATAGTAGTGGTCTATCTATATCTAGTTCGCGTGCATTGGTGTCGCAAGGCTATTACTTCGAGGAAAGGCAACATGATATTCTTTATTAATATGGAGAGATCGGAATCGATGTCGTCTAGATTGACATGATACTAACAGGTTGACCAGTGCCGTCAATCGCGAAGATCTAGCCTGTCCCCGTAAAAAGTTCGAAATAAGAATTCTACCAGACCAAGATAGATGCTATAATACTCACTGATGCGTACCTTACCATCTATAGTTTTAGCGCCCGTAATCCTCGAAGGGCCTGGAATTCTCGGGAGATATCTAGGTTAGCCTAGTCTAGGCAACCTGGCTAGGAACATGACTCAGGGAGGGATGCATACTTGCGCAAGCGTGTCTCTGGTTCCTGGTTTTCTGTAAGCGGCGCTATTATGACAACCTTGATGAATAGACAATTATTCATGTGCCTGGTTTGAGAGGATGCGCGTGAATAGCGATTTCAACGTACCGCTGCTACTGTGATAACTGTGGAAATAGCGTAGTATCGTTTCCACACTGTCGCCCTCTGCCGGACCCATATCGTGGACTGTGGATTGAGTTGTGCACGAATGATTCTTGGTCCATCTACAGGCGTGGTTACGTTACGCGTTGAAAGACGACGATAATTTTATCGGACAACCACGCCCGGCGTCCCGTCGTGACGACTCTCAGGATTGTATCATAGCACTGCCACATCGGCTAGTGCCTGGTACTAGTCTCGATGCTTGTTCGTGACGTTCCTTTACCACGACTCGTCTATAAGACGTGACTGCAACCCGTCACACGATGTCAAGACAAAAATTTAGCACGTAATTTTTTCCTTAAAATTTCCTAGAGCATAGGCAAATACTACATGTCTTGTTCAGTTGCCTTGATACTACGCGTATTCTATCTTTGCGCATTATCATCAACATGCCTGCCGCTGTTACACCATCGCCTGTCCCTGAGGGGAAAAACCTTACTGATGCCGCCATTGAGCCGGGCAAGGAGAGGAAGGTTATCTGTTTCTCGGATTTCGATGGGACAATCTTCATGCAAGACACTGGTCACGTCCTCTTCGATAGCCACGGATGTGGCGCCGAACGGCGACTGTTACTCGACGAACAAATCAAGAACGGCGAGCGCTCGTTTCGAGAAGCATCGGGAGAGATGTGGAGTTCCTTACACGTGCCATTCGACGATGGCTTCAAAGTTATGGAGAAGACACTCGAGATAGATCCAGACTTCCGGAAATTTCACCAATACTGCATTAGCAACAACATACCTTTTAACGTCATCTCGGCCGGCCTGAAGCCCATCCTTCGACGAGCTCTAGACACCTTCCTCGGCGAAGAGGAGTCCGCTCATATCAACATCGTTGCTAACGACGCTAAGATCGCCGAAGACGGGTCGGAATGGAAGCCGATCTGGCGGCATGACAACGAGTTGGGCCACGATAAGGCGCTATCAGTGCAGGAGGCGCGTAAAGAGGTCGCGCTACTATGTGATAACGGCACGATCCCGCTCATCGTCTTTATCGGTGATGGTGTGTCGGATCTCCCCGCGGCACGAGAGGCTGACGTGCTGTTTGCGCGTCGCGGCCTGCGATTGGAGGAGTACTGCATTGAGAGCAACATTCCACACACCCCCTTCGACACGTTCGCCGACATCCAACGCGAGATCGAGTGCATCCGCCGGGAGGATGAGGAGAAAACTGATGGCAAGGGTCTCCCCGCACGCTTCAACCCGCGAGCTAACCTCTGGCGTCGCGTGTCGAGTAAGAACGCGGTGCCTCTTTACGCTGCTAACGCGTCTGTTGCAGGCACACCTGCCTAAGCTGCGCCACGAAACATCATTTCATTTCTTCTGCATGGAATTGGCGTTCTGGCTTTGGTTTGTTTTGCATGTGATGGCGGATGGTGTTATAGACGGATACCTGAAGCGTTCGGTAGATGGTGGCTAGATGGCATGAGACATTTTCTAGAAACTACCTATAAAAAGGGATATCGGGGTTAGATGATATCCATCCGACATTATTACCCAGGAATAAGGATACTGAAATTAATGAGAACGAATAAGATGATACTAGATTGTCGTTATACTTCATCTATCACTGGCCAGTGAATTCGAGCGCTGTCTTGGCGGGTGGGAGCAAGTTACCTGCCTAGGCATTGGAGCATCCTGGCGACGATCTAAAGGAGCCGCGCGAGCTGGGTTTGCCGGGAGCCACATCGCCGGAATTCTCGGATGCAATGTGCAGGGCTGATAATGGGAAATGGGCGGTATAGTGTCGTAGTCTTGCCTGTCTAGGTAGGTAGGGGTAGAAAGTATATATATCATGCCGTACGCGTATTCATAGGTCAGCTGTGCACTGCGCGACTATGTAGGCATCTAAATAGGGTTCATCTTGTGGATGCCGAGCTCTACATACAATACGGACAACAGCGGATATCTCGGAACGCTATCTACACTACATCAGAGGTTACGCCATGCCGTACATAGGCCGAGGTGGGCGATTCCCGGGGCTATTCGGCGAGAGGAGAGGGAGTGAGGTCACATCCATGTCGGTAGGTATAATAGTTCATCGCTTGCCCTGCTGGTAGAACGATGTATGAGACGGCATTCGGCATTTCTGTAGAGCAAAGGTGGCCAGATTGATAGTGTTGTCGGCTATTAGAGAGTCCTACGCCATCTCCCTTCATAGAAGTGAAACTTAAGAATGGACTTAAGAATGGATTGGTGGTCAAAACTTGAGATGAAAGGTGTCAGCTCTGCATAGGACAGGGGTAGAGAGACATCGTGACTGCTGTAGAAAAGTACTGAGGAATGCTGCCTGAAGAAAATAAGTCAAAATCCTATTTGCGGGAAGACTGAAACGGGCATACATAATACAGTGGTTTTGGTTGAAGTGGTGGTGTTGGTAGATACCAGGTACCTAGGTAGGTAGTGTGGTAGGACGAGAAGGGGGGTTATTGAGGGGATGTCTCAGTCCGCTGGGATCCCCTCTGTAGGGATACCAACGGTACCCAGGTAGTGTGGTATGTGTTTCCCTATTAGGAAACACACCAATTAATATTCCCCGACTGATCATATTGTACAGTAGGCCTGTTTTTCGTTATCCAATCTTTCTTAAAGCATGAATATAATCAATCCTATACACTACTATCTAGAATCTCTTCTAATTTCACGTAGAAGGACCACTGCACAGAGGTTTGGTAACAGATTGTCGTTATGATGACTTGTAACACAAATGATTTTTATCATGCAGTCGTTTGCCCGAGATGTACTGTACTACATACATGTATGTACTATGTGTTTGTTAGTACTTCGAGGTATTTATCATTCCATTCCAATAGTGCAGCACCTGAATAAAACAAAACTCCACCATACTTATACGCATTTTATGTTAGCGTCTCGTACTGCCATGTTTCTGCACTGCACTACTTTGTACATTGGAGGAGGATGTATACCGCAAGCCCGTAGCCCCCAAAAAGCCCCGATCCCCGATCGTGATGAAATTTAAATCAGCTAAGCCTCTTTCCCCTCCTCCTGTCCTCCTGTCCCCTCACCCAGGCACTGTTGACCCAGGCACTGACCGATCCAGGCCAGGTTTCACCCACCTCACCCACATATCATGTATTACTATGTACCTACTTATGTTTCATTGCACAAGCCTCTCCAGCTCCCAAGCTATCCAGGTACCTTGTATGTACGATATTTATTGCCTATTAGTGTAGACCTATCGGTGGACTAGGTAGTGTCCTAGCGTCCCTACTATTACACGTATCTTTATTTAGCTTCCAGCTTGTGACGACTGCTTCCCCCCCCGCCAAATCCTCCAAACCATTACTTGGCGTCAACACCTCTCACGAGCAGCATCGTTTTGCATTGGCCTGACGTTGCATCCGTTGTGTTTTTTTGCATGCCTAGTACAAATTCATTCTTATGACAACCTCAAGTTCGTCTTGAACCACCAAGTTTTTAAAGCTTGGTTTCTGATTTCGCCCTCGCCCCTTTTTTATCTGTGGTGGCTCTGTTGCAGCTCTGTTGCTCCTTCGTTTGGTCACTTTCCGTCCTTTTTGCTTGGATCTATTCTCTTCTCTTCTCTTCAATTCAATTCAATTCAATTCTACACCTCTATTTGTTCTATTTGCATTGTTATCCCGTTCGCCCTGCCTTGTGCGGCCACCTTGAATAAGTGCCGAGAGCTAGGATTTATGATACAACAAACTTCGTCTCACGGTCTCGATCTGTCAAGCTATTAATTACCCCCTCCCTTCCACAAGAAAACCCCCAATTTCTTGTGTCCCCCTTCTCGTAACGCGTATTACGTATAAGGCGTTTTTAGCATTGGTTGCACGGGGCGGGCTACCTGTCTTTTGGTTGTCCGCCGCCAATTGTTCACGTTTAGCTATTTCTACTCGCCCCCAAGCTGGCCTGATTCCAGACGCACACCTCGTCCATTGGTGCTACTGTCCCGTTTTGACACCACCATTATACCTGAGGCACCGCCTAAAAGCTAAACGGTCGAAACGAAATCGCTAAGCCGACCTACGTCCTTGGCCACTTGGCCGGCACGACCCGAATCGCTGCATCCCCACCTCCTTTCGTCATCCCTTGCATCGATTTATTGAACTAATAGTCTCAACTTCCCCGCCTTCTTCCATTCTCAACATGGTCCGTATCATACCAGCACGTCTCAAAACCTCCAACAACAGCCGTGGATCAAGCCCCATGCGTTCAGGAAAGGGAGAACCCGTCAATGCGAAGGACACGGGTTTGGTCTTGAGAATTGTTGTTCTGCGTGTAAGTACCCGGTTAGATGACCGTTGTGGGCAGTAGCAGGCTGGCACAGCCAATTGTACTCGGAACTTAATAGGTGGCTGACTTTCTCCCACTTTTTAGGCGAGAGATCTAGCTGCCAAAGATCGTGGAGGTACATCAGATCCCGTAAGTTGTCGCCTCGCCTCCGTGCCACCCGATACCCACCTCCAAGCTCCTACAAGACCACTCTGACCGTTTCGTTGGCGGGTAGTACCTCCAATTGAGCTGCGGCGAAACCAAGTTCACCACTCACTGCGTACAAAAGACACTTAATCCAGAATGGAATGTTATTTGCACCATCCCGATCACCGGTGTCGATAACCTGCTCCTCGATTGCCATTGCTGGGACAAAGATCGTTTCGGAAAGGACTACCTGGGCGAATTCGACTTGGCACTGGAGGAGATCTTCGCCAATGACAAGACAGAACAAGAGCCGCAGTGGTATCGATTAAAGAACAAGAAGAAAGACAAAAAGTCTAATGCCGTCTCTGGCGAGGTCCTTTTACAATGTAATCTATACGATTCAACCAACAAGGACGCGTCCGAAGCCCAGGTATTGGAGAAGCTAAGGACGCTTGCTTCGTCTTTACCTGAAACCGCCTCTCGGAATCCTACTCCTACCATGACACCGATGCTAGGTCCAGCACCGGCCTCCAAGTCGGAGACGACGACCCCTCCTTCGCTTAGTCGAAACGCTACCGACATCTCCCAGGACGATGACGATGATGACGACGATATGCTCGATGACGATGAGACACCCGAAGATGAGGACCCGACCAAACCAGAAGCTATAGAGAAGAGAAAGAGGAAACTGAGGATCAAGGGACTGAAACGCAAGAAGAGGAAAAATCCCTATGAGTTCTCCAATGGCGGTAGTGATGTCGTTGGGTTGATCTTCCTCGAAATCTGCAACATAACAGATCTACCTCCAGAGTCGAATTTTACCAAGACCGGGTTCGACATGGACCCCTTCGTTGTAGCATCTCTCGGCAAAAAGACGTATCGGACGAGGGTTATTCGTCACAACTTGAACCCCGTATTCAACGAAAAAATGTTATTCCACGTACAGAACCACGAGCAGGCCTACTCGTTCGCTTTCATGGTCATTGACCGCGATAAGCTTTCGGGGAATGACTTCATCGCCTCGGCTTCATTTGCCGTACAAGATATCATCGGGAACGGTCCTCAGGCGGATCCCGAGACTGGGCTTTATGAACTCAAAGAGCCAGCTGAATACATGCCGACCCAGAAGTCACGACTCGCGAGGTTAGGCTTGTCAAGGTCTACTTCCTCTCAGAGTTTAGCGAAGGGGCGGCCAGTTATTTCCAAGAACCCTAGTACGGCTTCCGCAGTCTCACAAGCCGACGGTAGTAATGAGTCGAAGCTCAACTCCACTTCCGTACCAAACTCAAGCTTGCTGCCGCCTGACCAGTTGTCGAATTTGAACATCAATAGCGAACCGGAGGTCGGTGAGATGGAGGGTGGCGATTTCAATACGTTTACACTCCCGTTGAAAATGAAGAACCTCGAGAAGTGGGAAGCCAAGCACAGCCCAGTTCTAACCATCCGTGCCAAGTATATGCCGTATCCAGCTCTACGGCAGCAGTTCTGGCGAGCCATGCTCAAGCAATACGACACCGATGAAAGTGGCGAGATCAGTAAAGTCGAATTAACTACTATGCTGGATACTCTAGGGTCTACCCTGCGGGAATCGACCATTGATTCTTTTTTCCAGAGATTTCCTCACAAGGCCGTGAATGGTGAGGCCGAGCTAACCATGGACGAGGCTGTCATCTGTTTGGAAGACCAACTGCAAGCAAAGAGCTCGCTGGGTACCCTCGGCGAGAAAGTAAAGAATATACTCCCCGATGCCAGCAAAGCCAAAAACTTGCTCAGCGTACCGGACCATGGCAATGGCCAAGCTTCTCCCTCCGAAGATGGCTCCTTCAGTCTCGGCACTGAGGAGTCTAGTGGTTCTGGCACACCAACCGGCGCCTCGACAATCATTGTTCCTGATCTTGATAAAGCCGGCGAAGAAGGCGATGCGTTAGACAAAGACGATCTCAACGTCGATCGGAGCGAGGAGCATGTCGTAGAGATTCGTGAATGTCCAATCTGCCATCAACCACGTCTCAACAAGCGCAAGGATGCCGATATTGTCACGCATATCGCCACATGTGCCAGCCAAGACTGGCGCCAAGTCAACTCACTCGTGATGGGTGGTTTTGTCACGGCCAGTCAGGCCCAAAGGAAATGGTACTCCAAAGTCATGACGAAAATATCCTACGGCGGGTATAAGCTCGGGGCCAATTCGGCCAATATTTTGGTGCAAGATCGCCTAACCGGTCAGATCAATGAGGAGAAGATGAGTGTCTACGTGCGTTTGGGTATTCGTCTCCTGTATAAAGGATTGAAGTCGAGAGATATGGAAAACAAGAGGAGTACGACATTCTTTCCCTTCCACTCATCTTTCTATGCTAACATGAAGTAGTTCGTAAGCTTCTCAAGGGAATGAGCATCAAGCAGGGCAAAAAATACGACGACCCGGCCTCTAAGTCCCAAATTGAACCTTTTATCGCGTTCCATCGACTAGACATGTCCGAGGTCCTTCTCCCGGTAGAAGAGTTTAAAAACTTCAACGAATTCTTCTACCGCGCGCTGAAACCCGGTGCTCGACCGTGCTCGGCGCCAGAGAACCCCCACATTATCGTATCGCCTGCCGACTGTCGTTCAGTTGTCTTCAATTCAATTGATTCGGCGACTAACATTTGGATCAAAGGTCGGGAGTTCTCGATCAAGCGACTCCTCGGTGACGCATACCCTGAAGATGCCTCGAGATACGAGAACGGATCTTTGGGCATCTTCCGGCTCGCTCCTCAAGATTATCATCGATTCCATATCCCGGTGGACGGGATTCTCCGGAAACCTAAACTCATTGAAGGCGAGTATTACACGGTTAACCCCATGGCTATCCGATCAGCGCTCGATGTGTACGGAGAGAATGTGCGGGTCATCTGCCCGATCGACTCGGAGCAACACGGCCGTGTGATGGTGATATGTGTAGGCGCCATGATGGTGGGCAGTACAGTGATTACCCGTCAGGAGGGAGAGCATGTGAAGCGTGCTGAAGAGCTTGGCTATTTCAAGTTTGGTGGCAGTACCATCGTAGTCCTATTTGAGCCAGGCAAGATGATTTACGACGATGACCTCGTTGACAATTCCAACGGGGCTTTAGAGACCTTGGTAAGATATCCACTGCTTAATCACAGACAGCGGGAGGTGCTAATTGAAGTGTTCTAGATCCGAGCGGGTATGTCAGTTGGGCACTCGCCACATATAGCGCACTTCACACCGGATATGCGGAAAGACGCTTCACAGGTGACAGAAGCAGAAAAGAGGGAGGCGTACCGCCGTATTCGTGGCGGAGTAGAGAATTAGAGACACAAGACGAGGAAGATGCTCGGAATACATAGAATTTACCTAGGACAGGATCCAATAGAAGCAAGGGAAGCAAGGGAATTCTCGGGTGACAGCATACCGCCTTTCTTTGAATCACTCACACCCTTGCCTGTTATAAGCCCTAGATGATCCCCAGATGATCCCTTGGGGCCAAAAAAATACAAAAGGCGCACGCACATCGGTACACGGGCACAGTTTCATGTAGGCGCATAGGTCTATGTCAGGCCTATGTTAGGTATAGGTAGACTATATGTAGACTTAATGTAGGTTATATGTAGAGCTAAGAACGATTGCCATGGTGATAGTATGTCACGAGAATCCGCGACGCAATTTTTGCTATAGGCGGACCAGGTGTCTGCAGAAGCGTGTGCAGAAGCGTGTAAAGGGCTTGCTGAATTGATCAATGAACAGCCGACACGCTCAGGCGACGTGGAGTTAGAGTCGTCATTAGCACAAAGAACAGGGTCGTGTTGGCGGTGCGGACCTGCAAGCCATACACAACGGCGGGAAGACCCCTGTGCTGTCCCCCTGTACTACCCCCATACCGCCCCGTACGGCCCCTGTGCCAAAAACGTGGGTTTTTGTTTACTTTCTGCCCCGCATAGCAACCGGCCATCTTTCTCTCAACAATACTTATTCCCATGCAATACCGTTGCTGTCGCCTTGCACTTTAATGTTACAACGATTCTCGGCCCCTCAACAGCTCATATTCCATCATTCTTGTGCTATCGTATTCTTTTTTCAAGTGTCGCGATACTGTGGCGATTCTTGGGCCTCGGCCAACGCTGAACCTGAACATTTTGAATTGCTCCAGATCTTGTTTGGTTAGTCGTTCGTGTGGCCGCGGAATGCGCATCGCGCCGACGTGAGTAACAAACAACGACGACGACGACGACGGTAGATCCGTCGACCACTACTGCTACTGACACCGCCATCATCTAATCCAATAAACATATATATCTCAATTACCAGAACCTGATTGATAACCGAACAATTGCGACTCAATAGAGATATCTCCTGCCGTGTGAACGGCATCCGAAGTAGAAAATGATTGACCCCGAAAACCTACGTACGGCGTCGCTGTATATCAACAACCAGCTCTTATCGCGTGGCCTGCTACGCGATGGCCAGAATATCGACTTTGCCGATCCCGAAGGCAGCGATGGCGGTCTTGAAGTTGCCATGGGCCGCATCATTAGTGTTGTAAATGATCTGATCTTGAGGCGGGATGTACGTGTTTTTTGGTGCATTCATCTATCCATCCATCTTCCCTCTCTTGCTCCACCACGGTCAGGATATTTCCGAGTAGCAGCAGGCTGACTTGGGTTCCTCTTCTATAGCGCGATGCCGAACACCGTGAATCCTTGTCTTCGACATTGCGCACTCTGCGCACCGACGTCCAGCGACAGACTACCGAGTTCGCCCGCCAGACCGAGAGACTGAACGACACACAGCGGCGGCTAGACACCGCCGAAGCCACGGAGCGTGCCCTGCGCACCCAATTGAAGACGGCTGAGCAGGGGATTCACAAGCTCAAGGAGGAAATGGCCAAAATGAAGTCCATCGTGGGGCAAACGCGCAGCGCATGTGCCAACGAGGTGCGGAAGCGCGACCGTCAGATCGATAGTCTGAAGAAAGCTGTCGCCGAAGCGGGACGGGTGCGCGGCGGGGCTAGGAGCCGCGACGTCATCACCATCAGCGTCACCGGCGAGTTTAGCAACGAGGAGGACGGCGGAATGGGGATGCCCGTCGGCGCGACTGAGAGCGAAGGGTATAGCCTCCGCATGGAGACGAACGGTTTCCTGACCGAGCTTGCAAAAGGGCTCAGTGAGGAAAATGAGGGTCTGCTTGCACTCGTCAGACGTACCGTCGACGGACTGCGTGAGATGAGTGGGTTGGATCGAGGTACAGATCCCGGCCATGGACAGGACCAGGATAGTAACATTGGTGATGAATTCATCACACGTCTTCCCCAGAAATCTACCGAGGACCTTGCATCCGAGCTTGAAGCTATTGTCGAGCATCTGAGGTCAATTCTCACAAACCCTTCTTTCGTACCGATAGAGGAAGTCGAAGTCCGCGACGAGGCTATCAACCGTCTACGGGCGGGTCTCGAAACCATGGAAGCCCGGTGGAAGGATGCTGTGCATATGATCGATGGCTGGCGGAGGCGCATGGTCTCTGGTGGCAAATCGGTCGATATAGAGGACCTGCAGATAGGACTAAGACTTAGCCCCGTCCGCGTCCGTGAGGTTGAGGAGACCACGGATGTAGAACGCGTGTCTACGAGACTGTCTTGCGTCCAAGAAGAAGAGGAAGAGGAAGAGAACAATGTCCGTCAATACAGCCGATACCAAGAAGAGAAGCCCGAACCACGACAGGCCCCATTACGGAGTCCCGTCGAGTCGCTTCGCTTGGTACCTGCTCCTCAGTATGGCGAGGAAGAGCTCGGTGACGATTCGGACTCGGATTCAGACTCCAGCATCTTCCAAGACGACCTTGACATCGATGATCTCGACGTTGAAGAGCCTAATGTGCAAATCCTGCAGATCTCCACGACCGATTCCATCGATTCTTCCCCGCTCCCCGAACCTCCCCAAATCAGCCCGCTAAAAGACTCCTATTCTTCTGGAAACAGGGGCGCCGGCCATACCTCGCCGTATCGTAAGAGACACGGGAATTTCTCCACCATCGTCGAGGAGAACACCTGGGATCTCGCGGCGGCGGAGGACAAGGCAGCCCCAGCCTCTCCCCCACGCACAGTCACTAGCCCAAAATCCAAGAAGACGCCTCCGCAGGTTGTTGACGAGGATGATCTACCGGACTACACCGCCTCATACGATAGTCCCTTGTTCGGTAAGTCGGGCGAAAAACCTTCACAGGCGCAGCTGAACCGGAAATTATTCTCGAAACCGTCGGAGCAACGGACACGGAATACCGCTGCCAGCACTACTATTACCACCACCAGTCAGAGTCAAACTCAGGGTCAGGGCCGAAGTCGAGGGGGCAAGGAATCGCCGCCGCTGACTCGGACTACGCGGTCAAGCGCGAAAAAGTCGGCCGAGACTTCACCGGCGTCTAGCCAGATGACAGTGCAAGCCGCGAAACGCACGGCGGGCGGAAATATTACTTCTACTACTAGTGCTGCTGCTACGGCTGCCCCCCCTGCTCCTATCTCGACTTCTACGGCTAGCTCAAAGAAACAGGCTGTCGAAATCGCACCGCGAAACGCAAAATCAGCCAACTCTTCAACTTCTTCCCCCTCCTCAGCCCCTTCCTCACCGTCATCATCATCAAACACCAAGCAGATACCCACCCGTTCACCACCCCGCTCACAACCTACTCCTGCTCCTTCTTCCTCTTCTCGTCTGCCGCGGGCACATGCGCATGCAAAGCAGCAAAGCCCGCTGAGCATGGCTACGATTGCGGCAAAACTCGCCGCGTCGGAACGCGAGGCGGATGCTGCGCGCGTCCGGGCCAAACTTAGGGCTGTAAGGCGGAATCGGAGGGCAAGTGGTGCGGGTGCTGAGGATGCTCCTGTTCCCACTTCACCCAAGGGGCAAAGGCAGACACAGGCGGAGGCGCCGGGGAGAGCAGAAACACGAGCAAAGGCGGATATACGTACGCATACACATGCGCGCAATGGGGACGTAGGGGATGCGCCGGAGCAACACTCCAAAGAAGACATGGATCCTGTGAAAAGAGATAGGGATGGCGGGGTCGGTCTTGATGGGAGTCGTGGGGTACCTACGCCCACGTCCGTAAAGAAAGTCCCGAGACGACGCATGAGTCGTGGTCTTGTTGGCGACGACGTCGATGAGCTCGCGCCTGAATATGTCGAAGAGCCTGAAGAAGGAGAGGGTGGGATGGAATTCGGGCCGGGGATCGTGATTCGTAAACGCGCGAAACGAACCGGGAAAGTAGCCTCCAGGAGACGGAGCACGCTCTCGCCCTGGGAGCTGCAGGGCTTGATTTCGGGGCGTGTTGGTGATATTGGGAGTCCCGCTCGGTGAGCTGTAGGGGTTAGGAGGGATGGATGGATTAGGGGGCGGGCGGATAGGTGGACGGATGAGGTTGGCTTGGGTCGGCTTCAGGTCAAACAGGACTGAAGCGAACTGGAAATGGAACCGGGTCCGGACTTGATTTTCAGCTGCCTAATGACTTGGTTTGGTTTCGGCTCGGTCGGTCGGTCGGCGGTTGGTTGGGTGATGATTCAAAAATTCGGCGCATGCATGCATATTTCGCCTCTCACCTCTCTCTTATTCACAGAATCTTCGGATGGATGGATGAACGGATGGATTACATCCTGATGAGTCATGATCACGGGTTTTCGTACCCATTTACATATACACATACACTTGCATACATGCAGTCTAAGCTAGATACCTGGTTAGGTATGCGCGGGCGGCTTGGTTTATAGGTATCTATCTACCTAATGGCATTCTTTCGGCTTTTTCTTTTGTTAAAATATTTATTTACTTATTTACTTACTTACTTACTTACTTGATTGCTTCATTACTTGCTCTGTGATTCTATTATCTTGTGACTTCTGTGCGACCTGTTTCGCGGTCATGAGTAACTTGCATTCATCCATGTATTGAGATGCTTGTATTATATAATAACATTTAGAGGGTATCTCGAACTCGGCTAGAACCCTAGGCGTGCCTGTCGCCGTTGCTAGTATATACATGGAACGGATCAAACTGGCCGGTCTATCCCACTTGAACTGTATCTCAGCACCATTGTATAGCTATCGATCCATTCCTCGTCCTATCTAGCGGCTAATCTAGTTGACTTTCTTCACTTTGGCCATCTAGCCTATGCACCATGTGGGTTGGGCTGGAAGATCGCATATTCAGAAAGCCATCTCCCCAGAATCCCCGTATCGTAAAGAGCAGGGGTTAGTACAAGAGCTCCAAATAGAGCCCTTAGTAGAAATCCTGAGCTTTTTCTTCCGGGTACACCGGTAAGTTAGTGACGTAATCGCCCTCGACGATCCGCGCATTGTGTTTCTTGAGCGCCCATTCTCGTACCTGGGTTCTTGCGTTGTATCCACCGCGGTGGTAGATGATCTTGACGCCTTTCGAAATCGCTCGAGCCAACGTTGCGTCGCTGAATGGCTCCTGCGAGATATCCAAGCCTTCAAGGTTGGGAAAACGTTCAAGAAGGTCGGAAAGAGCCTCGTCGAGGACGAATGGGTCCGTGCCGAACCCCACCGAAAGGTTCTTGACGCTGAGAAATGCGAGCTGGTCGCTCCTGAGCCAGTACGGGTGGGGTTTAGGGAATACCATTCCCAGTTCCTTCAGCGAGCCTGATTCAAGGCTAGGCCGCACCCATTTCTGCAGCTCTACCGGCCAGCCGGAAACGTTCCTGGGCTGGTCGCGAAGAGTAAACTTCCGGAGATTCTTGGGTTCTGGGTGCGTATGATCGGAGTGTGGGTCGTCGAACGGCGCCATTAGAAAAAACCATATATGGTCCATGTGCAGGAGATGCAATTCCTCGATCTGCGAGAGCGGGAGGAGCGGCGCGCCGTCTCCCCGCTTCCATACGGTCGTATTGCCCACGAACAGCCTCTTCAGGCGAGGCCAAGCGTCGCTCGTACTTTCTGATACGGAGTCTACATAAATACCTTCCAGCCAAAGCTCTTCTAGATTCGGAGAGGTTCGCATATATGATGGCTATCCTGTGTAAGTTGATGAACTTGAACTTTAGGATGAAATAACTCACGATATTCAACTTTACTTGATTGCCGTGCGGATAGTGAGGACGAGGGGGGCAACCGAGGCGGAGGACCCGAAGGCGTTGTAGCAGCGGCCAATTCGCAGTCTCTACAGCTATCACTCGCTGCATGAGGGAGCCTGGAAGATTTAGGATGGTAAGCTCTTCAAGCGTTGTGGCCGATGAGGCGATAATTTTGTGGACAAATTCGAGCATAAACGGCGTGTAGAATCCAAGATATAGACGAGTTAGCTGAGGCACACATGAGTTAATCGTCTGGCCAATCGCAGCCAGTCTCATTTCTCTCGACGCTCGCAACTTGAGGGCATGCAGACTTCGACACGAAGCAGCAATCCACTTAAACGTGTAAACGTCTAGGCCAAGCTGATGGCAGTCTCCAACACTGAGTTCGGTCACTTGAGACCCTGAATAAGCTGCGTACTTTTGGAGGTGGGCTAGGCGCACAGCCTTCGTGCAGCGGTCGAAATGCTGAACACGCCAGAGTGGCTGGATCGCTGTGCCTCCAGTAGTCAATAAATTTCTCCAGATTTTCGACACTCTTAGACAACGGCTAGTGTTTCGACCATCAGCAAATTGTAGGCAGCCATCTAGATGTGAAGGGCATGTTTACCATAACGATCGGAAATCTACTTGCTTAAAGATCATGACGACAAGTTCTAGGGGCAAGACAGTGAGAGGGTCCACAGCAACGGCGGAGAGCTTGATCTTGTCCCTCATTTGGCGTAGTGTCTAAGGGGTAGGTTAGTGGGTGCGTATTCAAGCTCTGGAGAACTACTTACAGGAAGAAGTTGGTGAGAAGGGTTCTTCTTGCTCACCAGCTCGATTCCTTGCTGGTATGTCTGGTATGCCTGGCGGTGTGAGCGTTGAAGGCGTAAAAGTCTCCCAAGACGCAGGAATCCCTTTCAGATTCTCGGTTAGAAACATGTATAGCGCTCGCCATTTTCCCGATTGGATATAGCATAGCATAGCATAGCATAGCATACCTTGGGTTCACGAGGAGCCAGATTGATCATGGATTCGGCGATAACGACGGCCGTCTCTAGAGGGCGCTTGGCCTCATAAACGGCTGCCAGTCCATCTAAAGCATCGAGATGGCTGGCGTGTTTGCAGCGGACGTCGGACTTGGCAGAGCAGATACATTTCTTCCTTAGCTCGGCCTCGACAGCGCCATTTGCAATTGCCTGCACAAGGGATTTGCAACAACATGGAGAAGTCCTGGGCTGCACGCCACAGGCGCAAGAGTTCGCGATCTAGCAGTTTGAAGTTTAGCCTCTGAGAAATATACGAAAATTATCAATTGAGAAGAAGCTGAGGATGATATCGACGAGATGTGAGAATGAAACATTGATTGGAAGAGGAGCTAACCTGCTTGAAAATGGCTGTTGCTTTGGGATATTGCTTATCATTATAATACGCCTTTGCCCTTGCTAGATTGGCGACAAGCGCATCGGAATTCGCGTTTGATGCCATGATGGATGCCGCACGCGCGTCGTGGCGCCGCGGTAATGGTAACAATGATAATTAGGTACCTTAGGTAAGTACCTTATGCGCTGGAAATTATATGTATGGGGAGGATTTGAAGGAATATGCGATTGCGGGGCAATTTCTATCGCGAATTATCCCTAACGTACCACACAAGTAAACGGTCCGCACAAGTCAAACGGTCCGGTCTTTATACTTTTGTACGCATTATTTTTTATTACTATTTTATTACTACTAACAATAGCGCGTACTGCAAAAAAAGCAAACTTGTAGCTTGTATTACAAGCTTTTTAAAATAATTTAAAATTATTTTTTACTTTTGTAGCAAAAATTTATAGCGTTTTTTATATAACGTTAAGCTGTTAACAATATAGTTATAAGTTAAAACAAAATTTATTTTTTTTTATATAAAAATTAATTAACTTTAAAAAAAATATTATTATATAATACATAATTAATTTAAATTTGTAATCGTTTTTTTTTTAGTTAAACAGTATTAAAAATATAATTAACTAACTGTTATATGCATACAACGCGCTTAAAGTTAACATTAACTAAGCTTTAAATTTTATATAACAATAATTAAACTTTTAAACATGTTTTAATTAAAAAATTAATTATTAACAAATTTTTTATAAAAATTTTAATGTATATTAAAAATAGTTTAGCTTTATATAAAATATAAAACAAAAATATAATAACGCATCCCACAAGCTAGTTTTGCATACAAGCAAGTTTTGCACTTTGGCTTGGCGTACTCTATAAGCTAATCTATATGCAGGGGTACTTACTCCCCTTTATTATAA
>MU377018.1:0-193250 GCA_022495195.1 Xylaria digitata
TATTTTATATTTTAAAACTTTTTAAATTATATAATAACTTTATATATAAATAGTATAATATTTTTTTATATTTTTTATAAATTAATAGAAAAAAAATCCACTTATAGAACTAGTAAGTAGTTATTTTTAGCTATTTTATCCACTTTTATACAGGGGTTTAAAACAATAAAATACATATGGGCTAAGTGGCCCGTGAGGGTATGGCCCGGGGCCCCTACGTTTTACTTAGAGTCTGATCCAACCTTGAAAGCTAAAATCTGGCCCCCTTTAAACATTAGGTGACTGACCCCTCTATGCTCTTTGGCGTTATGTACAAATATCCCCAGAAGGTCTTGGTTCCACGGAACATCATCGCCATTCCATTGGCCACAGCTTGGCAATTTGTGTATCTACACAGTCAAATTCATCAGCAGGAATCCTTGGTACAGAAGAAATCTTAGTGCGGTATTAGATTTGATATTTGCTACACTAGGAAGTTAGAAGATATAGTTTATAATATGGTTATGATGGCAGATTAATAGGACCGATTCTCAGTCATTTGGAGGATAGGTATTGTCAGGCTTCTTCCAACATTACCCGTGCTTAGCTTTGACGTCGACATGTGACTAGTATAAACCTAATACTTAAGCTAGGTAGGTACCTACTACATGTACCTACCGAGGTATGTACTGGTATGTACTATGCAGTATTGCACTTATAAACCATGAGACCGGCTAGGCTGCCCCGAGTACCTACCTAGGTACTGTGGCTTACCTTAGGTACTACCTACCCGAGGGCGGAGGGTGAATATAAACCTTGGAACTGCGTAGTACCTAGCAAGAAATATTGAATAAGAAGGTGTGGTGCCTTAAGTACCTACCTAGGTATAGGTTCACTTGCAAACACAGTGCCCCACAGTGCACTAGTGTATAGTGTAGGTACCTACATATGTACCTAGGTAAGGAGTGTCCACCCTTCCCCATGCAGGTGCACACGACCGGGGTCTCAAGCCCCCAAGATCGGGTAACTAACATGTACCAGTAACCAGGTTTACACGGCGACGTCAAGCTTCAGGCAATTACAATCACAACAATCACAACAAGATTCATAAACAAATGCACTTTCGCTCATTCTGCTGCGAGCCCGCATGACATAGTACCCGACCTATTTCAATTCATACTTCTCTCCCCGCAGAAACCTCGGCGTATAGCCAACAGTCTATCTGGATCGAAGGGTGGGTGTGTACGCTGTTATCATCATGGCGCCTCCCGCCGAGATCACAATTCCCACGACGTCTCTGTACACGCCCACCGACAAATCCAAGCCATACACCCTCTACAACATTACATTACGGCTGCCTCTGCGCACCTACGTCGTCCAGAAGCGCTATTCCGAGTTTGCCACCCTGCACAGCACCCTGACTGCCCTCGTCGGCATCCCTCCCCCATCTGCCCTGCCCGCCAAGTCATGGTTCAAGTCCACCCTCAACTCGCCTGAGCTGACAGAAGACCGCCGCCGCCGCCTCGAGACCTACCTCCGCGCCATCGCCGAGTCCCCGGATCGCAGGTGGCGCGACACGCCCGCCTGGCGTGCCTTTCTAAACTTGCCCAGCCTCAATAGCACCGGCAATAGCGCCGTGAGTGTGAGCGCCGGCTATGGCATCCCGAACAGAGACGCCGCAAACGCCGCCGCCGCACAGGATCCCGGGACATGGCTAGACCTGCACGCGGAGATGAAAAGAGACTTTCAGGAGGCTCGCCGGTGTCTAGCCAGACGGGACACCGCGACCGAGAACTCCGCCGCTCTTGAGGCCGGATCGGCTGCAAAAAAGGCCCTCGTCAAAGCCGGGGGGCTCTTGGCGTGTTTGCGCGACGGGCTCAAGGCTATGGAGGATGTGAGACGCCTGGGCGATGGCGAGATTCGAAGGCGGAAAGATCTGCTCGCTGCTGCCCGCGTCGATAGGGAAGACCTCGACAAGCTAAGCTCCACCATCTCTGCCACAGCCAAAGCAGCCGCCAAGGGTGTCCCCTCGGCGGCGGATAAGGCCAGCCTCATTGGGAACGCTGCCACTGCGGCGGCCAAAGGTCGCGGGAGAGTCCTCGGTGCGCCGCTCCCCGAAACAGAGCAAACAAGGGAGCTGGATAATCAGGGCGTAGCGCAGCTTCAGCGGCAGATGATGGATGATCAAGACCGCGATGTAGAAGCTCTAAACAAGATCATTCGTCGCCAGCGTGAGATGGCGGAGGCCATCCATCGCGAGGTCGAGGAACAGATTGAAGAGCTTGGTCAGGTCAATTCCCAGACCGATGTCCTTGCTGGGAAGGTTCGGGTCGCCAAGGACCGCACCAAGAAGATCTCGTGACTGGATATGACGCTTGCGCTCGGGATTTGGTGCGTCCTTGTCTGCCTGGAGGTCACCGTTGGCGCCATCGATGTCGCGCGCGGCGTTATTGACTGGGCTGCTTGGTGTGTTGAGTGCGTTTGTTTGTTGCTGCAGGTGGAGTGAGCGGCTCGAAGTCGGGTTTTTTGCCCGGTTGCCGTAGGATGCGCGGTATGAACAAGATGTTGTCTTACTGAATAGCTGGTGCTAAGGCGGGCGTACATATCTCATCGGCTCGGGGCTATGCTTGGTTGGCTATTCATTTATTTATTTGTTTCTCACTGCATAGGCGAGCGAGGGTTTGCCTTCATCTTCATCTTCTGGACATGAGCATGGATATGGAACAAGTTTAATTCTTTTTACTATCACTGGGCCCTGCTTTATATGACATCCGCACTTGATACCAATAGACTGTGCATTCATACGTTCTACATACATTCATTTATTTCAATGGCGTGCCCACGGTTTGTCCCTAGGTACATGTAACTGTAATTCTATAGTGCCGAGATAGGATAGCCTGTTTTGGTGCTACCGAGGTTTATTCCCACTCCGTCTCTTAGACGGAGCCCCACATATGACCTGCGAGAAAGCCGATTTATGTACGTGGGGAATCACGATTGAGGAGCATACGGGTTGTCGGGCGGGACCAAAGCCGGCCGTTTCCCGAACACATACTCGTGTGTAGGAGCATAAGACGTTTCTGGTTGTGTACTGGGGCCGCAAATTATGAAGCCAGATACTTTCTGCGCGCCAAGAATACCTGACAAAACACGTTTTACTGAACAACCACCATAATACACCCTTTTCCTTGGAGCTGTAATTGGAGAGAACAGACCGTAGTTGAGTTTCAGTCGGAGAGTCGGCTGGAGACACACTTCTGGCGGAATATGCTAGCGAGTGAGATATCTAGAGCTGATGCCTGGGAAGAGAGTGATAGTTTGTTCCATTCGGGCTCCCGTAACCCGAAACTACTCGAGCCGTTTAAACATGCGCTAGGCGACGTGGCCTGGCGAAAACAGAAGCAAGCGACTGGTCGACCGTTCGGTTGCTCAATTTAAAAGTTTTGATTCGAGCTCTATACATTCATAGGATGTTTTATTAAACTCAGCCATGCATAGTGTCACCGTCTCTTGGGGGTATTGATATAAGATGTCGGTTATAATACCACTTTTTAGGCAGCCATTCATGTAAGTCACAGGTTAAAAGTAAATTGACTGCTAATGTCATACAACACTCTAAAATGCTGCCTATGACTACGTACCCAAGGCATTATAACGATCACCTAAAAGCGTTTACTACTTCATTACTAGCTACCTAATTACTAAGAAGCTAGCCTTACAGATGACCTAGTTAGGGGAAAAGGGGAAGGGGAAGGGTTATATGTACTAGTATTTCACTTCCCCGGTTTTGCACTTCGGGGTCTTTTATAGATGACATGAGCAAATGATTTGTATGCGTCGCGGGTTACGCCTTGGTTCAGGACTAGGTACATCGCCTTTTCACAGACCGTCCAATTACATCATACAGAGAATCGAGTTTATTGAGCTCTCGAAAGAGAAGAGTAACAATCATGTGATGATCAGCTGTTTTATATGTTGTTCGCCTCTTAAGTGTAACACCTCTAGCACCCGAGGGCGGGGAAATATGCAGTATCCGCATACGACGCGGGGAGGTTATCATTAAAACGGGAGCGTTGACGTTGGCTTTCCCATCGAGATCTCTCTGTACCTACCTATAACTACCGCCCGGGCCTTCGCATGTCGTTGCCAAGTTGCAATGTGCGTAATGTGCATGGTGTAGTGTGGATGGTGCAGCCTGTGGTTCGTTCATTAACCATAACATCATTCGATTTTGATTCTCTGCCTTTCCTCGACCTTCGGTGGATGAAGAGAGAAAATGGTCGCTGAAAATAATCCATTCGTGCGATTTAAGAGTTACATTGACAGTAACGTGTGCCGTGGCTTGGATGTCTTTTTCGGGTCGTCTGTGGCATCATCTACGACCTCAAACTCCCCATCATCAACGCCATCGTCCTCTTCATCACCATCATCACCACCATCGCCGTCGTCGGCATCGTCTTCATCGTCATTGATATTCAAAATGTCTGACACTTCATCTCGTAAGGCATCTAACGCCGATATGTCCGATCAACACTCCACTGCCCCCACCTCCCCCGCTACCACTACTGCTACTACTTCTACCGCTACCATAGATATCGCTACTATAGATGATGTTCATAACTGGGCGAACCATTCCCCCTACTCACCCGTCAACCTCCAACATCTAAACCAGCCGACGCCGCGAGGCGCTCCGCGCGCTTGGGAGGGCCACTTCACTTTCCGCGACGCCTTCGAGGACCTCCTCGTCGCCGGCTCCGGACAACCGCTCCCTAGCGCGCGCGAGCTTGCGCGTAGGAAGGTGTGGGAAGAGAACGATCGTTTCTCGCACCGCGGCATGTATGTTGCGAATTGGGTTAACGGGTTGGGCGCCCTCGGGCTCTGGGACGCCTATTTTAAGCTTGAGACGGGGGCTAGAAGAGAGTGGAGAGACAGAGATGAGAGGGACCGTTTTCAGAGGCGGGTGAGATTTCGAGACGCCGCCCCGTTTGCGTCTGTGTCGTTGCCTGGGCTGAGGGTTGGGGTGGAAGCGTGGGGGAGAGCGGAGGAGAGAGAGCAGACCGGGATCGCGAGGGGCCATTTCGACGCCAAGGGTGTTTGGAATGGGGCTTGGAGGGTTACGAGAGACCGTGAAGGGCGGCGGGAGGTGGGCCCAGAAGATCGTGGAGACAGAGATGCCGATGTCGAAGATGAGCTCTACAAATTCCACTCGTCGGGTTTTGGCGCGGCTCCTTCGCGTGCGGAGGGCTCGGGATCGGATGGGAAGAAAAAAGACTTGAGCGTGGTGGAGCGAGTTGATGTGCCTGCTGGCCAGCGTAGGCCCGAGGCGCCAGAGGTCACTACTACTGTGTACGCCGACGGTAGTAGACATGTCAGGAGAACAGAGCGGAGTGAGCGTGATGGCAAGGCTGAGGTCTCGACTACGGATCGCTTATTCGATGCCCAGGGCAACCTCCTTTCCGAAAGCTACGGGACTTCCAAGGTGCGGACTTGGTCCGGTAGAATACCTGGTGCGGGCGCCGAGGCATCCTTTTCTTGGTCTTGGAATAGGAGTGATGGGGAGGGGGAAACCAATTCAGAGAGGGGGAGTGATGAAGATGGGCGGTGGGGGAACCGTAAAGATGAGAAGAGTGGATGGTTTTGGAAACGATGATTGATTGGGGCCTGACTCGCTCGATTTCTCTTTACCTAGGTAGTTGGGTGGAAGGAGTTTGTTATTGGAGTTTTGCGTTTGTGCGGTATGGAATGGAATGGCACGGTATTGATATTTCCTGTTTTTGGCTTTGAGGTTTGGGAACATTGAATAGTAATGCCCTCACGACTCGATCGATCAATCAATCATTCATAATGTTGTCTTGTACGGAATATTTTCAGGGTTGAAATGAAAGTGACTTTGAATCTACGTTTGAGGATTTAGATTATGAGTTAGTTATCGCCCGCCTCGTGGTACCTCAAGCGTAATATTCACGTATCTCTCTCTCTACCTAGCTACGGCCTTTCGCCTTCTTCTTCCGTGTTATCTTTTTCCTAGCTATTATCTTCTGTTGCAATTCTCCCTTGACCGCGGCGTTCTGGCTTGCTGCTTTGACGGAATCATCAGACTTGCCCACATCCTTACCGTTCCGCCCTTGCCATTTCCCCCTCGACACAGAGAAGTCCTTACCCTTTGGCAGGAATCTCGGGCCAGCTATCGCTTCGTTCTCGGCAGTGTCCTTTTTACCACCAACCGGCTGGTATGATTGAGTTTTAGCTTGAAGTTCTTTGCGCCGGGCCACCACCTGTGCGTTTTCGATGGCAAATTCGACGATCAAGCGTTGCGTCTTGCCGCTGTCGGACTTCACAGCGTGCCCGTTCAACCACCGTAGCCCCATGAGCGCCCATCTGTGAGATGTGTATTCGATGAAGCCATAACCGCGACTCTTGCCCGCGCCATCAGCCTCGGCTACCTTGGAACCTTCTTTGTTCTCAAACATGATTTTCGTCTGCTTGACAATACCCTTGCCTTTTTCCTTGCGCCGGCGCTCGGCTTCCTTATCTTCTTCGCCGCCTCGGGCATTCTCTTCCTTGGATAGCGGTTGGCGGCGTTCGGCCTTGACATCGCTCGCGAAACCGACGACGGCTTCACGCGCTAATGCCTTGAGACCTTTAGAGTCAAGATCACGTGGAATGTTACGCACAGCTAGACGGGTCAGACTGATGTGTAGGCTTGGATTGCTTTGGATGAGTTTTTTTCGCTGTGCGGCGCTCTGTTCCCGAATCTTCACTTCGGATGGTGCAAGCATATTGAACATGGGCGAGTCTTTAGGAATGACGCCCTCAGCTAGTAGGTAGAGTCGGCGTTTATCTTGGTGCTTCCCCTCCCGGGCGGCGGCGCCAGACTCCGTGAGACGACTTGCTTCATCCTTACTTACAGCTTGGGAAACTTGTAGAACGCGGCCGTCGATGGTGTATTTACCTGCTTCGTCGGCTGTTTCGTTTTGGAGAATCGACTTCTTGTTAGGTATGGCAGATTGTTGGGGGCGTGGTGCTCCTTTAAGGCAGGCTCTGAATTCGTCTTCAATTACAAAACAGACGAAACCTGTGCCAGCTGGGCGATCTGTTGCTCTATCGTATACTACTCTTGCATACCTTATACGACCAAACTGCTCGAAGTGAGCCTTGAGTTCAGCGTCCGTTGTCGAGAAAGGCAAATTTCGGATGAAGAGGGTTGTCCTATTGTCTGTCGTCTGTGGCTTTGTCGAAGAGACGGGTGCGTCCTTTGAAGCGGCATCGCCTTCGCCTGATTGGGCTTCATCGTCTTCTTCATTACTATCTTCGTCTTCGAGATTTTCCATGTGATTCTTCATGAAATTCCTTAGATCTTCATCCTCCTCCTCCCCCTCCTTCTTATTTTCTTCCGTGTGGGCGTTGTCAACTTCACCGTCTTTTTCACTCGAGGCGTGGTCATTATCATCATCGTTGGCCTCCTCTAGCTCCTCTGCGCCCTTCTTTTCGTGTTTTTGCCATTCGTCTTTTGAGACTGCCCAATCAACTGATATGGTTCTTCCATCCACGACTTTCCCATTGACGCCCTCAATAGCAGCTTGGGCGTTTTTCCTTCCGCGCATTGTGACAAAGCCAAAGCCGGATAGCTTGCCCTTGCTCTGGGGGATATCGGCATACTTGACAAGGCCGTAGCTTCGGAACAAAGCAGACAATTGGTCTGAATGCTTGATACTCCATGGTAAATTCCGTATGATCAACTTGGGGGCCTTGCGAGCCTCGGCTAGAGCGGCTCGTCTATCTTCCTTCTTGGCGGCGGCATTATCGGCAGCAGAACCGGCCTGGCGATGTCGAGTCTCGGCAATGTCGAGAGAGATCGGTCGTCCATCTACTTTCTGGCCCTGCAACTGCTCTTTGGCTGACTGGGTATCCTCTCCATCGGTGAAGGTGACGAAACCATAGCCCCGCGAGGATTTAGTCTGTGGATCAATGACAACGGTGGCGTGTTTAACGGGGAAATGTTGCGAGAAGAAATCGGTCAATGTCTCGGTGGTCGTGTGAGCGGCCAATCCTCGGACGAAGAGTGATCTGCTGTCGATTCGAGCCTTCTTAGATGGATGGTCGGTGACGGTGTCAGATTCAGGATTGGCTGTTGCGGCCTCAGCGGCCAATCTCTTGAGATCCTTTTTACCCATACTCAAGGAGGGCTGGTGCGGGCCCGAAATATAATACGTACGGATAATAACTATCTTGAGAGCTTCAAGCTGCTTCACTAGCAGCGAAAGCAACAGGACATGAAAAATCGAAGTGGAACCTGGCGATAAGAGGTGGGATCTCGTTATCGATTGTAATCTACCCATAACGCTTTGGTACAAGTATTTAGGTAATATGTATTATGGCTTAGCTTCCTTGAGATGTGGCTTAGGTGCGGGGGAGTCAGCGTTGTCCCGCCGGCACAACCTAGTAAATAAATGAACGAAACGCGATACGTAAATACAAACAAGTCGAGTCCCGCAGTCGCGAGGCTCGTCGCACTATTCACTGAAAAGTAAGCTTTAGTCAATCATTCCATAAGTAAGCATTGATCTTGGGTTCAAGACAAATACGCATTCAAGCAAGACTTTGCAGAATAACTGACGGGCACCAACTTACGACATACTACACCAATATTTAACTATCCTCATTTCCATCGCTTGTTTTGTTTGTCGAATAGTACTATCAAATAAGGAAGGGGCGCAACTCGAATTTCACGATCGCGAGGCATACATCGGCTATACAATCAAAAATATATTGCTGCAACTATGCCAGCCAGGGTATTTTCGAGGTCCACAAGGACTTCGGGCCCCGCAAGTAAGGCCTCGAGCAACACATTGCGAACATCAACGGCATCACGGGCCTCATCATCATCGAACCTCGACATCCCGGAAGAATCTCCCGACAGCGTACTGCGGGAGCGGATATGCGCCGTTTTCCACGACGCCCAGAAGACGACGGCGACCCACCGGAAGTTGGCGGTCACGCTGCGCAAGATCCACGAGGCATGCTGCTACGAGCCCACACGCCCAAATAAGCAGGCCGAGGCCGACGAAGACTTTGACGAGGCCGACTTCAACGTCGAATTCACGCGCTGTGTCTTCCGGATTATGCCCATCAAGAAAAGTGAGAGTGTCGGCGACAGGACCATCCGGTTCATTGGCCTCTTCCTGCGCCATGCCAATGACAAAGACAATGATCTGCTGGGGGAGACCGACGCGGACGCCAGCACCATGCCAGAAACCCCAAGCAGCCGTCTCACGACCGAGGTCATGGAAGCTGTCCTGCCTCTGCTCACTTCCAAGGACAAATTCGTTCGGTACAGATCGACTCAGTTAATCTCCCACATTATCAACTCACTTGATGCCATTGACGACGACTTGTTTCAGAAGCTGCGCCAGGGTTTGTTGAAAAGGATACGCGACAAAGAGGCTGTGGTGCGTTCACAAGCTGTCTTGGGCCTCGGCAGGTTGGCTGGCAACCAGATTGAAGGAATGGCAAACCCTGAGGATAGCGATGACGATGCCGAAACTGGCCTGCTTGAAAAACTTTTGGAGGTCTTGCAGAATGATCCGAGTGCTGAAGTTCGACGCTCCCTCCTTGTTAACTTGCCCATCTTACCAAACACACTACCCTACCTTCTCGAGAGAGCGAGAGACCAAGATGCTGCAACGCGTCGCGCCGTCTACTCTCGTCTACTCCCTGCGCTCGGTGACTTCCGTCATCTATCCCTTTCCATGAGAGAAAAGCTTCTACGTTGGGGGTTGAAGGACAGAGATGAGAACGTTCGCAAAGCTGCTGGAAGGTTATTCCGTGAGCGTTGGATCGAGGATTGTGCAGGTATCGCTCAGCCTGAAGATGGGGAGGCACACGTTGAACTAGCGGTCCCAACTTTAGATGGCCTACTCGAGCTTCTAGAGCGTATCGATATCGTCAATTCCGGAGTTGAGAATGGCGTGGCTATCGAGGCGATGAAGGGATTCTGGGAGGGACGTCCAGACTACCGAGACGCAATGGAGTTCGACGACAAGTTCTGGGAGACATTGAGCGCTGAGTCAGTTTTTGTGGCTCGAAGTTTCAACGATTTTTGCCGAAGCGAAGGAAATGAGAAGTACGAGGCTCTTGTAGAAGCAAAGCTACCTGAGGTGACGAAGATAGCTTATTTCCTCGAGCGTTACCTCAATGTTATGATCGAAGCTATCCGGAAAGTTAACAGCCAGGACAATGTGGAAGAAGATGATGAAGAAGACACAGTCGAACAAGAATTTATTGTTGAACAGTTACTCCACATTGTCTTAACCTTGGATTACTCGGATGAAGTGGGTAGGCGGAAGATGTTCGCACTCCTACGACAGGCTTTGTCTATTCCAGAGTTACCAGATGAAGTCACCAAGCTTACCATCGAGGTATTACGAGATATTTGTGCCCCGGATGCCGCCGGAGAGAAAGAATTCTGTAGTGTGGTTCTTGAAGCTGTTGCTGATGTTCATGACGCGATTGTCGACGATGGGGCCAACGGCGACGAAGACGAGAGCTTTCACTCGGCTCGGTCCGAAGTCAGCGGTGCCAGCACTCCTACTAAGAAGGGAAAGAACACAAAGGACGAAGAGATGAGCGAGGAGGAGTCTCGAGAAAAGGCCATTAAAGAAATCATGATCAATATGAAGTGTCTGCACATTGTGCAGTGCATGCTCGCCAATGTGGAGGGAAATCTACAACAGAATGACCATCTTGTCTCGATGCTCAACAACCTTGTCGTACCGGCTGTCCGCAGTCACGAAGCGCCGGTTCGAGAACGCGGGTTAGTCTGTCTCGGGCTGTGCGCTCTTCTAGATCGGTCACTCGCCGAAGAGAATCTTACTCTCTTCATGCATTTCTTCAGCAAAGGTCATGCGGCCCTCCAGATTACAGCCCTCCACATTTTAACCGATATTCTGAATGTGCACGGTGCCCAGTTGTTATCCGCGAACCCAGCACTACTGAAAGTGTATGTCAAAGCTCTACGTTCCGGATCTCGAAATCCAGAAGTCCAAGGGGCCGCCACCGTAGCAGTCTCTAAGCTTTTATTGGGTCGTGTAGTTACGGACTATGAGACTGCTAGTGAATTGCTGAAGACCCTCATCGTTGCCTACTTTGACCCCTCGACGGCTGGGAACCAGAGTGTCCGCCAAGCACTCAATTACTTCTTACCCGTATTCTGTTACTCCCGCGCTGAGAACCAGGATCTCATACGCTCCGTGGCTCTCGATGCCCTTCACGCTCTCTACAATATTCGCGAGGGCATTGACGATGACGACATGGACGTCGACGACGAGATGGCTAGTCTCAATACCATTGGCGCGTGCCTCGTAGACTGGACGGACCCGCGCAAATGTTATATGCCCGGTGTCCCAATGGACGCCGATCGAAAGAACGTGAACGGGGATGTCCACCTCGACTTTGCGGCGGATATCTTGGATAAGTTGAACAGTAACTTCAGCAGTGAGTCTACCCAAAAATCATTCCTGCGGTTTCCAAAGAATATTTTACAGGATAGCACTAATCACGGCACGTTTAGAGGAAGAGAAGAAAGTTATTGCGCCTTTGCTTGGTAAATTGTATGTGTCTCCCGCCTCAACGGAAGAGAAAATCCGCAAGTTATACGAGGAAGTTTCAGCGGCTGTGGACGAGGGCCGACTCACAGATGCTACCGGCCGCAATGCGCTGTACAAAATACATGTCAGTCTTGGCAAGATTGTCAACGCGTTGGCCGAGGGGGATAAGATGTCGAGACGCAGCCGGAGCGTCTCAGTTGCAACTACTGTCGCAACTACGGCGGGGTCCGCTAGCGTGGCGACCGGTGACCGCTCGGTAGTTACTGATGACGGTGAGGATGCCACGATCGTCCTCAGACGTCGGGACGGTGATGGCACGATACTAATGGATGTTGTGGAGGAAGAAGAAGAAGAAAAAGAGGAGGAAGAGGAAGGGGTTACTGCGAAAGTGGAAGATGATGAGGATGGGGATACAGTTATTAGGAGGAATAGGGTGGACGACGAGCTTGTTGATGAGCTTTTGACCGACAATGATGACGCTTGAGGCATGCGGTTACGAGTCGTCTGAATCACGAGGGATGAGAGATGAGGCACGATTATGATTAGCGATGCACGTGAAAGCCGAATGCTGTTATGTCCTGTTGACATTCTATGAGGTTATAACAAAGCCATGCCCACTCGTTTTTTACTTTGAGCCGACTACCTATCTGCTAATGTCGAACTCGAAACCCGAAGCCTATAGATGCTTATAGGAGCAACTTGATTTGCGATTGACCTACCTGCCTAGTACTTAGCGTTCAACTTGAGCGAATTAAGCAACGCCCATGAGCTTCGAGTTTGATATCACAGTTCCAAAGGGCAAAGCTCAACAACTGGTGACAAATAACGGAATCGATGTACAGGTCAAGGATAATATCGACATTCTCGAGAGCTCAGGGAGACAAACCCAAACTTCCTTCTATCCATTTCTTCCCCTCGCATTCTTTCGCTCTCTCAACCCGCAATGTATTCTTTGACTAAGTTATCCAAATGCTCTAGTTCAAGTCCAGCATCGTAAGCCGCAGTATCTAACGCACAAGATTCCACATCACGAGGTAGGCGGCTAACCTCCAACGAGAATTCCGCCATGGCTTCTTTTAGCTTTTCCAGGCAAGCCTCGAGGTTATTGTGTTTCCTAACCCGCGTACTATAGCTAGCAACGTAGCGGGAGCTCGAGGGCGGCACTGGTCCGTTGTCAAGTTCAGGATTTGATATAGATCTAGATCGAGATAAGTCTTTGGTGGCCGTGCTAGAGCGCGGGACTTCCTGGTAGCGATGAATACTCGACGGCCGGGAGGTAGGCGCCAGGGTGGGAAAGGTGTTCGGCCTATGAGGGGAAAAGGTTGTGTGTAGTCGGGGGAGCGACTTTAGCAAAGGCTCTGCCATGGTTTTCCCGGTATCATGATCGGATGTGTGATCTTGAACGCGATGCTCTACTTTCTCGACTTTGACCCGAGCCTTGTCTTTTTCAGTTGGCTTCTCACTCCGGTTCTCCATCTGCGTCGTGACCGTGCCCTTTGTCCGCGCGAGTTTACGGCGGACTTTGGTGATGATTAGATCATGCACACACTCTCCACGTATATTCTCGATGTCCTCGTATCCATCGAGATCCAGAGCCCGCAACAAAGGTGTTAGATCCGCCGTCGTAGCGCACGATGCCTTGAAGTAGATCCAATCCTCGAAGATGGCGACTTGGTCACTAGTCCATCGGAACGGAATATTGGAAGTTAGGTTCTTCGCCGTGGTGCTGAACATGGTTGAGGCCTGCGTTCTCGTCTCTTTTCTTGGTGGGAGCTGGAATCGTCGCCCTGCTTCCTCTGGGGAGGGGGTGGACGACGAAGCGGACAGTCTTGCCATCTTTTTTTCCTGCTCGCTTGCTTATATGCAACACGGCGTTATGTCTCCTTGAAATCTGTTTCGTTTGGGATCACCAGAGCGGCATCTGGCTGGGTCTGTCAATTGTTGTGGGATATGTATTGTACAACGTCTTGGTCAAGATTGCTCCGGCACTCCCGTTTCCCCCTCGAGAGGGGCTGTCTTCAAACCTACTTCGTACTCATTTAAACTTTCCTCTTTATGTATGGTTGACTAAGACTTGGGCACAGATGTGCCGTTTGCACCCCGAGACATGGCGGCATACTTTTTTTTTACGTAGCTACACATGCAGATATCCGCCTTGAAAGGTTTATTCTGGCCTCAGTCTAGAGTGAGGCTGTCATCTCTAGTTCCCAGCACGTCGAACCAGGACGTGAAGCTTTTGCTTCTGAGACCAACCATATATTGGAAGACACCTGTCTGAATAGTGAAATAATGACTATGACTGTGACCAAATGCTCAGCGAGACACCTAGACAAAGGTAGCTAGCCCATCGGGAAATTAGCTAAGCCAGTCTATACCTCATGATATGCGAATACGTAGCAACCTAAACAAATTTAGGAGCCAATGCACACGCATCGACATGCCTACCTGCTAAAGGCCATGAGAAAGGCAACCCCGGCGTCATATATCCGCGACTTTGGTTTGTGGGAAATGTGAATAACCTGCCGCAAGAAGTGACAGTTCATATATACCTACTTCCCACTACCTACGTGTAGGTATTTTAGTGCAACCAACCGTCTTTTCCCGCTGCTCCAGCTACCATCACGAACACCTACTTCTACCTATATACGTCGTCACTGCCTCATGCTACTGTATAGTGCTGTTTGTACTGTTAGCACTGTTAGCACTGTTTGCACACTGGAGGGAGGCTTGCACAGCCTCACTGGGCCTAAGCCTCAGGTAGTACAGGCCGTCATGGGGTACCTAAGAGTACAGTGGATCTGTGCTATAGTTAGTATACTTACCTCGATAGTTAAATAGTTAGTGCATGTAGTTAGTGCTCCGGCCAATGCCCTGGTGACGACAACCCTTCCCCAGTTTACTGCCCAGAGCTCACAGTACATGTAGAGACCCATTTCTTCTGACCCATTCTTCTCTTCGCTGCCCAGTCGAAGCATTCAATATCAGACGTCGTCCACGTACATCTGCACTCAGCCGCTTTTTCTATTTTTTCCTCCATTTGGCGCCGTGTTTGATGTTTGACCATTTTCCCGTGTGTATGCGTCATCTTTCGACTTGTTCGCTTCTCCGTCGCTTTCTTCTTCTTTCTCTTCTCCATCTATTCCCATAATCATTCTCTCGTTTCAGATCCTTCCCGTCTTACGCTACTCGTCGCTAATCGGCCATACCCTTCACCAACCTTCACTAACCCTCACTCTCTCTGGCTTTCCGCTTACACCTTCCGTTCGTTACGTAGTAATCTGGATACCGAGCGCCCTCGTCTGTACCGTTAAGAAGATTGTACCTCCATAACCATAGACAACCACTGTGAACCACCTGCCAAACCTGTCGTATCCAGAGGAGCAGGTCGGCTTACCCGACTGGCTTGTATCATTTTTCTCTTTCCTCTACTTTGAGTTCGACAAGACGGACAACACGAATAGACAACAACGTAGTACCGAATAGGTCATATGAACAGGGAAGACGACAGTGCTATAGTGAGACCCTTAGTGAGACCCCTGGCGACCAGATCCAACATTCTCCGTGCAACCTGAGCTTCCCACCGTCTCTCTAACATTCGGCATCTCCATTGTCGCCGTCACCGCCGTCATTGGCGGAAGTCAACAATACCGTCACGGTTCTGACACGAGCGTGAAACATAGCCACAGATAGTAATGGCTGCAAACGATTATTACGGGGATTCCTCGTCACACTATAATCGAAATCAATACGAACCTTCCATCGCGCCCTCCGGCCCACCGCCCTCATATACAACAAAGTCACCGCACCAACATCATCAACAAGGCACCACCCCGGCTTCACCCTTCGAGACTGTCTTCGATGACCATGTTTATCCTTCACAGACACACGCCCGTCCGGCCTTTGATAGCGTGGGTACGAGTCAACAAAGTTTCGCTCAGGACACGCGGTATCATGGTCCCGGTTCCCCTGGTGGCTCCCCTATCAGCGCCGACGAGATCCCTCTCCGGCAACACAACAAGCCGCCCGGCTACCTCAACGATTCCACAGACCATGTCTACGATGCCGACCCGGTACCTAGGAGGCGTGGTGCGGTTACGGGTCGAGGGATACGCTTTGGTCAACTGGGCATGTTGGGATCTGAGAAGAGAAGAATTCCCATCGTTGTCTATCTATTCTCCATCATTCAGGTCGCCGTCTTCATTGCCGAGTTAGTCAAGGCCGGTAAGCTAACGTCGACTACCCTAAAATGCTTTCTCGCTGACACAATCCACGTCTCTTAGCCCAATTAACCGGCTCTCCGATCCAGACCTCTCCATACTTTAACCCGGTCATCGGCCCCTCACAATCAGTTCTCATCAGCATGGGGTCGAGGTATGTTCCGTGTATGAAGAACGTCGATACTATACAGAACTACGTACCTGAGGCCAAATTCTCGTGCTTCGGTCCCGGGTTCCCCTTTCTATGTCCGAATTCAACATCAAACGAACCCCAGTGCACGCTCTCCCAGGTATGCGGGTTTGGTGGTGTTCCCAATCCTGAGTGGTTGGGAGCGGACGGGTTGAGCCAAAAGCCCGAGCCGAATCAATGGTTTCGCTTCATCACGCCGATATTCCTTCACGCAGGTTTCATCCATATTGGTTTCAATCTACTCCTCCAACTCACACTAGGTCGCGATATTGAGATCGCAATAGGCTCCATCCGTTTCTTCCTCGTATACATTAGCGCCGGGATCTTTGGCTTCGTGCTAGGAGGTAACTTCGCGGCCCCGGGAATATCTTCGACGGGCGCGTCAGGCGCCTTGTTTGGCATCATCGCGATCACTTTGCTCGACCTCCTGTATTCATGGAACGAGAGGCGTAACCCAGGGAGGGAGTTGTTCTTCATCCTCATCGAGATTGTCATATCTTTTGTGCTCGGTCTTCTTCCTGGATTAGACAACTTCTCGCATATCGGCGGTTTCATTGTCGGCCTCACTCTAGGCATCAGCGTCCTGCACTCACCAAATTTTCTTCGGCGAAGGATTGGCGAAGATCATTTCGGCGGCCCCTCTTATTCGAGCGTCGGTGGGAGCGCTACCACGAGCGTAGCATTTCCCGCGTTTTACCGGAATCCCGTCGGCTTTTTCAAGGGTCGGAAACCCCTATGGTGGGGCTGGTGGCTTCTGCGGGCTGGATTCTTGGTCCTCGTCATTGTCGTCTTCATCGTGCTCCTCAAAAACTTCTACTCGGGCCAAAACCGGTGCCACTGGTGTAAATATCTCAGCTGTATCGTAAGTCCAAACTACTTTTTGACACTTCTCCTGGGTAACCACGGCATACTGACTTAACGGTGTAGCCTGTCAACGGATGGTGTGACCAGGGAACATCATTCAACGTCACCTATAACACTACCTGTGACAATACTGCCAGGTTTTCGATATTGAATGAAATAGCCCCCGTAGGCCTGTACGCTTTTTAGTGAAGGAACACTCGATACGCCTTGGACGAATTGTATGATACCTTGATGAATGGTATCTCCCAAGTATGCACAGTCTTACTCAAGGCTCCGTGGGAAAGGGAGACGCTCAGGATCGTAATTTGATATAGCACCAACGCTGCACGCTCGGCATACTATCTATCTATGGCCTGGAGATTGGGTTGGGTCTGGTTCGTGGCGTCAGGCATCTATCTTGGGCTGAAGGCGTGATACGAACAAGACTATTTTATTTCTATCTAATTATCTATCCTGTATTAGGAAATAGAGAGACAAGGGCAGAGTCGCCGACACGGCCTGGTCTCGAGACGAAGAAAATTGCATACTAAACCAAAGAATTTTTATCATGTGATTATGTATCTACTTTCAAGTAGTGACAACCGTTAGGGTGTATATCTTTTGAGCTTTATGATTAGCTTTCAAAGACGACCTATATCGCGCTGCGATTGTAAACAATCGCCATACAAAATCAAGATATCTTGTAGTTGGGTCACGTTTATTACTATCTCTTCGAGCCCAAGCACAGACGCGAACAGCTAAGATGTACACCACCACGCAGTACTCTTCCCAAGTTTGACAACACACTTAGTCTCAAGTTGTAACGATAAGCTAGGTTTTGCACTGTCATGGATAAACTCTAGGAAACGTTAAGAACCTTGAAGTCGACGCCCAAAGAGTCAGCGGAAAGCCTAGTTGATCGTGTAGCCAGCTTCGGGTTTGAGGCTCGCACTCCAAAAGGACTAAAGACGAAACCAGTGTTTTGCCACTTACTATATGTGGGATTCAACTTTGGAACTTCTGACGCCGCTGTAGGCACTCCGGCAATTCTTACGGCGTAGATGAGATGTAGGGAGTGTGCTCACTTTAGCTTCACTACTTATAACTAATGCAATTAACATCACAGCTTGGGGGCAGACGCTGCAAATCCTTTGGTTGATGTTAGGGACGAAGCGGGTATAGCGGTCTAGATAATTAATATGTATATATAGCTTGTTTTTCTTTGCGACTTAGGACCTAACCGCCCGTCCTTACTATGGTAGGTTTCAAGATAAAAACACTTACGAGTTAACTTTTTTAATAATCTACCCTATTTGACTATGTTTTCTATTTCAATTTTTTAAACATATATATATTATCATAGTTATATAGCTTTTTAAGAGTGTTTTATCATGGTTAGCTCTCTAGTTTGAGCAACGGAGGATCACAACAGACTATTCAATGTGTTTACTATAGATATGTACCAACTTAGTGTACCTAGGTAAGTGGCTATGCGTAAGAACCGTGATCTACCCCAAGCCGTCTATTAAAGAATTAGACAATATCTTCCGACTCTTCCATTCTTTACCTACGCCTACCGCCTTCCATTCCAAGGACTATATACTAGCATGCTTATGTGGCTCTTCGAGGTAAAGCCACCTACAACGACGACGCGGCGCGTGATCTTGATGGATTAATCAACCAACTCATGGGGTTTCACGGCGTCACTTACCTCTCTGAGTACTTACATGGGGCACAAATTAGTCGGCGACTCAGCTTTAGACCCTCCATCATGACGATAGCAGACCCAACGACTAATTCATTTAGGTATCCAAAATACGCACGTATTGGCCGGGCCAGACGGGCATCTAAATTAGTCCCTATTAGAAATTAGGCACCTAGGTCATTAGACAGCCGAGTGTCACTAACATTCAACATCTATAGCATCGGATAGGAACGCTGCCCTATATAGACCACGTTGAAGCCAATTCAACCTAGATAGCCGTCTCGATGTCGATAAAGGGAGCCGTGCCGCCGGACTGTGTGAATGAGACCAACTCCTTCTCATTATACATGATGATGGGCACCTTCGTACCCCCCTTTCGTGAGTCTTGCTGTGGCTTAGAAGCCGTCTGTGAGGTGGGCTACATTCTCGCTCCCGACGGGACCCAATGCTACATTAGATCCATTACTATAAATATCGATCTGTGGAAGCCGAGAGAAACGCAGAATGCAAACCAGTACTTTCTAGTTGGTAAAACTAGAGTCTATAGCTATATTTTGCTCCTTAGGCCGTCTTTCCCAGCCCAAGGACATGGTGTTTGATTAAGTGAATTAATGGATTCGAATTTAATATTTACATGGTTAGTGCATCCGAGCCAAAGCAAGCACGTTTAGCTTAGTCCCCGGTTGCATTGAATACTGGTGATTACAAACGATATTCAAAACAAGGCCAATAGTTCTCTACCATCGAGGGGCATTGAGGATGACACCCATCAGGATACCGCTGATTAGACCGGTAGCTGGCAACGTAACAATCCAGCCTCCATAAATCCATGCAATCATTCTCCAGTTAAGGGCACGCCAGTCACCATTACAAAGACCGACACCCACAATGGCTCCGGTGATACACTGTGTAGTGGATACGGGAAGCTCTGGAAATCCACATATTAGCATGTCTGTAAATGAGAAGGTGTGTGACTCGGCTTACTAAGACGGGTGGCGACAATGACAGTGATAGCACTGCCAAGCTCCATGGAGAAGCCACGCGATGGCGAGTTCAGGGTGAGCTTGTTGCCTAGGTTTCGCATGATGTTATATCCGTAAGTCCAAAGTCCGATCACAAGGGCCGCAGCGCCAAAAACCAGTATCCAGGTGGGAACGGGGGCTTTGCTGGGGATCGCGCCGGTCTTCCAGATATCATAGATGGTAGCAAAAGGCCCGACGGCGCTAAGGGACAATTAATATTCTTGATCACTCGCGGAATAGGGCTATTTAGGAGTACTGACTTAGAGATATCGTTGGCACCATGCGTGAAAGAAGCAGTGGCAGCAGTCATGACCTGGAGGAACGAGTACATGAATTCGGCTTTGTTGTCAAAGCGAGTTGCGCGGGCATGGGCGTCCTCGAGGTCACCGGAGAACTTGTCTTTCTTCTTCTGTGCAGTAACGACATCCTGATCTACGCCGTGGAAAACAGCGAACTTGAAATACCAGAAGAGCATGGCGCCTGAATACCACGGGAGCCCTTCCGGTTTCGGTCCTACGAGAGATTTGTTTGTGTATACTTGTCGCTCGGATGAGTTCTGAGAGTTACTGGAAGATGATAGAGTGGAGTCGGTGATCGCGGCCTCCTTGTCTGTTGATGTTGCTGACATTCCAGTCTCGACGTCGTCGGTCCTATTCGCGGCACGTTTGGCATCGAGTTCCTCACGGGTGAGATGGCCTTCGTAGAAGTCACGGATTGGGCTCTTGAAATCAGCGGGAGGGGCTGTCGGCTCGGGCCGTCGTAATAGGAGAGGACCCATCGAGATGTGCCACCAACGAAGCTGCCAATCTTCCACGACGACGACGCGCCATAACCAAGGCATGAAGAAGATGGCCACTAACAAAGCCCAGGCGAAACCAGTACCGATAATAGCTCCGGCAATGCCACCTTCACTCAAGTTCACCTCGTAGCTTCCACCCTTCCAGATCAGAAGCATAGCTAGCAAGATGGCAGTGAGGCCAAAATATACAGGGATCAATGCAAAGGCCTTCTTAACCGGATCCTTTCGCAACATGACCCCATACTTAGTACTGAGAAAGATGATCGAGGCGAAGCCGGCAGAAAGGCCCGGAGCGATGATCCAAGCGAGGAAAACCGAAACAACACCAGTGTTGACCTTTGCGGTTCCCACGGCGCTCGCGGGCGCGACCCAAGTAACCTTATCAGCCCCAATGGAAGCAATGCCCATACCAACAACGCCTCCGAGAAGAGAGTGCGTGGTGGATACCGGCATACCGATCTTGGTCGCAATTGTGAGCCAAATGGAGGACCCCATGATAGCGCAAACCATACCGAGCATTAGGACGGCTGGCTGATCTTCATAGTGATCTGGACTAACGATCTTGGTTCGGATGGTATCGGCTACCCGCGCACCTACGCCGACAGCCCCAGCAAATTCGAAAATACTGGCCCCTAACATGGCCTGGGCCAACGTCAGTGATCGTGAGGCGACGGAGGTCGCCCATGAGTTTGCAACATCATTAGCACCTAGGTGAAGTATCATGTCAGTAAACATTTAAACACTAATTTGGGTGCACGAGATATGTAAGCGTGGTACTTACCAATGTTCCAGGCATCGAGAGCCGCAAAAATGACGCCCAAGGCGAAAAGATAGTTGTATTGAATCAATACCATCTTGGGTTCGGTACCTGTATCAGATGTGCTTTGATGTGCTCTGATACTGACTGCCTTATAAGCGGGTAGCTCAGCTTTTTCACAGCCGATTCACCGCAACGAGCGGACACACAGAAGGTTATATATTTGCCTTACGACCGCTTGGCTTATCCAGACGTAGGACATCGCCGGTAACTGTGGTCCATAACTGATCAAGGCGAATATTTTCCATCCTGCCCAATTTACACGGGCCCACGACTTTGAAGATCCTCGACAGCTTTGGATCGTTGAATCGCATAGGATTTCGTAACCAATAGTTGCGTTGCATACGAGAACGTGGGTATGATATCGTTCTCCCGTCTGCTCTTGGCTGGAGAGCCTCCGTATTCGAGTGCCTCGGATCTTGTGCGAAAGGAGGCAAGCGGGCACGCGAGCAGCGAGCAGCGGACGAGGCGAGGCGACAAATCCCTGGATGGAGCTTGTCCAAGAGTTGGCACTGTCTTTAGCAATACTTGGCATTTTCTCACATCCAACCACGTGTGGCAAACACTGACTGTTGAACCTAGACTGGTCCTCGGATTCTGTTCGGATCAGAAAAGCATGACTCTTCTAGGCCTTCGTCGGGTCGACTGGTTCTGCTCGGCGTATCTGCGATGAGGGAAGCTGGTGATTTTAAGAACTCTAGACATTGCATCGTAGCGTAACTCAGGGAACGCTAATACTGCTTGCAAGCACGGCTCGTCCATCCTATCTGATACTTTCGCTCTGGTTGTCCGGCTACCCCTATTGATTGTCGGGTTCCTTGGTAGACTTCGCGCGGGTATTCTATAACGTTCAGCTTTCCTTGGCCATCGTCAGCTTCGCTTGCCCGACGCATATGCATGAGCTCACTATGACCGATGATGTGGTTTTACTCATAGATTTGGCCCGGCGACTTGGCGGGTATTGGCAACATTATATATTGCTGGTGGACCACGATGGGAGTCGGATGTTTAGCGCTCACTTGGCAGCCCTTAGTTCTCTTAGCCTTAACACAACCTCAACCTATAAGATAGCGTTCTCGACACACATGGACTTTTATATTTGGTAACGTAATAGAATACCTAGAGGTCTCATGTAGCTACCGAATTTCTAGTTTCCTTCTATAATAGCAGAAACATCGGGTTCTAATTGCGCTTTTGCTAGATAAGCTTAGTTGCAATCATGCCTGTAATTGCCTGGGTATTCTCTTACCTACCTAGGTACCTACTTAGGTAGTCTAGCTTAGATGGTTTAGCCATTGTAGGCAACCTAGCTACTAATCTTTGCAACACCTATGATTTTACTATTACCTTAGTACCTTGGGAATGTTTACGAATTGCTATAAAGCCAAAACTTTTTTTCGTTCTTTTCAAACGTACCTAGGATTTCAAGTTTTGGTAGGGATGGTACGCTTATTTATACCTTTAGATACATACCTTCGGTTTTAACCTACCTAGGTAAGTAAAAGTTTCAGAATATACACGTATAGAGGTTATTGAACTAACGCATCTTTTTGAGTAAGCTGCTTAGATAAATAATCCACGGAACGGGTTTAGAGGCAAGTAGGCACGTGATGTCGTGACTGAAATCTACGCGTCTTCTATCAAATGTGCCCCTCTTCTCTCTATCTAACGCGGTTATTATTAAAGATTGAGACGATCCGTGCTGTTCGCGACCCGTGTATCATGTGACTATCGATATTCTTTAAGCCTCCAGCGCTATTTGAAATGGCCGAGGAAAATGACGGCGCTACGGAACTGGAATCCGCCGAACACCAGACACTGAAGTACCATCTACTTGGGCCATCTTTAACGAAAGCTGGTCAAGATTCAGTGGATCAGTCGAAGGTCTCTGAGATTATCTATAATGCTTCTAAGGGATCTAAATTCTTCAACCGTGAAGAGACTAGGGACAAAGATCTTACCCAGAAGATTGAGCAGATCTTGATTAAGAAACGACGCCTCGAGAAACTTGATCTCACTCGCGAATCTCGGGCCGCCGATCAGCTCATTACCGAACTTGAAGCCTCTCGCGACCTGACCCAGCGCATCGTGCACATCGACTGCGATGCTTTCTATGCTGCTGTCGAACAGCTCGATCGCCCAGAGCTGAAAGATGTCCCCTTCGCTGTTGGCGGTGGTGTTCTAAGCACTTGCAATTATGCTGCCCGCAAGTTTGGCTGCCGTAGTGGTATGGCCGGCTTCGTAGCAAAGAAAATATGTCCTGAGTTGCTCCTCAGTACGTATAATCTATCGATGATCTCAACGGATCTCATCATAGCCGCTCCCCTTTACCCTAGGCTGCTTACTGAGATGACCGCCCTTGTAGTCCGCCCTAACTTCGAGAAGTACACTGCAAAGGCCCACGAGGTTCGTGACATCCTCGCCTATTACGATCCGAGATTCGAGAGTGCTAGCATCGACGAAGCTTACCTCAATATCACGGAATACTGCGCCCAGCGTAATATGACAGCGGAAGAGGCCGTTCAACAACTGCGAGATGAGATCCGCGAGAAAACCAAGATCACCGTGTCCGCAGGCATTGCAGCTAATGCCAAGCTAGCCAAGATCTGGTTAGTAGGCTGGAGTCTTTTATCCCCCCTTTCAACGTGTTTCGGAAGCATAATTTGCCTAATTAGTAGTTTTCTGCCCGTGTTGCTCCTACAAGCCTCCGAAATCCTTTCCAATTTCTGCCATGTATAACAATTATTGACTCTAGATATTAAATAGCTCAAACTTCAACAAGCCCAACGGCCAATACTCTTTACCCAATGACAGAAGCGCGATTATGGCCTTCATGCACCAACTGCCGACAAGAAAAGTGAATGGCATTGGTCGTGTCTTGGAACGAGAGCTACAAGAAATCGGTATTCGAACGTGTGGAGAAATCTATCCCCATCGTCATCTTTTGCGCCAGCTTTTTGGTGAAAAAGCATACCAATTTCTCTTGGCATGTCACTTGGGCCTTGGACGAACTCAAGTCCAACCAGCCGAAGAGTTTGAGCGTAAGAGCGTTGGTACTGAAAGCACATTCCGAGATATGTCGGACCCTGTAGAACTGAGAGGAAAGCTTCGATGGACGGCCGAAGAGCTGGAAAAAGACATGCAAAGAGTTGAGTGCAAGGGGCGGACTCTAGTCCTTAAGGTAAAGCTGCATACTTACGAAGTTTTAACACGACAAGTTATTCTACCCAAGGCCATTTATCAGGCAGATGATCTGTATCAATATTCACTGCCTATCCTAACGAAGCTACAACACGAAAGTAAGTGCATCCAAACACAATCCACCCAGCTCACGTCTCTTGCTATATTCAGAATATCCCTCAATTCATGTATCGTTGGTTCTCGGTGCAATTTCATCAGTGTAGCTACTAATTGTTATGTCACAGTCCCACAAATGAAGCTGCGACTGATGGGCCTTCGGTGTACACAACTAGTCAGTACAAAGAAGCCGGATACTCGCGCATTCTTTGGATTACAACCTCTCAAACTAGAGGAAGAGAGCTCACACAAATCTAGCAAGCGGAAAGCCGACGAAATAGCTAGTAGAAATATTAAGCACGAAGGTCATGACCCGCTCCACCCCGAAGCGCACGACAAAGCGCTACTCGATAATGCGCAAGTCGGGAACACGGACGAAACGTTACCTAACAGGGTCCATGATGCCGGGGCCGCAGAGCAGTGGTGGGACTGTCCTATATGCGGGAGGCCTCAGCCCGCGGATGAGAGACGCTTCAACGACCATCTCGACTCGTGTCTCTCGAGACAGACAATACGCGATGCTGTGCAGAGAGATACCGCGAAAAGCCCTCCGCCACCACTGGAGGCGCCTACGACGAAAAAGGTTAGGGTCAGCGGGGAGAAGAGGCGAGGGCGACTGGTTGGATTAGGCGACCCTAAGCAGAAAAGGCTCTCGTTTGGATAATGTTGAAACCACATTATTAGAAAGAACTGTCTGAAATATAATGAACGGTTTTACGTGGACTTTCGTGTGAAACGGCCGTTACAACGGCGGTTTTTACATTTGAGGCCAATGTAGCGGTGACCAGATGATGACCTAATTATCTATTTCCAAGATCTAGGCCTACACATCTGCGTCCACGGGGGTAAGGCAGAAGAAGAAATTCTAAGATTAGCTTGTCCGCTTCCCTATCTTTAAATGAGCGTAATTGGGGCGGGGGGTTGTGGGGGCTAGGTAGGTACCATCGCAAATCAGGATGCGGTACAATACCGAAGTGAAGAAGCGTTATATATATATATACATATATATTGTGTGGCAACATATATTGGGTGTATAGAGCCAAAGACGCCTGACTTATTATTACCCATGCGGTCGGCCCCTCACTTAAAAGTCTAGGTAAACTTCGTCTTCGCTGTTCTATACTGTCATGCATGTGATGCTCTGAATGATTCCGTTAACCCCCGTATTACATATTGTGTCGGTTTCAAGCAACTAACGTAGATCATGCATTTTATGACAACTTCATGTACCCACACAAGGTACCCATCCATCTATCTTACGTAGTGTGGCGTGGAAAAGTGGCTAGTGGTGGGCTGAGTGGGGGGGAGAAATGGTAGATTAACTAGGGATCAGGCCCCTGGTCTGACCCATAACTTACCTTCCTACACCTAATTCCAGCAGATTGACCACTCAAGAGAACTCTGTTTAGTGCTATCAATAGCTAGCTACCTTAGGTACTTAAGTCCTTAGCTTGTCCTAGGTTACTTAGGTACCCAATGTGTAGGTGCTGTACTACCTACTAGTGTACGCCAATCCCCTCCAAGTTCTAGCTCCCTATAATATCCTCATCTCAAGGACCCGTGAACGTCAAATAAGACTCAAATGAATGAACAAATGAAAGCAGTCGCCATGGTAGAGTCGCAAAGCCTCTTCTCGGCATCGCTGATCTCTGTATCGGGTCTGCCCGACGGCTTCACTATCCGCCCGATGGCCAGAAATGACTACGCCAAGGGCTTCTACGAGTGCCTCCGCGTCCTCACCTGGGTCGGTGAACCCACCGAGTCCGAGTTCTTCAGTCGCTTTGATGAGATGGTCACAGCTCGGGACACGTACTTCTTTGTTGTCATCGAGTATCAGGACCGAATCGTGGGAACGGGGTGTCTCGTTGTTGAAAGGAAGTTGTATGATGTCTCCCGCTGGTGCTCTGTGTGACGCTTTTCTTCTTTTCGTTGCGGTCTGACTTTGCCCACAGCATACATAACCATGGCAAGTGTGGACACGTTGAGGAGATCGCCGGTAGGTTTTTTTCAAGAGCCATGTTTTATCTCTCTTCGTTGGGTATCTCGATTTCGGAAAGTCTAGCTTTATGCCATCAGCGTCTCAAAAAAAAAAAAAAAAAATTCTGTAGAGAGGAGAGGATGCTGACTCGTATGGCAAAGTGGTAAAAGAGCACCAGGGTCAAGGACTCGGCCTGAAGATCATGCAGGCCCTTGAGTCTGTGGCTGTCGCCGTAGGCTGCTATAAAAGTATATTGAATTGTGGCCCGCGCAATGAACCATTCTACAGTAAATGCGGGTATCATAATTCGGGGATTGAGATGTCGAATTACTATGAGGAAGAGCGGGACTCTTATCATCGTGGGTAGGGGGAGGGGGCTGGTAATGCTTTATTTTGTTATGCTCGGGCTACTACCCGTTGGTGTGTAAACCTGGGGCCGCGAGGTCATGGTTTATACCATGCTGATTTTTCAATCAAAACCTGCCTTTGACTTCCTTGTATGGATGGCATAGGTTTAAATACCATCATAACTAGAGCCAGTAAGACACCCATATGCCGAAATACCACTCGTAAGCAGGCGTGTTTCAGGTAACCTTGGAATATAGGGAGGCTACGGTCAAAGACTTCGATATGTTATTTTGGCTAACCCCGCGAGTCGTGCCTGCAAGAGGGGTTTAAAGCGTAAAGGGTCTAGGATATTTTTTCAATAAGCTGAGCGCCGAGCTAAGCACTTTCGCTTCCGGAGTCACGGAGAGCACATGTAGTCTAGTTTAGAGAACTCCCACGTGATGCAAGGCTTGCGTGTCTCATTCCACACGATCAGTTGCATTGATTGACGACCCCTCACTGATTATCGTGTTCGTGATTGGGTGACCAAGACAGCTCGTGCATCGTCTTGCCTCCCGACGCTCCCTGCTCGATGCAGGTACCCAACATATCTTGGTAACCTTAAGCCAATAGCGCTTGGCCTCGGCAAACCTCCACTTGAAGATCAAATCACGAGAGCAAGGAAGCTACGATCAGCTTAGATAATTGGTGATCGATGTTTAAATAGATATCATCCATTCTAGTCTAAGTGAATACGATAAATAGGAGTAAATGGTCTTAATATTGCGCTTGTTACCGAGAAACGCCATTTCCCAATACCGTAAAGCTTCCAAGAATTGCCCAAATAATCCCTTTGCTCCAATCAGAAAATTCAGCAGTCCGACCCATCCGTCTACGATTAACGCCATTTTCCTGGTATCTTGTGACTTTGATTCACTTCCCGTAGCAGGCAAGCCGCCGTCGAGTCCGGGAAGAGCAGAGGGCAGACTTTAGAGTTCCGCCCATTTCGACCGAGTATCTAATGTTTCCTGGGGTATGTTGTTGATTGACCACTAACACCAAAGTTAGCACGATTCTGAGGTGTCATGGTTAATGAATGTTGTTTTATCTTAGGTTACTCACTAGCCGGGGGTTGGGGCGGCCTCTTCATAACCCCTGGCATGGTGGTTGTAGATGGTTGTGCGTGAGCCACCATGGGATTGTCTCTCGGTCCGTTCGCCCTGGTGGTTCTCTGTGAAGATAGAATGTTAGCCTCCAGTCATGCTACACTATATGTGCTAGTAACTACTCATGAATACGTACCGGACTTATGTGCTCGGAATATGCCGTGACTGACGATAGTCGACGAGCCGCCGGATGAGCCAGCGCCAGAGATGGAGTGGGCAGAGCTGTTCCGAGAAGACATTTTGACGCTCTTGTTGAATAAATTACTTCCGAGTAGGGAACAACGAGTGTATAGTGGTGTGTATAGTGGTGTAAAGTGTAAACTGTAAAATACAAGCTTGGAAATTCCCAGTGATCAAGGCTTGGTGAGAAAACTTGGTTTGATATGAAAATTAACGGCGAGCAATGGCATTTACAAAATGAGGGATGTCATGGTTTTTGTATTATTTTTAAAGTCTCTCAAAACTATTCACTACATATCGCAGATACAGATTATCACCGCCGTAAGAGACCAGAGCAACAGTATCACCGGCAATTGCCAAGCCACTACCAATGCCCCAGGCATACTCTGGGCTCAATGGAATAATTGGTCAATTCCACTAATGACAGGCACGAATTAGACGTGTGTGAGTCAATTGAGGCATCAAGGGTCTATGGTTGACTGGACTTAGCCTGAGGTTCACGAGGCAGCGATCGCTAATGTGGATACTCTGGGGCGATGAGGAATAGGAGGTAGGCAGAAAACCCAAGGGGCCGGTTGCGTTGGGTCTCGTTCTGAGGGTATACCGAACGGAACACGAGGGGAATTATGATAGAGGGGTATTTCGGTGACGGGTCGAGCTCAAGCGGGACTCAGGGGGGTATGTAACAAGAGACCAGCACCCTAATACCAAGGCCTACGTCATCCCCCGATCGTGGAAAAAGATGGTTTGAAAAATACCAGTCATCCTGGCTTAGCAAAGCCGATAAGTCAGCGCTTGTGGCAGTGCCAACCTATTGATACGTGCAACAGAGTTTGGCGTCCAAACGAGGTCCAAACCAGAGGGGGGCGGCGGCATTGCCGGTTTGCACGCGGTATGCTGATTGGAAGAGTCTCCTCGTCTCCCGGACAAGTAAGAGACAAGGCAATAATATCGTTACCTAGGTACAGACATAGAGACTAGATTCTTGATTAGGAAGATGTGGCATTTTCGCCACCGGGGCTCACGCCAAGTTCTCTCGTCACATCACGGGATGAGAGTGCTGCCTAGGAGACCTTCTACTACTCTGTTGGCTTACCACTTCTAAGTGAGCAGCGCGCGCTATCAGTAGTAACGCGCTTGCTACAGCACCACGAGGTAGAAAGCCACGGTGACAATCGGTATGCCCGTGAATTGATATTAATATGCGCAGTTGCGCAACTCGTCTTGCCGTCTTAGCTAGTGATCAGCTTTGGGGTGGCTGTGGCTAGGGTTTGCGCTCGGTGTGTGACTAAGATTTTGTTGGGGGCTGAATTTTGAGTCCTGGATTTCCAGGCAACAGTACACAACCGCGCACCTGATTTTAGGACAGATTAGGACGTAGAAGCACAGCCTCCAATATTACTCGCAGCAGGTTTTCGTCTTGGCCTAGTTCGGTGAGAATTGCTGATTTCATTGGTGCAATGGGTAAGGGAAATTCCAATATGATTGTAGATGGAGGTGATTGATGTAGATAGAACAAGTCTTAGCTGGAGTAGAACACGTCCTTATCTTTCTTTATCCTTATCAAGCCTCTGTTATCGATATCGAAAGGATCCCCGCCCCCACATTCCCCTCTCGGCTCGGGGATAGACAGGCAGCTGGTCGTCAACCGTCAAAACGCTCCTTTCCCGTCCACTCCACCTACCTACTGCATCTATCCTATCCACCCCTCCTTAAAAATGGACTTCCAATGATTAGGTTAATTGATCCCCGGTCTTGATCATTACGTGTCCCCACCTCAGTTACACCGCCTCTCCATTTGTCCAAACAACGAGTGCGACACAAGCGAATATCTTGTTATCGTGAACAACCCCGGCGACAAGTAAGAAACAAGCATTGGCAACAAGGCGCCGAGGCCTGCGTTTTCATCATCTAACTATATCATCATTATCATCGTTGTCGTTCGACACCGACATTAGCATCGTAAAATGTATTGTTTTCTTTGCTCGCTAACGCTTCTGGCGTCTGCCGCCATCGGCGTGCTGGCTTCTGACCTCAAGGTCGATGTAACCCTCCCCGTTGAATGCGATCGGAAAACCCAAAAGGGTGACTCCATCGAGGTTCATTATCGAGGCACTCTAGCCTCTAACGGCAACAAGTTCGATGCTAGCTATGATCGCGGCAAACCTTTTAGTTTTCAGCTCGGTGCTGGCAGAGTAATCAAGGGGTAATGGCAGCCATATATATACCGCCAACTCCGTCAGGTGCCGATTTACTGATTTGGGCCTTCAGTTGGGACGAGGGTCTTGTTGATATGTGTATAGGCGAGAAGAGGTGAGCGACTAAGCAACCAGCAACACGAGAGGCTAGGGAAACTAGCCACCTCTCGATAAGATCTAACTATTTGGTACAGGACCTTGACCGTCCCCCCCGAGTTTGGATACGGAAACCGTGGAAGTGAGTGCGTTTTTCGTGCCGTCTCATCACCGTATTTTACCATTCCAAGAAGATAATGGTACCTGTTCAGGCCAAAATCATGCCTTAAAACTTCCCTCAAAATATTGATTGCTAACTCTGAGTGTTGTAGTGGGTCCAATCCCAGCTGGTTCTACGCTAGGTAGGTATTTCCAACGATGCGCAATTACATTAATGATTAGATAGATATCTTACATGAAACTAGTTTTTGAGACAGAACTTATAGGCATTCAGGGTGTCCCTAAACCTGAATCCATCATTACCAAGGCCACGGCCAGCGGCGATGGGGAGGCCGCGGAGACGGGTACGGGTACTGCCGAGAAGATTGCTGAGAAAGTAGAGGAGGCTGCGGAGGTCATTGGCACCATCCTAGTGGACACGGATGATGTCCAGGAACATAACGAGCTATAGGTTCAAGATAAGGAGAGGCGAAAATAGAAGGTTACTTCGAAATTTTGTTGGCGGAAGGGGTCGTACATATAGCCTGTAGGACAACCATGCCAAGAGAAGGAGTAAAAATCGTATGGCCTAGCACTATTATGAACTCCGTCTCTGTGTTGCCATGTCGCAATGGGGGTTCGTTTCATAGGTAGTTCTTGGCTCCATCTCCCAGACTAGGGATATCCCTATACCATTTTACTGTATATCGGGGGTGTACTCATGATCTTATACAGGCGTAGAGATAGTGTATACACTATTCAACTGTCACCCCTCCCCTCCCCCTCCCCATCTCGTCCTGGAGGCATTGTAGGAGTATTTTGATACCTTCGCCCCGGCCATTGAAATGTGAAATGAGTTAGGGGCTCTCTAGTATGGATCCATACTATCTAGAGTAGATACCATAGAGTCTGGGAGTGTTCCTGGTAGTCTTGAAACGAAAAGTATGTAGGTATACAGGATCTGTATGTCTACTTCGGTATTCACATCATCATCCTTGACGGCAGAGGCGCTAACAGTAAACCATAATTGGCAAATGTACGCGGAATGTTCCGAGATCCACCAGTCCTTGTCCTGTTGCGCCGTTGTGTATACAAGCTTATACTAGTCCTAGTATGCACTAGTGTTGACGGCGGGAACCCTGCCTGCATATTGTTCTTATTCTTGGCTGTTTTCTCTACCTAGATAGTGTGTATATAGATAGGCGTATGAATTTTCTACCATATTTACTACAATGTTGGTAAAGGTATAATGAAATAGGGCAATCGGACCTAGAAACTCGTTCCCCAAAACCTCCGTTTCCTCTGCTACCCCGCCAGAGAAGTTTCCTTCTCTAGACGCATACAGTTCTCCGCCGCAAGTTTCGGTCTGTACGCTCGATTATCCGAGATAATCATCGATCGGGTTTGACTATTCGCAGGGCTAAGGTCTCCTCCATTGCTCGAGGATGCATTCCCTCCGCTCGCTTCTACCACCTCTGAATTTTATTACGATACACTGGTCAGTCCGCTGCTACCTTACATATAATACCGACGGACTCGGACTGCTAACGCTGGTTTGTTCATAGTACGTAACTTAAATAGATCGGCCTCGCTTTCTTTGCTCTCACTGGTCTTCCATAGCCCGTCGCATGAGATAATTGAAGGGTCCAGGAACCGCAATGTCGAGGTTATAGCGAATAGAAGACTCATGAGTAGCAGATGCTTACTTCATCGCCGTTACGTTGTTGGCCTCGCTCGTGTTTTGGGGCTCATCCAACCCCGGATTTAGCATATCCTATGTGGATAGCCTCTTTCTTGTCGTGTCTGCGATGACCGAGGCCGGCCTCAATACCGTGAATCTAAGTCAGATGACTACATGGCAACAGGTCTTGCTGTGGCTGTTAATTATTATCGGTGGCTCTATCTGGGTTAGCATCTGGACCGTACTCATACGCAAACACGCCTTTGAGCGCCGTTTCGAGGAGATCGTGAAAAGGGAGCGTCAGCGTAGCCAAGATGAGCGCCGGGACACGAGCCTGACACTATTGCCCATCGCCCAGCGATTCATGTCTTTAGGCAAGAGTAGGAATGCGCTAGCCACATCTCAGTCAGCTTCGTTTCCCCTCGCGGAATCCATCCAGACTCATAACAGTAGGGGTACTGCTCCGCCCCTTATCTCCGGCCCTACCAATGGGAGGCTGATGTCTGCTATCATCCCCCAACCATCCGCATCCCATGAGAATTCTGAGCTTCCCCCACCGTTCGCTCCAGAGTCCCCATCGCACCATGGCATGGGATCGGAGGGGGGGGGATACCGGCTATCGGCCTTCCATGACGCAACGGCGCGAAATCGTAGTGAGCACGCTCCTTCTCCAACTCCTGAGCATGTTACCTTTGCGGATGATCTGCTTAGGACTGCTGTATCATCATCCCTTCACAATAGACAGGGCGCTACGCAAAGATACCTTCCAAATACTGACCCCCCAACCCTAACCGTAACCGTCACTACAACAGCCGATGAGGCCCGCTACCAGGGAGCTCATAAGATTGGGCTCACAAGCGAGAAACGGGAAAAACTCGGTGGTGCAGAATATCGAGCTCTCAGGCTACTCTCCGTTATTGTTCCCGTATACTTTATCTCTTGGCAGGTTTTGGGCAGTGTGGCTCTCGGGGCTTGGATTGCAAATAACCAGCCGCAGCCTGCTTTGGACAATGCTATATCTCCTTGGTGGAACGGAATCTTTAACGGCGTGTCAGCGTTCAATAACAGCGGCAGTACGTTTTGACCCCCCACTACCTTCAAATTCACCGCTCTGCAACACTAATTCCAGGCGTGATATTCTCCTTCCCAATCGTTTCCGCCTTTGAGCATGGAATCAGTGGTATACATGGGGAAACGACTGACTATTAGTTTCATAGTGAGTGTGTTGGACTTGAATATGATTCCCTACGGTAGCAGCTATTTTGTTCTCATTGTCATGGGAGCAATGATCTTAGCTGGAAATACGGCGTATCCGATCTTCCTAAGGCTATGTATTTGGACTAGCCTCAAATTTTTGGAACTGGTTTCCTACCCGCACGATTTCGTCGAATGGAAAGCGACGCTCGAGTACATCCTCAAGTACCCACGGCGGGTATATACCAATCTGTTCCCCCAACGGCAGACATTGTGGCTCGTCTTTATGCTTTTCGTCCTTAACGGCACTGATTGGATCGCATTCGAGATTCTCAATCTCGGTAACCCAAGCCTTAGCGAAATTCGCACCGGGCCTCGCGTTATCGACGGTCTTTTCCAGGCACTCGGTAAGTAGCCCAAGAAGATGGTTGATTGTACTAATTCTTTTGGTAGCCGTGCGGTCTGGTGGGTTCTATGTCGTCTCGGTATGCACTGAATCCTCTCGTGCTTGATTCCTTAGTCTCGTTGTATTTTGTGATTTGACAGGTTCTATAGCATCGAAACTAGATATCCTGACTAACATGTCTCTATACGCACAGATCCCGGACCTCTACATAGGCCTTCAAGTTTTATATGTCATCATGATGTATATTGCCGTTTACCCTGTCGTGATAACCATGAGGCATTCCAACGTGTACGAGGAACGATCACTTGGAATTTACGAGAGCGACAACTATTATAACAACAGCTTTGCTAGCGGCTCACTATCACGCAGCCGTTCCGAGGGAAAAGGCCGATTCCTTGGGAGGCTGTTACGTCGCACGTTGTCGGAGTGGCACGGAGTGGGCGCTGTGCCAAACCACCACCGCGTAGAGCGCGACGATTTGACTCAGAGTCGGATTGATTTCATCAGTCACCAGATCCGTGGCCAGCTCTCGCACGACCTCGTGAGTAATTCTCGGAGTTATTTTGTTCCCGTTCTGGTTACTTTGAGAGCAGAAAAGCCTCCCTTTGGGCCAAATCTGTGTTTTAGAAACTTCCAGTTGTCTCAAAACTATCCAGATCGTGCTCGAAACGGTAATTACTGACCCTGAGTATTGTAGTGGTGGCTTGTACTGGCTGTCCTAGCCATTATGGTTATTGAAACGCGCCACTTTCTCCAAGACCCTGTCACTTGTAGGTTGTCGTCGAATTCTCCCCTCCTACTCCTTCGACTCGACCGAGGCCACAAATCCTACAAATTTAGGATACCGTTGTAGAAAGAGACTAACTGATTTTTATTGCAGTCTCTGTCTTCAACGTAGTGTTTGAGGTCGTCTCCGCATACGGCTGTGTGGGTATCAGCGTTGGATTTCCCAACCAATCCTATAGCTTCAGCGGTGGCCTCTACCCAGGGTCAAAGCTTGTCTTGTGTGCAGTTATGTTGAGAGGAAGGCACAGAGGGCTTCCGGTTGCACTCGACCGAGCCGTCCGCTTACCTGGGGATGAGATGCATCGAGTAGAGGAGGAAGATCACGAAATTCGCAGATCAATGTCGACTAGGCGTCCTAGTGTTATTTGTTAAAGAATGATTATCTATGATGGACTTGGTTTCGAGCTATGTTCCGGTTCATATTGGGCTTACACGAAGTTTACATATGAGCTTAATTGTTAGTTTACAGATCACGCTGATGACGAGGAATAGAAAAAGAGGTGTATTTTTTATGGTATTCTCTATACTAGACTTGCAGTGGGTCAACATATGAAACTGAGCGTCAGTTAGGTATGCCTCGGTGCATCGAGGAGTGCCGAATGACATTTTAAACGATTTTCTAAGTACTCTTAGCCGTTTCGAGATAACAGTGTAGTTGAAGGGGATAAAGCTGCCGAAAATACTAGGTTAGCGTTGTTTGCATGGTTGCTATAATTGAAGTCATAGTGCATCATCTATTATGTTTCATTGTTGGTGGTGCGTGCGTTTTAGGACTGGGGTCGATTTGTTTATGTATTTAGGCAGGGTGTATATGGAAATGAAAGAGAAGAAAATAATGAGAAGAAGAAGAGAAAGGGAGAGAGAGAGAGAAAAGAAAAAAGCGACATGTGCAGGATTTGAACCTACGCGACCGAAGTCATGAGATGGCTGAATTTGCAGTCGAATTCAAGTCTCACCCATTAACCACTCTGGCAACATGCCGAAGTATACTCCGAGGTTGGGAAATACGAATAGATAAAAAGAAGAAAAAAGACAACCCGTCGCGATCAGTTCTGTAACCAAGAGTTGGGTAAAGGCCAGCAAATACTCACATATTCGTCTCCGTTCGTATACAGACAAACTAATAATTTCCCGTGACGCTAGGACTGATCGTATATCCCTGGCCGGACGGCAAATTGTAAAAGATTTCAGCGTACCTTGGTGCACGTCTAGCCCTCTAGCGCATGAAGGATGGAGGGTGGACAATTTTAACTTGTGGCATTAGGTATCAAGACCGTGCACAGCGTTAGTAGAGACTCTCTCAACGAGATAAAAGAGGGCGACACGACCTAGAACCAGCCTCATCCAGTAGACCTTAGGGGCGGTGGGGAGAGCGGCCCGTTGAACGTGTTGATAAATAGTAAACATGCGACTCTGCCTCACGAGCGAGAAATTACCTAAGCTACGAAGAATAGTGAAACGCGAACACAGACCCCGTAATGATGCTGATGAAGATGGAGAAGGTGCGATTACGCAAGTCTGTTTGGTCATCTCCGACCTGTAGAAATATGAGCGTGGTGACGAGACCTGTGAAGATGTACAATTGAATCTTGCTGATCACGTAGTCGGGATCACACCACGGCATGAGTGTTTCAAACCACGCCACTACTAGTTGGCGCCTGAGTTGGCGACTGTTTGCTTCTCTTCGTCTGAGGCTGAAGCGACTGTAGCTTTAGGTAGTTTTCTACCGCACCGGTAGTGTAGAAAATAGTGGACATATAATCAGCCGCGGGGGGTGTTGAATCGGATCATTCCAATACTTCGGGGATTTCGCTGGATGTTATCCCAAAATATTCTTTAAGATTCGACTGAAGCAACGGAGACGGAGGGAAATGCTTAAAAGAGGCGTTGATTCAGATATCTCGCCGCAGATCACTCTTTAAGAACTCATATACCGTTTCGAGATATCGTCGTTCCGTTAGAGTTAATTCACTGGCAACTGAATCCTGTATAGCGCAAGTTTAGGACACCGGATCGATATAGTAAACTGTGCATATGCCTACTTCACCCGAACTCGTTCAGGATCGCGGACTTGAAGGTGTAGCACGTGGGCCAGAATCTTAGATATGTGTTAATACCTTTACCAAAACGGATTCAAGAATGGATAAGCGTGTCAAAACTGGTGTATATGATCAGTAAGTCTGCGAAGGTCACCATAGGTTGTATATCCCAAGCCTCGGACTCCGATATAAAAAACGTTTAATAAATATTTGCAACTGATATTTTATAAAGTTAAAAGTGTTTTAACATCTTAACGCATTATTTGTAATTTAAAGTTATACTTTAAGCTTTATTTAGTAAGCTTTATTATAAAAGCATAAAATACTATTTATAACGATTAATAAAATGTTGTTTTTTGTTATTATAATAATATTTTATACTTTGCTTATAACGCATCCCCTAATTAACTTAGCCATCCAATTAAATGGGCCACTTAGCTTGGCATACTCTGTAAGCTAATTTATATGCAGGGGTACTTACTCCACTTTAGTATAACTTCGCGAAAAAAGGTTATACAAAAATAAACTTAGTATTATTAGATTTGTAATTAAATAAAGAATCTAAAAATATTTTTCTTTATTTTCCAACTATTTTATTTGGGCGTATAGCTTTAAAAAACAAATTTGTAAAGATTATTTTAACGTGGTTTTTAATAGCGCTTTAAATAAAATAGCTAGAAAATAAAAATAAAAATCTTTAAATTCTTTATTTAATTACAAATTTAATAATACTAAGTTTATTTTTGTATAACCTTTTTTTGCAAAGTTATACTAAAGTGAAATAAATACCCCTGCATATTGTTACAATTATATAAAATGCTTTACAACATTGTATTAATGCTATAAACTAAGATTTTAAGCTAAAAAAAAAGAAAAAAAAAAAAAACAGCGAAGCTTGCGGTCTTTTAGAATTAAATATAATATAATTACTATTTTGTAGGTTATAATCCATACGTTTTTTATTAATATAACAGTTTAGTAGTAGTTTATACGTTATATTTTTTTATTAAAACGGAAATACAGATTTTTAATTTATATTAATGCTAAATATAACGTTTAGTTATTATAGCTTTTTTTAATTTTTCGGCTATATTATTATTTAAGTAGTTTTTTATATGTTTATTTGCAGCAGCTATATATATTTATTTTTTTAGTTTAATTAATAGCTTTAAAGCTTTAAAATATAGCTTATAAAATTGTTTAAGTACAACAAATACATTTTTAAAGTTTTTTGCTAAATATTATATATTATTAAAGTTATATTTTTGTTAAAAAACCTAATATTATAATAAGTAATATTTTTTGTGCAAACATAATTTTTTTATTTTGTTTATTTTATATTTAGGTTTTTTGTTAATGTTTTTAAGTTTTAAAAGCGTTTAAATTTGTTATAATAATAAATTGTTGTTTACTTTTTGCAATCGGTTGGCATAAAATAGGTTTTTTATTTTGTATAATAAAAATAAGTTTAAAACATAGTTATAGCTTTATTTTTTTAAAATTTTAAATAGTTTTACAAATTGTAAATTTAACCGGGTAGTTAATGCTTATATAAAAAAAATTTTTTTTTTAAAAAATATTTTGTTTTTTATTTTAAAGTTAACTAGTTTACGCTTTTTGTTAGCTTATAATTTTTATTATTTTTAAGCTGCTTTTGTTAATGCGTGTGCTATTTTTTAAACTTTTTGTATTTGTTTTATTAGTTTTAGTGCCAGCTTTTATAATAACGTGCTAGTTTTTTTGTTTAAAAGCTTTGTTAATAATAAATTATATATATTAGTTTTTAAAACTATTTTTAAAAAAGCTATATTTAATAATAAATGTTATAATAAATTATAAACAAAATTTAATGTTAATAAATAAAAGCTTTAATTATTTTAGTATTTGTTAATATAAAATTATAATTATTAATTAAGTTTTTAATTAATAAACTTAATTGCTTTTTATATTTAAAAGTAATAAGCGCTATTATTGCAATATTTTGTTTTAATTAACTTGTTAATTTTTTTTATAAAATCTAATATAAAAAACTTTGTATTATTTAACAACTAATAGTTTAATATATTAAAAAATTAATATAAAAAACAATAGTATTATGCTACTACTGTTTTTATTATATTAAATTTTTTATTTAAAAGTATAGCTAATAAATAGCTAAACTTGTTTATAAAAGCTTAAACATAATTATAATTTTAATAATTTTTTAACATATTTTTTTTGTTTATTATTATTTGTTTTTATATTGCTTATAGTATTAATATTAAATATAATAGCTTAAATGTTTTGTTTTAAAATATTTTGTTTTTTTAACAGTTGTAACAATTGCATACATATTTTTTAATATTTTGTTTTAAATAAAGCTAATAAAAATTTTGCTTAATTGTTTTAATTGTTTTATTTTAGCTTAAATAAACAGTAATTTTAAAGTAATATAACTTTTTAATTAAAGCTGTTTATAAAAAAATAATATTATTTAAAATAGTTTTAAGCACTTATAATTAATAATTTTTATAATTTAATTTTTAAGCTTTGTTTTTTTTTTAATTAGTTTTATTAGTTTAGCTTTTTTAAGTGCTATTTTATTGTTTTTTATAGCAGCTATTAGTTTTTTTATAACTTAAAGTTTAATTATAATTAAAATGCGTTTTTTAGCTTTTTATGCTTTTATTATAAATAATTTAGCTGTTTTTTTAAATAAAGTATTAGTTATTACATTTTTTTTTTTAAATTTATATTAAAAAATAATATTAAAGTTTGCTAAAAAGTTAGCTTATTAAACTTAGCGTATTAAAAACATATGTTTAATTAAAAAGTATAAAAAAGCTTTTTTTAATACAGTTATTATTTTAAAAAAATATTTTATAAGCTTTTATTTTTTGTTTTTTTGTTATTACTAAATAATTGTGCTAATAACGTTTTTTAATACGTTAGTTTTTATTTAAATAAGTTGCTTTAAACAAAAAAATATTAGTACTAATATTTAGCATACTAATTACTTTATAGCTTTAAAAGCATTTTTTTTAAATAACTAGTTTAATAGTTTTGCAATATTATTAACGTAGTAAATAAATATATAAATAAAGTTATATAGTTTTAAAAAAAATTAAACTGCTTTAACTTTGTTAAAGTTTTTAAATCTTTAGTTTATAATAGCTTTAATTTTTGCTAGGTCGATTTAAATACTAATTTTAGCTTTTATAATAACGTTTAAATAATTTATTATAATAACATTAAATCAGAATTTTTTAATATTTTTTTATAATTAAATTTTATATAAACAATAAATAACTTTTTTGCATTGTTTTTAATGTTTTTTTTTTAGTTTTAAATATATTAATATATTATTAGCATACGTATTAATAAATTTGTTTAACAGTTTTTATAATTAAATATTAATAAAAAATTATTATTAAGCTAAGCTTATTTTAAAGCTAAAAAAAAAAACTTTTTGTTAAATATAAAAAGCTATAAAATATTAGAAATTAATTAATATGCGTAGCTAATAAAAGGTTTTAATAATGTTAAGTTTAAAATATTGTTTTATATTTTAGCAGTTATAAATAATACTGTTTAAGTTTAAAGCTAAAACTACTTTATTTTTTAAGTATTAGTTTTGTTAGCAGTAATTAATATAAAACCTTTGTTTTTGTAAATGCAGTTTAAAAGCAAATAAAACTAGCGCTACGTTTACTTTTATAGCCGGTTTAATAAAGTTTATTTTTAGCAATTAATTTACTACTTTTTTTTTAAAAAATAAATATTAAATTAAAGTTTAATATTTTAAAAGCTTATTGTTTTACACTTTTTTATTAAGTTTAAAAATTATATTGTGTTTTAATTATAATAAAAATAAAATGTTTGTTTTTTTTTTTAAAATTTTTTTTTTTTAAATATGCTAATAGTTTTAAAAAAAAACGTTAAACTAAAACTATATACTTAAAATTCTTGTTTGCAAAAAACAGTATACACTTTTTATTATACGTTTTTTAAAGCTTAACTATTTTTATGTTTATAATTTCTTTGTTTTTAAATAATTTTATAAACTTAATAAATATTAGTTTAATTAACATTTTTAACGCTAATTTAGCTTATTGTTAATAGTTTAATTATTTTTAATTTATTTTATAATTTTTTAAATTATAGCTTAATTTTTTATTTTTTTTACGCTTATTATAGCAGCAGCTAACTTTTTTTTTTTTTGCTTTTTAAAATGTGCAATACTTTTTTTTTAAAGCTTAATTTTACTAGTTTATATTTTATTAAACGTTAAAATTAATTTAACGTTTAGCTTTGTTTAATAATTAAATTTAAATAGCTAAAAAGTATTTTGCTAATATAAATTAATTTTTAAGCTATATTAAGCGTTACTTTTTACAATTTAAAAAAAAGTTATGTTTAATAAGCTAATTTATGCTAATTATAACTTTATAACTTATATTTATTATTTAAAACACCTAGTTTTTAAAATAGCTATTAAATGCTTTTTTATTAAGCTTATAATTTTTTTGCAGTAGTTAAACAAAAGTATTAGTTAGTTTAAATAAATTATTTATATATTAAGTTGTTGCTTAATTTATTTAGCTAATTTTTTGTTTACTAATAAATTTATTTATATTTTAATATTATATAACGCTATAGTTTTTATTTTAAAGTTATTTATTTATAATTATATTTTTTAATTAAATAGTGTTAACTTTTTTTAGCTATTTATTTTAATTAATAAAAAAAATAAAACTGTTAAAAAAATTTTTAACAATTTTATTAGTTTTTTAAATTATTTAAGCTAAATAAATTGTTGTTTGCTTTTTTTTTAGCTAGCTTAACTTTGTTTATATTTGTTTGCTTTTTAAAATAGTTAACTACTTTATATTTTAGTTTGCTATATTTAAAGCATATATTATTGTTTTAATAAACTTTTTTTTTTTATTAATTAGCGTTTGTTTAAATTAGCTAGCTGTTTTAATAAAATTAGGTTTGTTAAAAGTTTGTTGCAAAATTTTTGTAATTAAATTGTTAGCTTTAGCTTTAGCTTTGCAGTTAGTACTAATTTTTTAACGTTATTAAAAAACGTATTTATAGTTAAATATAACTTTAGCTATTTTATTATAAAAGCGTTTATAAATTATGTTTAAATTAATATTAGCTTTAAAAATTTTATTACTTAAGTTTATATTAATATAGCTTTAAAAAATTTAAAGTTATTTGTTTTTAAGCAGCTTAAACTTTTAAATAAAGCTATTAAACTAAAAAATAAATTAATAAATATTACTATTTTTATTAAGCTTAAAGCAAAAAGTCTTTAGTTTTTTATAAGCTAAAACAGCTTAATTTAAATTATAAAAAGCTATTTTTAAAATTTAAATTAATTTAGCAAATTTATTAAATAAATGCTTAATAAAGCAAAATTAAATTTTAATAAATTTTTTAATATTTTTTTTTAATAAAAATATTATATAACGTATACAGCTTTGCTTAATATAAAAAGTAATAAAAATTTTTTTTAACTTGTTAGCTAATTTTTTAAGCTAATTATTAAAAAAGTTTTTGTTGCTTATAAACTTATTTAAGTTTGCTTTTTAAGTTTTTGTTTTTTTTTTATAATTTTTGTTAGCTATATTAATTAAATAGCTAATAAGTTTAAATATTTTTTATATAACTATGTTTACAAGTTTAAAGCTAATGCTATTAAAAACGCTGCTTTTAATGTTTTTACGCTATTATTTACTTAGTAAAAACGTGTTAAATTAATACTAAATTTAAGCTTATAACTGTTTAATTAATTAATAAAAACGCTAAATTTTATTTTAATTGTTTTTAGCTATAGTTTTTAACATAAATATTACTTATTTTTTTTTTAAATTTAAAAGCGTTTAAAAAAGCTTTTATTTTTTATTTTTATTTTTTTTTAATTAACTAAATTAGCATATTAATATTTAAATTTTTTAATAATATATTTTTTAGCGTTATATATAATTATAGTTTTATAAATCTTTTCAAGTTTATAATAAGCATTAAAAAAGTTTTTTTAAAATAGCATATAGTTATATTAAATAATTATATTTGTTTTTAATAGTTGTATACTAACTAAAAAAAAAAAATAATGTTTTTATATTTTGTTTACTATAGCAAAAAATAATGTTTTATATTTAGTAAACGCTTAATAACAAAAAAAAAAAGCTTAAAATAATGTTATAATTATATAAAACGCTTTATAACATTGTATTAATGTTATAAACTAAGATTTTAAGCTAAAAAAAAAAAAAAAAAAAAGATAGCAAAGCTTGCAGTTTTTTAAAATTAAATATAATATAATTACTACTTTATGGGTTGTAGTTTGTACGTTTTTTATCAATATAACAGTTTGGTAGTAGTTTATGCGTTATAGCTAAATTAATTAAAAAATGCGTTATATATTTTAAATTTAAATATTAATATAGCAATTTAATAATTTAATAGTTTTTTTAATTAGTTTAATAAACATGTAATAAAAAAAGTATATAAAAAAGTTTATATTAAATAAATAATTATGTTTATATAATAATTATTAACTTTTTATTATAAATTTAGTAATAATTAACTATTTATAGCTAGTTTTATAAAACTTTTGTTAATATAAGTTTTAGTTTTTAAAAGTTTTTAGTTATTTATATTAATTATATAAAACAAAATATTAAATTAAACGCTTTTTATATATATACTTATTTTTTTTAATAATATTAAAGCTATAGTTTTTAGTAAAAGTATTAATAAATTTAAATAACGTATTAAAAATGAAAAACAGATTACTAAAAATAAAAAAGTTTAAAATAGTTTTAAAACTAAAAAATAATAATTAATAAACAAATATTAAAATATTTAATTAAACAAATAAAAGTTAATTATATATTAAATAGTTATATAATTTTATTTAATATTAAAATTAAATTAATAAGCTTTATTAATTTTATTATAATAAATATAACAAAAAAAAATTATATTTATTTAAATTTAATAATAATAACTTTTAATATTTTTGTTAACAACATATATATTTATATAAACAAATAAGTTTAAAATTAATTATTTAATTATATTTAATAACTTTTTAAACTAATTATAAAATGTTTTAAATTTAATTTTAGTTATAATAAAAAAGCTTAAAATTATAAATAAACTTAATAATTAATTAAAGTTATAAAATATTTTTTTTTATTTATTAAATTTTTTTTTAAGTTTAAATATAAAAGTTATTATATATTATATTTATATTTTAAAGCTAATAAAATTATTTAAATATATTATATAATTATTAAAAAGCTTTTAAATTTATAAAAATATAAAACAATAACGTAATTAATAAGCAAGCATTATAAACAAGCAAGCATTACACTAAACTTAATTAGCATAATTTTTATTTTAAACCTACGTTTTTTTTATAACAATATAATGTTATATTAAAGCAATAAAAATTAAATAATTTTAGTTAATTAAGCTATAAATTTAAATTTAACTTTAAATGTTAAAGCTGCTACTACTATTTATAAAATTAATTATAATACTTTTTATTAATAATAATATAATTAGTTTTTATAATATAATATTATACTAAATTTATATAAACTTATAAATTTAAAAAAATATATAATAGTTTAGTATATATTAAACTTAAATATATGTTTATTTTTTTTTAAATTAAATAATATAAAAAATAAAGCTAATTAACTATTTTATAACTATAACGTACTATTTATTAGCAAACAATAAGCTTTTAACTTTATAAAACAATAATTAAAGCTTTAAACGTGTTTTAATTATAAATATAATTATTAAAAAGCTTAATACAAAAATTTGGGCATATTAAACGTATAGTTTTAGCTTATATAAAATATAATTGCTAAATATAATATTAATAAAGCAAATATTTATAACTTTAATAAAACAAGCTTTATAATAAGCATTATTTTAATAGCAATAATAGTTATAAATATTAAAAAACGTAAAAAGTTTAAAATAATTTAACAAAATAATTAAAAATAAGTTATAATAATTTAAAACGTTAATTTTTAAAAGTAAACAGTTTTATTATTTATTATTATTATTAATAAATATTATTTGTTTTTTTAATATAAAAATAGCTAATATATAACACAAGCTATTAAAACATATAAGCTATTAAAACACTTTTTTAATTTTTATATATATATTTTTAAAACATTAATTATTTAACAACTAATAATGCTGCCATTATATAAAAAAAAAAATATAAAGCTTATATTATAAGCTATATAACGCAACCTAAAATTATTTATTTAGTGTGCTGCAACTATATATAATATTTTTTATATAACATTTTATACGCAACAGCAAAATTGTTTAACAAAAGCAATTATATTAAGCGTTAAATAAAAATTAATAAAACTTAAAAAGTAAACTATTATATAATATATAATAAATTTAGTTTTACAATTGTTTTTGTTTTAATTAAATAGTATTAAAAATATAGCTAATTTTTTTTTATATGCATATAACGCAACTGTAGTTAGCATTAACTAAGCTTTAAACTTTGTATAATAATAACTTATTTTTTATACGCATTTTAATTAAAAAATTAATTATTAGCAAGTTTTTTATAAAAATTTTAACGTATATTAAAAATAGTTTAAGCTTATATAACTTATAATAATAAAATTTAAAATTATTAAAAAAAATATTTATAATTTTAATAAAATTAGTTTTATAATAAGCAAAATATTGTTTAAAATAATTGTTATAACTTTTAATTAGCATAAACAACTAAAAGTTATATATTAAAGCAATTAAAAATAGTTGTTTGTTATTTAAAATGTTAAGTTATATAGTTATATAATTTTGCTATATATTATTTTAGCAAAAAAAATTATTTTTTATTATAATATAAAAACAGCAAATTATTGTCCGATTAAATTATTATAACAATAAAAAACAGCTAAATAATAAATAAACAAAGTTTTAATTAAATTTAACATTTTAATAAACATATTGCGCGTTATATAAAAAATATTTATTGCTTACTAATTTTTAATAGTTATAAAAGCTATTATTTTATTAAATTTAAGTTATATATTAAAAACTATAATATTATTATTTTTTGTATACTTTTTTATTTATTATATTGTTTTTAGCTTTTTAATATTAATTATTTTAGCTTATTAAAACATGCGTACATAAAAAAAATTAATAAATTAGTATAAATATATATTACGCATATTAAAAAAAAAGATTTTTTTGCAGCGTTTTATTAAGCGTACAAAATATTTATAATTAAATTAAACATTTAAAAAGGTTTTTAAAGCATTAAATTAGTTTTATATAATTTAAATTATATAATTTTATAGCTTGAAACAAAATTATTAATTAAAATATTATTTAAATTATTGTTATTAGCTAAAAAATACGTATTTTTTTAAAAATTATAAACTTTATATAATATTAAAAATATATAATTTTAAGCTAACTATATTAAAAAAAAAGTTATATAGCACTAAAATAGTTTATTAAAAACTATTTTAAAAACTGTTAACTAAGTTATAAAAAGTATAACATTATTTATATATAAAATTTAATTATTAAAAAAAAAAAACGTAATATTTTAAACAGCAAAATATAAATTTAGCTAACGCTGCTATATAAAAAATAAACGTATTTAAAATAAAAAGTTATTTATTATATAGCAAAAATAAAATTTTAAAACCGAACAAGCTATTAAAGCGCAAATTTTAAATAAAATATATATAAGTAGTTGTTATACAAAAGCTAGTACAACGTGCGTACAAAAATATAAAATATGTAGCAAGCTTGGGCATAATACGCAAATTTGTTAAAATGCTATAAAAACATTTAGCAATAATATATTTAATTAAATTTAATTAATTTAATATATTATAGTTGAATTATTTAATTTATACGTATAAAAATGCAAAAAAGTGTTTTAATAGTTTATATGTTTTAGTAGCTTGTGTTATACGTTAATTATAAAAAAATTAGCATATTATTATTAGTAATAATAGCTAAATAATAAATAAATAAAGTTTTAAATAAATTTATTATTTTAATAAACATATTAAAAGCTATTTAATTAAAATTTATTGTTTTTTTATTTTTAATAGCTATAAAAGCTATTATTTAATTAAATTTAAGCTTTATTATAAAAATAATAAAATTATTATTTTGTATATACTTTTTTATTTATTTTACTTTTTTTAGCTTTTTAATATTAGTTATTTTAGTTTATTAAAGTAAATATATAGCTAATAAATTAAAAATATAATATATAAACATATTATTTATATTATTAAAGCTATTTTTTTTTTTTGCTTTTTATACTGCTTTTTTAAAAGTTTTTACTTTTAAAAATATTTAAAGCAGCTTTTAAAAAACTAGTTTTATGCTTTTTAATTTAAATTTTATACTTTTAAAATTAAATATTAAATTATAAACTTTAATACTTTTTTAATTAATTTTTAAACTATTTAACGCATTTTTTACTTTAGTAGTACACTTAATTAAATAGTACACTTTTTTAAACTTTTGTACGCATATTTTGAAATAACTTAATAATAACGCGTACAATTAATTTAAACTATTTAAAATTTAATTCGCTAAATATTTTTATATTATTTTAACATGTTTGCACATTATAGCTAAGTTTGCTGCAAGCTTTATAACGTTAAGCGCATATTTTTTTTTTTTTTATATAATAATTATTTTAACAGTTTTTATAAATTTTTTGCTTTTTGTATAATAAAAGATTTTTGATTTTATAATCAAGTTTTTTTTATATAATAACGTTAGCTAAACTAATAATTTGTTTTACAAAAAGTTGTAATTTTTTTTTTTTAATAACGCAAAATAATATATAATGTTAATTATATTACATATAATTTAGCTTATACTTTTAATAATAAATATTAAAAAGCTATTTTAATGTTATATAACTTTTAATTTAATATATTAAAATAAAAATTAAGCTTTAATTAAGTTGTTTAAAGTTATAAATTATTAATAAGCAAATAAAGTTAAAAATAAAAGCTTAATTTAAAAAGTAATTAAACAATAATTTAGCTAGTTAATAACATATTTTAAGTTATATAGCTTTAATTTTGTTTTTTTAAACCTTTTTCATATGTTATTTAAAGTTATAAATTTAAAAAAAGCGCTAAAAATTTTTTTTTTTAATATAAATAATATGCGCTTATATTAAATGTTTAATTTGTTTATTATACAACTGTTTTAAAAAATTAAAACATTTAATATTTAAAAGCTAAAACTTATAAAAAAAATAAAAAAGCATACAAAAAATAATAATATTGTTTTTTTTATAATATAATTTAAATTTGTATAAATAATAGCTTTTATGTTTATTAAAAATAAGTAAACAATAAACTTTTTTTATACAACTTTTTATATATAAATTAAAATATTTAATTTAATTCACATTTTGCTTGTTTATTATTTAACTGTTTTTTATAGTTTTAATTTTTTAATTGCTAAATAAATTAATGTTTTAATATTAAAGCAATAAATAGTTTTGCTTTATTAAAATAATATAAAATAAAATAATATAGCTGTATAATAAAACAGCTTAAATAATTATAAACTAATTTGTATTATTTAGTTATATAGCTTTTAATTTTTATATACGTTTTATAACGCATAAACCAACCATTAAACTGTTATATTAATAAAAAACGTATAAACTATAACCCACAAAGTAGTAATTGTATTATATTCAATTTTAAAAAACCGCAAGCTTTGCTGTTCTTTTTTCTTTTTTTTTTTTTTAGCTTAAAATCTTAGTTTATAGCATTAATACAATATTATAAAACATTTTATACAATTATAACATTATTTTAAGCTTTTTTATTTTTGCTGTTAAACGTTTATTAAATACAAAACTTTATTTTTTGATATAGTAAACAAAATATAAAAATATTATTTTTTTTTTTTTTAGTTAGTACGCAATTATTAAAAACAAATATAATTATTTAATATAACTATATACTATTTTAAAAAACTTTTTTAATGCTTATTATAAACTTAAAAAGATTTGTAAAATTATAATTATATATAGCGCTAAAAAGTACGCTATTAAAAAACTTAATTATTAATATATTAATTTAGTTAATCGAAAAAAAAAAAAAAAAATAAAAGCTTTTTTAAACGCTTTTAAATTTAAAAAAAAAACAAAAAACATTTATGCTAAAAACTATAGCTAAAAACAATTAAAACAAGATTTAATGTTTTTATTAGCTAATTAAATAGTTGCAAGCTTAAATTTAGCATTAAGCTAATACGCTTTTACTAAATAAACAATAGTGCAAAAGTATTAAAAGCAGCGCTTTTAACAGCATTAGTTTTAAATTTATAAGTATAGTTATATAAAAAGTGTTTAAATTTATAAGCTACTTAATTAACGCAGCTAACAAAAACTATAAAAAAAAAACAAAAATTTAAAAAGTAAACCTAAATAAGTTTGTAAACAATAAAAACTTTTTTAATAATTAGCTTAAAAAATTAGCTAACAAGTTAAAAAAAAAATTTATTATTTTTTATATTAAGCAAAGCTATATGCGCTATATAATGTTTTTATTAAAAAAAAATATTAAAAAATTTATTAAAGCTTAATTTTGTTTTATTAAACGTTTATTTAATAAATTTGCTAAATTAATTTAAACTTTAAAAATAGCTTATTATAACTTAAATTAAACTGCTTTAGCTTATAAAAAACTAAAAATTTTTTGTTTTAAGCTTAATAAAAATAATAATATTTATTAATTTATTTTTTAGTTTAATAGCTTTGCTTAAAAGTTTAAGCTGTTTAAAAACAAATAGCTTTAAATATTTTAAAGCTATATTAATATAAACTTAAACAGTAAGATTTTTAAAGCTAGCATTAACTTAAATATAACTTACAAATGTTTTTATAACAAAATAGCTAAAGCTATATTTAACTATAAACATGTTTTTTAATAACGTTAAAAAATTAGCGCTAACTATAAAGCTAAAGCTAATAACTTAGCTGTAAAAACTTTGCAGCAAGCTTTTAATAAACTTAATTTTATTAAAACAGCTAGCTAATTTAAACAAGCGTTAACTAATAAAAAAAAAAAGTTTATTAAAATAATAATATATGCTTTAAATATAGCAAACTAAAATATAAAGTAGCTAACTATTTTAAAAAACAAGCAAATATAAACAAAGTTTAGCTAGCTAAAAAAAAAGCAAGCAATAACTTATTTAGCTTAAATAACTTAAAAAATTAGCAAAACTATTAAAAGTTTTTTTAATAATTTTATTTTTTTTATTAGCTAAAATAAATAGCTAAAAAAATTTAATATTATTTAATTAAAAAATATAATTATAAGTAAATAATTTTAAAATAAAAATTATTATGTTATATAATACTAAAGTATAAACAAATTTATTAGTAAACAAAAAATTAGCTAAACAAGTTAAGCGATAACTTAATGCACAAATAATTTATTTAAATTAATTAATACTTTTATTTAACTATTATAAAAAGCAACGCTTAATATAGCTTAAAAATTAATTTATATTAGCAAAATACTTTTTAGCTATTTAAATTTAACTATTAAACAAAGTTAAACGCTAAATTGATTTTAGCGTTTAGTAAAATGCAAACTAGTAAAATTAAGCTTTAAAAAAAAAGTATTGCATATTTTAAAAAGCGAAAAAAAAAAAAAATTAGCTGTTGCTATAATAAACGCAGAAAAAATGAAAAAACTGGGCTATAATTTAAAAAATTATAAAACAAGTTAAAAATAATTTAAACTGTTAATAATAAATTAAGCTAGTGCTAAAAATGCTAATTAACCTAATATTTATTAAATTTATAAAATTATTTAAAAATAAAAAAATTATAAATATAAAAGCAGTTAAGCTTTAAAAAACGTATAATAAAAAGCGTATACTGTTTTTTGCAAATAAGAATTTTAAGCATATAGCTTTAGTTTAACGTTTTTTTTTAAAATTATTAGCATATTTAAAAAGTTTTTTTTTAAAAAAAAAGCAAATATTTTGCTTTTATTATAATTAAAACATAATATAATTTTTAAACTTAATAAAAAAGTATAAAACAATAAGCTTTTAAAATATTAAACTTTAATTTAATATTTACTTTTAGAAAAAAAAGTAGTAAATTAATTGCTAAAAATAAATTTTATTAAATTAGCTATAAAAATAAATATAGCACTAGTTTTATTTGCTTTTAAGCTATATTTACAAAAATAAAAGTTTTATATTAATTACTGCTAGCAAAACTAATATTTAAAAAACAAAATAGTTTTAGCTTTAAATTTAAATAGTATTATTTATAACTATTAAAATATAAAACAATACTTTAAACTTAACATTATTAAAGCTTTTTATTAGCTATACATATTTATTAATTTTTAATATTTTATAACTTTTTATACTTAATAAAAAGTTTTTTAATAAAAAGTTTTTTTTTTTAGGTTTAAAGTAGGTTTAGCTTAATAACAATTTTTTATTAATATTTAATTATAAAAACTGTTAAACAAATTTGTTAATATATATGCTAATAACGTATTAATATATTTAAAAATAAAAAAAAAGCATTAAAAATAATATAAAAAAGTTATTTATTATTTATATAAAGTTTAATTACAAAAAAATTTTAAAAAATTTTAATTTAATGTTATTATAATAAATTATTTAGGCGTTATTATAAAAGCTGGGGTTAGTATTTAAATTAATTTAGCAAAAATTAAAGCTATTATAAATTAAAAATTTAAAAACCTTAACGGAGTTAAAGCAATCTAGTTTTTTTTAAAATTATATAACTTTATTTATATGTTTATTTATTATGTTAACAATATTGCAAAACTACTAAATTAATTATTTAAAAAAAACGCTTTTAAAGCTATAAAGTAATTAGTATGCTAAGCACTAGTACTAATATTTTTTTGCTTAAAGCAACTTATTTAAATAAAAATTAATATATTAAAAAACGTTATTAACAAAGTTATTTAGCAGCAACAAAAAAATAAAGAATAAAAGCTTATAAAATATTTTTTAAAAACAATAACCGTATTAAAAAAAGCTTATTTTATATAAAACAAAAAAAATGTTAACTATAGTATAAACTTTAAAATATTATTGTTTAAAGCTTTTAAAACAAAAATTTTTTATTGTTATTAATTATTAAACTTTTTTATATTTTTTAACTAAACGTATGCTTTTAATACGCTAAATCCAGTAAGCTAATTTTTTAACAAACTTTAATATTACTTTTTAATATAAACTTAAAAAAAAAAAAGTAGTAGCTAATGCTTTATTTAAAAAAACAGCTAAATTATTTATAATAAAAGCATAAAAAGCTAAAAAATATATTTTAATTATAATTAAATTTTAAGCTATAAAAAAATTAATAACTGCTATAAAAAACAATAAAATAGCATTTAGAAAAGCTAAACTAATAAAACTAATTAAAAAAAAAAATAAAGCTTAAAAGTTAGGCTATAAAGATTATTAGTTATAAGTGCTTAAAACTATTTTAAATAGTACTATTTTTTTATAAACAGCTTTAATTAAAAAGTTATACTACTTTAAAATTACTGCTTATTTAAGCTAAAATAAAACAATTAAAACAATTAAGCAAGATTTTTATTAGCTTTATTTAAAGCAAAATGTTAAAAAATATGTACGTAATTGTTATAACTGTTAAAAAAACAAAATATTTTAAAATAAAACATTTAAACTATTGCACCTAATATTAATACTGCAAACAGTATAAAAACAAATAATAATAAACAAAAAAAATATATTAAAAAATTATTAAAGCTATAATTATGTTTAAGCTTTTATAAACAAGTTTAGCTATTTGTTAGCTACACTTTTAAATAAAAAATTTAATATAGCAAAAATAATAACAGCATAATATTATTGTTTTTTATATTGATTTTTTAATATGCTAAACTGCTAGCTATTAAATAACGCAAAACTTTTTATATTAAATTTTATAAAAAAAATTAATAAGTTAATTAAAACAAAACATTATAATAGTAGCCTTTATTATTTTTAAATATAAAAAGTAATTAAGTTTATTAATTAAAAACTTAATTAATAATTATAATTTTATATTACCAAATACTAAAATAATTAAAGCTTTTATTTATTAGCGTTAAATTTTGTTTATAATTTATTATAGCATTTATTATTAAATATAGCTTTTTTAAAAGTAGCTTTAAAAACTAATATACGCAACTTATTATTAATAAAGCTTTTAAATAAAAAAATTAGTACGCTGTTATAAAAGCTGGCATTAAAACTAATAAAACAAATATAAAAGGTTTAAAAAATAATATATGTATTAGCAAAAGTGTAACAATTAGGTCCTATTTTTATAATATATAAGCCTTTTATATAGGTTAGTCCACTTATAAATAAAGGTTGTTATATAATTTATATAACTAAAAATAACACTTGTTAAAAAATAATACTAAAAATATTTATACAAATATAATAAATAATTATTAAAAGGTTAACTCTTTTATAATAAATTTTAAAAACTAAATTATAAGCTTAAATTAAACAGTAAAATAAAAAAAAACTAATGCTAATTATAAAAAAAACCTTTTATGTTTTTATAGTATTTCTTTTTTTTATACATTTTTTAAATAGCAATAAATAAAAACCTATTTTAACTATTTTAAATAACAATAAATAAAAACTTATTTTAACTATTTATTACGTGACTTTTGCGCTTATAATTAGCTATAGCTTGTTTTTTAGTCCAGCCTTTTATTTGGTTTATAACTGCGCTAAGTTTTCTTTTTAAGCCGTTTTTTTATTAGTTTATAACACTATTTCTTTTTTCTTAGAATTATTGTTCTTAATAATAAATAATAAATGTTTATACCTTTTATATAATTTCTTTTTTTTTCTTTATTTTTTATGCTTTAGTTACTATATTTTTTTTATGTTTTTATTACTAATAATGTAAATTTAAATTAAGTTATTATTTTGTTTATATTTGTAATATCCGTTTTTAATATAATGTTAAAGGTTTGTTTGCTAAACAATTTAACAAAATTGCTGTGCAATATAAATTATTAAAAAAAAAATTAAAAGTTTTTAAAAAAGCTGTTAAATTAGCGCTTGCTTATATACGTTGCTTTTATAAACAAAAGAAAATATAATATAATAAAATAATAAAAGCTATAGCTTATAATATTATAAATTTAAAAAAGTTTAAATTTTTTAAAAAACGTAAGCATAAAAAAAAAAAAGTTGTTAAATTAATAAAACTTTTACTTTTATAGCCGCTTTATTTATTTTTAACTAAAACGTTTTTAACTTTTTTTTTATTTAAAAAATCGATTTTATTTTTTTAGCTTTAGTTAATTAAAGTGCTATTAATAAAATAATATAACTGTTTATATTGTATACTGTAAATGCTTTTTAAGTTTTTAAATATTTTTTGTATATAAATATTTTGCTTATTTAATTAAATACTTTATTATATATTTTTTTTAATATAAGTTTAATATCTTTTTTACTTTATATTTTATTTGATTTTTTTTTACTTTAATAAACGTTTTTAACATAATGTTATTTAATACTTTTTTTAATAATAAAATATAAAAGATTAAATATATTTTTATTTTATAAAATAATAATAATTAATAATTAGTTTTTAAAATAACTTTTTTAATTTTAAATAGTTTAATTTGTTTAAAATTTAGTTTGTTGCTAAATTGTTTAGTTTTAATATTTTTTTTTAAAAAATATATTTTATTTTTATTTTTTAAAGTTAGCTTTAACAATTTTAATTTATTGTAATATACTTTTATATATTGCTAAATAAATATTAAGTTGTTTTTAAATCTTTATTATATTTTAGTAAGCTTGTTTGCTTGTTTTTCTGCTATTAATGCTGTTGTTTTTAAAATTTGTATTTAGTTGTTTTTTAAGTTAAACCTATAGTTTGCTTTAAATAATAACATTTTTATATTTTTGTTGTTTAAACTATTATATATAAATTTTGCTAAAAATAACAATTTAATTTAATTATTTTATTGTTTATTAAAATAATACCGCAAATATTATTTTAACGTTTGGTTTAATTTTTTAGTTTGTTTATTTGTTTATAAATAATAAGCTATAAATAATTAATATTTAATTTTTAAAGCTTTTATTAGTAATTATTAATACTTAAAAGCTATAGTAATGCTTTTATTTATAATAGCTTTTTTTAAAATGCTATGTTTATTAAAAACATGTTGTAATATTATGTACACAAATTTTTTTGCTAACGCATCCCACAAGCTAGTTTTGCACACAAGCAAGTTTCGCATTTTTCTTGGTGTACTCTGTAAGCTACTTTATATGCAGAAGTACTTACTCCCCTTTATTATAACTTCGCGAAAAAAGGTTGTACAATAAAATAATTAGTACTATTAAATTTGCAATAAAATAACAAATCTAATAGTATTTTTTTTTATTTTCTAGCTATTTTATTTAAAGCGTTATTAAAAACTACGCTAAAATAATCTTTGCAAATTTGTTAATTAAAGCTATACGCCCAAATAAAATAGCTAAAAAATAAAAGAAAATACTATTAGATTTGTTATTTTATTGCAAATCTAATAGTACTAATTATTTTATTGTACAACCTTTTTTTGCGAAGTTATAATAAAAAGGAGTAAGTACTTTTGCATATAAAGTAGCTTACAGGGTACGCTAAAAAAAAGTGCAAAACTTGCTTGTGTGCAAAACTAGCTTGTGGGATGCGTTATATTTAATTTTTTATATAGCACAAAATGCTTATACTTTATAAGTTTGTTTATAATAACTAGGATTAAATTATATTTAACTTTTGTTATTAGTTTTTTTAATTTTAGTAGTTTAATAATAAAATTAAATAATATAACTTTTTATGCTTTATTAAATAGTTTAATAAGCTATAATAGTTTATAAAGCTTATGTTTTACTGCTTTTGCTTTTTTATAAAGGTTATATTTTTTATATATTGTTTTAAATATTTAATTTTAGTTTTGCATTATAAAGTTGCATTTAAATCTTTTATAAGTTTTATAAAATTTTTAATGTTTATATAATAATGTTTTATAAAAATGCTAAGCAAATTCTTTTTGTAAACTATTAAGTATTATTATTTTTGTTAATTAAGCTTAGTATTGCATTTAGTACTAAATGCAGTGCTGCTTTTTTAATTTGTTTTATTTATTAATTATTAAATAACTGCTTTATATATGCTAATATTAAAACAAAAGTTTTTTTAAGTTTTTTTTAAAATAATGTTTAACTTTTTTTTAATTAATTTGTTTTATATTTATTTTTTTAGCATAAAATTTTTGCTTTTAAATTTTTTTTGCTTTTAATATAAATAATTTTAAAATTAAATTATAATAAAAATTTTGTTTATTTAATTTATTATTTGTTTAAAACTTTAGTTATTATAAACAAAATTAAGTTTTTATAATTTAAATAAACCTTAATTAATATTAAAGTTTTATTTAAATAATGCTTTTATTTTTTAAATGTTTAAACTATAGCTATAAGTTTTTTATTTAGTATTAAATAATTTATTGCTAATTTTAAAAATTTCTTTAAAAAAAATGCTACTAAATATAGCTTTTTGTTTTTATTTCGTTGTTTTAATTGTTTGCTTATTACTATATTGTATACGTTAATTTTAATTTTAAATTTTTTATTTAAGTTTAGTAATTATATTATTAGTTTTATAAAAATTGCTTTTTTAATTTGTTTAAACGTTTTTTGCTTTTTTGCTTTTTATTTAAACACTGCGTTTTTTTTTATAAAGTTTATAAATAATGCTACATATTTTTTAAATTTTGTAACTAAAAGTTATATATAATTAATAAATTTTATAAATAATTTTATATTTTTAATATTGTTTAATATAAGCTATTTTTTTATTGCTTTAATTTTAAATTTTTAAATTTTTATTTTGCTTAAAATTATAATAAGTTTTAAAAAGTTTATTTTTTATATATAAAACTTGCTTTTATTTAAATAAACTTTTAATTTAGCATTTTATAATGCTTTAAATATTTTTTTTACGTATTTTTTATATTTTTTTAAAGTTTTTAAATAAATTAAAATGTTATTTAAATAAACTATTATAATTTAATTTAAATAGTTTTGTAGCACATTTATAATTATTTTTTAAAAACTTGCTGATACATTAATAAGCTTAAATAGCATTATTTAATATTTATATAATTTATAAAATGTTTTAAATACTATTTTTTATTTGTTTTTTTTTATTATTTGTATTTAATAATAAGCGTTTAATAAATTTAGCGCTATAAACTATTTTATTTTATAAAATTAATTTTTTTAAGTTATTAATTTATAATAATAGTTTTGCAAATTTTTGCGTTATAAAGTTTTTATAACAATAGTTAACTATTAATTTCTATTTTAGTTTTTTGTTTTTTTTTTGCTTTTTTTAATATTTAAAAGATTAAATATTTTACTAAAGATTGTAATAGTTAAATAAATCCTTTTTTTAAATTCTTTTTTAAATATTAATCTAGCTTTTATAGCTAATTTTAATTTATTTAATATATTAAAAAATGTTTAAAATGTTGTTTTTTTTTTAAAAATATATAATAATTTTATTTATTATATTTTAATAATTTCGTTTTTTTGTTTAATTGTTTAAACAAGTTAATAAACTTTGCATACTTTTTTAATATAATATTTTTTTGTTCTGCTTTTAATTTTTTAACTATTAAACATATTATTATGCTTTTTTTAAACTTGTTTAACGCTTTTTTTAGCGTATTTTATTAAAGCTAACTAATGCTTTAATCTATTTTAAAATTGCTTTTTTTTAATTAAAGTATTTTTAAAATTGTATTAAAACTATATATATTAATAATATTAAGCATAAGCTTTTTTTTATAACTATAAATATTAAAAAAAAGTTTTATAGTTTTTTGCTTAATTATGCTATTGTTATAAATATTAAAACTTTTATTAATTATTATAAATAAATAGAAATTGTTTTTAAACTTTATTAATATTTTTATTTTTTAAACAAATTATAAAAAAATAAAACTTTATAAAGCTTTTATATTAAATAAAACCTTTATTTGCTTTTTTTAATAGCTTATATTTATTAACACTTATATTTTTATATATATGTTTGTTATATATAAAAACCTTTTAATTAATTAAAATAGTTGTTAGTTTATATTAACTGTTTATTATTGTTTTTTATTTTTTAAGCTTTTTATTGTTAGTTTTTGCCTTTGTTTTTACTATTTTTATTATTTTAGGCCAACATTTTAAATATTATATTAAAAAATACTGCCGCTTGCTATTTTAAGTTTTTTTCTGTTTATAAAAATAACTTTTTTTTTTTTTTAAAATAAGTTGTTATATATTAGCTTTAGCTTTAGCTTTTTGTTTAATTTTATAAATCTTTAATTTTTTATTATACATATTTAACACTAATTATAAGCATATAGTTTTAATTTTTTTTTATAATTAATACATTTTTAAATTTGTTTTAAATCTTTTTTAAAAATAGCATATTTATTTAAATTTCGATGTTTAAATAACAAATGTTTTACTTTATTAATTTTATATAATTTTTTTATAAAGTTTTTATTAATTTATTATAAAAACTATTAGTTTTATATTTTATTTACTATATAAATATAATATCGATATATTATATAGCATGTTTAAAAAATCTTATAATATATTTTGTATTTTAGCAATAGCTAATTTTTGTTTAACATTATTGTTTTATTGTATTAATAATTTATTGCTATAAATTATATAATTGTTTTTAAGTTGTTAATAATATTAGTTTTTACTTTTATTAACAATTTAAGTTTTTTTATTTTTTAAATTCTTGTTAATTTTAGCTATTATATGCCTGTTAATTCTTTTTATAATATTTTATAAGTAGTTTTAAAATTTTATTTTCGTTTTATTCGCTTATTTTTAATAGTTTAATATTATATATTTTCTTTTTAAATTAATTTTGCTACTGCATTTTTAAGCCATTTTAAATCATTTTAATAGTGATACGACCCCATAAGGGGTGTATCCCCACGCGCTGCGGCGCGTGTGCCATTGTGACAGCCTGGCGGCTGCCAGGCAGTTGGCACACATGTCTATAATTAAATCTCTTTCCAAGACCTAGAGTCTTGGCTTTTCCTTTCTTTTATATCTCATACTTAATACACATACATTTTACTTAAACCTTAGGAAGCACCTATCAAATAGTTATATTACTTATATTTGCAATCTTTTTTTATTAAGCATTGTTTTTTTTTTAGCTAATCGTTATTTATAAAGTTATTGTTAATACTTATAGTTTTATAAATAAAAATTATTATTTTATGCTTTTTTTTTTTTTAATAATTTATTTATTTATATAAATATAATAATTATTACTGTTTTTTTAATAAAAATATTTTACATTTTATACATATATAAATCTTTTTATATATAAATATACCTTATATTTTTAATATAGTTTTAAACATGTTTTACATTTTTTAACATATTTTGTTTATTATTATTGCTTAATAATTTATTTTGTTTAAATTTTTATTATAAATACTTTTGCCGTTTTAAAATGTTTTTAATTTTATAGTTGCTTAAACTTTTCGCATTTTTTTATATAATACTTTTTTTATTTGCAATTAAAACATTTAACTTAGTTTTAAATATGTTTTTGTTACTATTGTTTATATTTTTTAAGTTTATTTTGTATTAGCTATAAAATTTAATTTTTATTTTCTTTTTTATTATTATTTTTTAAACAATTAATTATTAATTTTAATTGCTTTAGCTATATATTTTTCGAAATTTTTTAGTTAATTATTTTTATAAAACTTATTTTAAACTAAATTTTTTAATCTTTTATAAAAAATTGTTATTTAAATATTATTGTTATTTTATAAGGTTTATAATACTAGTTTACAAAACTTTGCTACATATTTATATGCTAGTTTAGTTTGTTTAATTTTTAGCAGCTGCTATTTAACTTGCTGTTTTTTTTTTAAATTATTATATATATTTATTAAAGCTTTAGCAAATTTGTTTATACTTTTAAACATATTTTTAGTTTTAACGTTTTAATTATTTTTTTTTGTTTTTATATATTTTTTTATTTGTAGTTTAAACTATTTTAGCGCACTTTTTATTAAAAATTTTGCTGTACAAAAAACTTTTTTTTTTTTATTTTAAAAATCTTTTTTATAATGCTTTATATAAGCTTTAACTTAAACTAAAAATTTTTTAAAATGTTTTTAAAATTTTTTAAACTTATTTAGTTTGTTAAACTTATATTGCTTAATTTTAAACATATTATTAAGTTAATTTTTAAGTTGCTAGTTTATACGTTATATATTAATAACTTGTTTATTAAAATGCTAATTTGTTAACTTAAATTAATTAATTTTTATTTATAGCTAATTTAAAATAAAAGTTATTACTTTTAAAGTTAGTTTTATAAGTTTTGCTATTTTGCTTTATATTTATACAATGTTATATAATATTAAATAAATAAACTGTTTAAAATATAACAATTAAATTTTATTTTTATAATATATAAGCTTTTTATATAAGTTAGTTTACTTATAAATAAAAGTTGTTATATAATTTATATAACTAAAAATAACATTTGTTAAAAAATAATATAAAAAATAATTGTTAAAAAGTTAACTTTTTTATAATAAAATTTAAAAACTAAACTATAAGCTTAAATTAAACAGTAAAATAAAAAAAGATTAATGCTAATTATAAAAAAAACTTTTTATATTTTTATAATATTTTTTTTTATACATTTTTTAAATAGCAATAAATAAAAACCTATTTTAACTATTTTAAATAACAATAAATAAAAATTTATTCTAACTATTTATTACGTAACCTTTGCGCTTATAATTAGCTATAGCTTGTCTTTTGGTTTAGCCTTTTATTTGGTTTATAACCGCGCTAAGTTTTTTTTTCAAGCCGTTTTCCTATTAGTTTATAACAAAAAGCAGCTTAAAAACAACAGAAATTATAAGCTAATAAAAAGCGTAAATTAATTAACTTTAAAATAAAAAACAAAATATTTTTTAAAAAAAAAAAAAAAGTTTTTTATATAAGTATTAACTACTTAGTTAAATTTATAATTTATAAAACTATTTAAAATTAAAAAAAAACAAAGCTATAGCTACGTTTTAAACTTATTTTATATTAACTAACTGCAAAAAGCAAATAATAATTTATTATTATAATAAATTTAAATGCTTTTAAAACCTAAAAATATTAACAAAAAACTTAAGTATAAAATAAACAAAATAAAAAAATTATGCTTATATAAAAAATATTATATATTATAATATTAAATTTTTTAGCAAAAATATAACTTTAACAATATATAATATTTAGCAAAAAATTTTAAAAATGTATTTATTACATTTAAACAATTTTATAAGCTATATTTTAAAGCTTTAAAGCTATTAGTTAAACTAAAAAAATAAATGCGCGCAGCTGCTATAAATAAACATGCAAAAAACTACTTAAATAACAATATAGCTAAAAAGTTAAAAAAAGCTATAATAATTAAACGCTACACTTAGCATTAATATAAATTAAAAATTTATATTTCTGTTTTAATAAAAAAATAAAACATATAAATTACTATTAAACTGTTATATTAATAAAAAACGCATGGACTATAACTTATAAAGTAGTAATTATATTATATTTAATTTTGAAAAACCGCAAGCTTTGCTGTTCTTTTTTTTTTCTTTTTTTTTAGCTTAAAATCTTAGTTTATAGCATTAGTATAATGTTGTAAAGCATTTTATACAATTGTAACACGTTTAAATATAATTATAACAAAATTAGCTATAATTTTGCTTATTATAAATCTTGTTTTTATAAATGCTTTTTGTTATAAACTAATAAAAGCACGGCTTAAAAAGAAAACCTAGCGCAAACATGAACTTAATAAAAGGCTAAACCAAAAAACAAGCTATAGCTAATTAAAAGCGCAAAGGTTACATAATAAATACTTAAAATAAGTTTTTATTTAAAAGTATTTAAAAAATATATAAAAAAAAAAATTATTATAAAAACATAAGTTGTTTTTTTTATATTTAGCTATAGTTTTTTTTTATTTTACTGTTTAATTTAAGCTTATAGTTTAATTTTTAAAATATATTATAAAAAAGTTTAACTTTTAATAATATTTTATTATATTTATATAATACTTTTTATATTACTTTTTATTAAATGTTACTTTTTTTTAATTATATAAATTATATAATAACTTATGTTTATAAGTAAACTAATTTTTATAAAAAGCTTATATATATTATAAAAATAAAACAAAATTGTTATATTTTAAACAGTTAACTTATTTAATATTATATAGTATTATAAAAGTGTAAAGCGAAATAACAAAACTTATAAAACTAACTTTAAAAGTAATAACTTTTACTTTAAATTAGCTATAAACAAAAATTAATTAACTTAAATTAACAAATTAGCATTTTAACAAACAAGTTATTAATATATAATGTATAAACTAGCAATTTAAAAATTAATTTAATAATATGCTTAAAATTAAACAATATAAGCTTAACAAACTAAACAAGTTTAAAAAATCTTAAAAACACTTTAAAAGATTTTTAACTTAGGTTAAAGCTTATATAAAACATTATAAAAAGATTTTTAAAATAAAAAATAAAAAGTTTTTATATAACAAAATTTTTAATAAAAAGTATATTAAAATAGTTTAAGCTATAAATAAAAAAGTATATAAAAACAAAAAAAAATAACTAAATATAACAAACGGGTCCTATTCCTGGTACAAGTAAGCCTTCCGCATAGGTTGGTTTATTTACAAGTGTAGATTGTTGTTTAGTCCGTATGACTAGGGGGGGTGACGCTCGGTAGAGGATGTTACAGAGAATACTGCGTAAAGGTATTCGTTAGGAGATTAACTTCCTTATAGTGTATTCCAAAGATTAGACTATAAGCTTAAATTGAACAGTAAAGTAAGGAAAAACTAATGTTAATTACAAAGGGAACTTTTCACGTTCTTATAGTATTTCTTTCTTTCACATATTTCTTGGATAGCAATGGATAGCTGGCTATTCCAGCTATTCTGGATAGCAATGGATAGCTGGCTATCTCAGCTATCCTAGATAGCAATGGATAGCTGGCTATTTTGACTATTCATTACGTGACCCCTGCGCCTATGATTGGCTGTAGCTTGTCTCCTGGTTCAGCCCTTTATTTGGTCCATGACCGCGCTAGGTCTTCCTTTCAGGCCGTCTTCCTGTTGGTTCGTAACACTAAAGCGTTAAAACAAAAAATGTGTTTAAAAATATAAACAGATTTATTAAAGCGTTAACAAATATATATAGCAATTTAAAAAAAAAATAGTAAGCTAAATAATAGCTACTAAAAATTAAACGAATTAAATTAACATACAAATATGCAGCAAAGTTTTGCAAACTAATATTATAAACCTTATAAAATAATAATAACATATTAATAGCAATCTTTTATAAAAAATTAAAAAACCTAGTTTAAAATAAACTTTATAAAAACAACTAATTAAAAAATTTTAAAAAATATATAGCTAAAGCAATTAAAATTAATAATTAATTGTTTAAAAAATAACAGCAAAAAAAAAAAAAAAATTAAATTTTATAGCTAATATAAAACAAATTTAAAAAACATAAACTATAGTAATAAAAACATATTTAAAACTAATAAAATTTAAAGTTATAAACATTATAAAGCTTTTAAAAAAAAATAAAACTAAGTTAAATGTTTTAATTATAATTAAAAAAAGCATTATATAAAAAAGTATAAAAAGCTTAAACAACTATAAAATAAAAAAAACTTTAAAACAATAACAATATTTATAATAAAAATTTAAATAAAATAAATTATTAAATAATAATAATAAACAAAATATATTAAAAATGCAAAATATATTTATATATAAAAAGATTAGTACATATATAAAATATAAAATGTTTTTGCTAAAAAAACATTAACAATTATAATATTTATACAAAAAAATAAACTATAAAAAAAAAAAAAGCATAAAATAATAACTTTATAAATAATAATTAGCTAAAAAAAAAACAATGCTTAGTTAAAAAAGATTATAAATATAAATAATATAATTATTAAAGTAATTTAAAATAGCTTAAAAATGCAATAGCAAAATTAATTAAAAAAAGCATACATAATATTAAACTATTAAAAATAATTAAATAAAACAAAAACAAGATTTTAAAACAACTTATAAAGTATTATAAAAAAAACTAATAAGTATATAATAGCTTAAGTTAGCAAAATTTTAAAAAATAAAAAAACTAAAATTATTAGTAAAAGTAAAAACTAATATTATTAATAATTTAAAAACAATTATATAACTTATAATAATAAGTTATTAATATAATAAAACAATAATGCTAAACAAAAATTAGTTGTTATTAAAATATAAAATGCATTATAAGATTTTTTAAACATATTATATAATATATTAATATTATATTTATATAATAAACAAAATATAAAACTAATAGTTTTTATAACAAATTAACAAAAACTTAATAAAAAAGCTATATAAAATTAATAAAGTTAAATATTTATTGTTTAAATATTAAAACTTAAACAAATATATTATTTTTAAAAAAAAATTTAAAATAAATTTAAAAATGCATTAGTTATAAAAGAAAATTAAAATTATATATTTATAACTAATATTAAATGTATATAACAAAAAAATTAGAAATTTATAAAATTAAATAAAAAGCTAAAGCTAAAGCTAATATATAATAACTTATTTTTAAAACAAAAAAAAACTTAAAATAATAAGCGGCAGTATTTTTTAATATAATATTTAAAATGTTGGCTTAAAATAACAAAATTAATAAAAACAAAAGTAAAAATTAATAACAAAAAGCTTAAAAAATAAAAAAACAATAACAAATAGTTAATATAAACTAATAACAGTTTTAATTAATTAAAAAGTTTTTGTATACAGCAAATATATATGCAAAAACATAAGTGTTAATAAATATAAACTAACCTATAATACAAGCTAGTTTTATATACAAGCAAGTTTTGCACTTTTTTTGGAGTACTTTGTAAGCTAATTTTCTATGCAAAAGTATTTATACCACTTTTTAATAACTTTGCGAAAATAAGTTGTACAACAAAATAATTAGTATTATTAAATTCGTAATGAAATAACGAATTTAATAGTATTTTCTTTTATTTTTTAACTATTTTATTTAAAGCGTTATTAAAAACTACGCTAAAATAATCTTTGCAAATTTGTTTTTTAAAGCTATATGCTTAAATAAAATAGCTAGAAAATAAAAGAAAATACTATTAGATTTATTATTTTATTACAAATCTAATAGTGCTAATTATTTTGTTGTACGACTTATTTTTGCGGAATTATTAAAAAGTGGTATAAGTATTTTTGCATAGAAAATTAGCTTACAAAGTACTTTAAAAAAAGTGCAAAACTTGCTTGTGTGCAAAACTAGCTTGTGTTATAGGTTATTAAAAAAAAAAAAAAAAAGTTTTATTTTTTTATAATTTGTTTAAAAAACAAAAATATTAATAAAGTTTAAAAACAACTTTTATTTATTTATAATAGTTAATAAAAGTTTTAGTATTTATAACAGTAACATAGTTAAACAAAAAACTGCAAAACTCTTTTTTAATGTTTATAGTTATAAAAAAAAGCTTACGCTTAATATTATTAATACGTATAATTTTAATACAATTTTAAAGTAAATTAAAGCATTAGCTAGCTTTAATAAAATACGCTAAAAAAAAACTTAGTTTTTAATAAGCTAAAAAAAACGTTAAACAAGTTTAAAAAAAGTATAACAATATGTTTAATAATTAAAAAACTAAAAGTAAAATAAAAAAGTAAGATATTAAATAAATATGTAGAATTTTCTAACTTATTTAAAAAACAAAACAAAAAAAACAAAATTATTATATATTTTAAAAAAAAAAACAATACTTAAAACATTTTTTAATATATAAAATAAACTAAAATTAATTATAAAAACTAAACTAATATTTAAAAAAAAATCTAAAAAAAGAATTTATTTAACTGTTATAATTATTAATAAAATATTTAATTTTATAAGTATTAAAAAAAATAAAAAAAAATAGAAAACTAAAATAAAAATTAATAGTTAATTACTGCTATAAAAACTTTATAATACAAAAATTTGTAAAACTATTATTAAAAATTAACAACTTAAAAAATTAATTTTATAAAGTAAAATAGTTTATAGTGTTAAATTTGTTAAACGTTTACTATTAAATATAAATAGCAAAAAAAAATAAATAAAAAATGGCATTTAAAATACTTTATAAGCTATATAAATACTAAGTAATGCTATTTGGACTTATTAATATATTAGCAAGTTTTTAAAAAATGATTATAAATATGTTATAAAACTATTTAAACTAAATTGTAATAGTTTATTTAAATAACATTTTAATTTATTTTAAAACTTTAAAAAAGTATAAAAAACATATAAAAAAAGTATTTAAAGCATTATAAAATGTTAAATTAAAAGTTTATTTAAATAAAAGCAAGTTTTATATATAAAAAGTAAACTTTTTAAAATTTATAATAACTTTAAACAAAATAAAAATTTAAAAATTTAAAATTAAAGCAATAAAAAAATAGCTTATATTAAACAGCATTAAAAATATAAAATTGTTTATAAAATTTATTAATTATATATAACTTTTAATTGTAAAATTTAAAAAATATGCAGTATTATTTATAAACTTTTTAAAAAAAAATGCAGTATTTAAATAAAAAATAAAAAAACAAAAAGCGTTTAAACAAATTAAAAAAGCAATTTTTATAAAACTAGTAATATAATTATTAAATTTAAATAAAAAATTTAAAGTTAAAATTAACGCATATAATATAGTAATAAATAAACAATTAAAGCAATAAAATAAAAATAAAAAGCTATACTTAGTAGCATTTTTTTTAAAGAAATTTTTAAGATTAATAATAAATTATTTAATATTAAACAAAAAACTTATAGCTATAGTTTAAGCACTTAAAAAATAAAAGCATTATTTAAATAAAACTTTAACTTTAGTTAAAGTTTATTTTAATTATAAAAACTTAACTTTGTTTATAATAACTAAAGTTTTAAACAAATAACAAGTTAAATAAACAGAATTTTTATTGCAATTTAATTTTAAAATTATTTATATTAAAAGCAAAAAAATTTAAAAGCAGATATTTTAAACTAAAAAAACGAATATAAAACAGATTAACTAAAAAAAAGTTAAGTATTATTTTAAAAAAAACTTAAAAAAACCTTTGTTTTAATATTAGTATATATAAAGCAGTTATTTAATAATTAATAAACAAAACAAATTAAAAAAACAGTACTATATTTAATATTAAACGTTATGCTAAGCTTAATTAATAAAAATAAATAGCTTAAATATAAAACAAAAATAATAATATTTAATAGTTTATAAAAAGAATTTGCTTAGCATTTTTATAAAACATTATTATATAAACATTAAAAATTTTATAAAACTTACAAGAGATTTAAATGCAACTTTATAATATAAAACTAAAATTAAATATTTAAAACAATATATAAAAAATATAACTTTTATAAAAAAGCAAAAGCAGTAAAACATAAGCTTTATAAACTATTACAGCTTATTAAACTATTTAATAAAGCATAAAAAGTTATATTATTTAATTTTATTATTAAGCTATTAAAATTAAAAAAACTAATAACAAAAGTTAAATATAATTAAATCTTAATTATTATAAACAAATTTATAAAGTATAAGCATTTTATGCTATATAAGGAATTAAATATAGCAAAAGAATTTGCGTATATAATATTGCAACATGTTTTTAATAAATATAACATTTTAAAAAAAGCTATTATAAATAAAAATATTATTATAACGTATAATACAAGCTATTAAAACATACAAACTATTAAAACACTTTTTTAATTTTTATATATATATTTTTAAAACATTAATTACTTAATAACTAATAATGCTGCTATTATATAAAAAAAAAGATATAAAGCTTATATTATAAGCTATATAATGCAACCTAAAATTATTTATTTAGTATATTATAACTATATATAATATTTTTTGTACAATATTTTATATGCAACAGCAAAATTGTTTAGTAAAAACAATTATATTAAGCGTTAAACAAAAATTAATAAAACTTAAAAAGCAAACTATTATATAATATATAATAAATTTAGTTTTGCAATTATTTTTACTTTAGTTAAATAATATTAAAAATATAGCTAATTTTTTTTTGCGCGCATATAACACAACTACAGTTAGCATTAACTAAGCTTTAAACTTTATATAATAACAATTTACTTTTTGTATACATTTTAATTAAAAAATTAATTATTAGCAAGTTTTTTGTAAAAATTTTAATGCATACTAAAAATAGTTTAAGCTTATATAACTTATAATAATAAAATTTAAAATTATTAAAAAAAATATTTATAACTTTAATAAAACTAGTTTTATAATAAGCAAAATATTGTTTAAAATAGTTGTTATAATTTTTAACTAGTATAAATAACTAAAAGTTATATATTAAAGCAATTAAAAATAATTGTTTGTTATTTAAAATATTAAATTATATAATTATATAATTTTGTTATATATTATTTTAGCAAAAAAAAATTATTTTTTATTATAATATAAAAACAGCAAATTATTATTTAATTAAATTATTATAATAACAAAAAACAGCTAAATAATAAATAAATAAAGTTTTAATTAAATTTAATATTTTAATAAATATATTGTGCGTTATACAAAAAATATTTACTGCTTATTAATTTTTAACAGTTATAAAAGCTATTATTTTATTAAATTTAAGTTATATGCTAAAAATTATAATATTATTACTTTTTGTATGCTTTTTTATTTGTTATATTGTTTTTAGCTTTTTAATATTAATTATTTTAGCTTATTAAAACATATATATGCAAAAAAAATTAATAAATTAATATAAATATATATTACGCATATTAAAAAAAAAGATTTTTTTATAATGTTTTATTAAACATATAAAACATTTATAACTAAATTAAATATTTAAAAAAGTTTTTAAAACATTAAATTAGTTTTATATAATTTAAATTATATAATTTTATAGCTTAAAACAAAATTATTAATTAAAATATTGCTTAAGTTATTATTATTAGCTAAAAAATACTTACTTTTTTAAAAATTACAAACTTTATACAACATTAAAAATATATAATTTTAAGCTAATTATATTAAAAAAAAAGTTATATAGCACTAAAATAGCTTGCTAAAAACTATTTTAAAAGCTATTAATTAAGTTATAAAAAATATAACATTATTTATATATAAAGTTTAATTATTAAAAAAAAAAAACGTAGCACTTTAAACAGCAAACTATAAACTTAGCTAATGCTGCCGTACAAAAAACAAACGTATTTAAAATAAAAAGTTATTTATTATACAGCAAAAACAAGATTTTAAAACTAAACAAGTTATTAAAGCATAAATTTTAAATAAAATATGTATAAATAATTGTTATATAAAAACTAGTATAACGTACATACAAAAATATAAAACATGTAGCAAGCTTAAGCATAATGCGCAAACTTGTTAAAATATTATAAAAACATTTAGCAATAATATATTTAATTAAATTATTTAACTTATACATATAAAAGTGCAAAAAAGTGTTTTGGAAGCTTATATGTTCCGGTAGCTTGTATTATATGTTAGCTTTTAAATATTAGTAATTATTAATAAAAGCTTTAAAAATTAAGCATTAGCTATTTATAGCTTATTATTTATAAACAAACAAATAACTAAATTAAATTGTTATTTACAACAAAATTTGTATACAATAGCTTAAACAATAAAAATATAAAAATGTTATTATTTAAAACAAACTATAAGTTTAATTTAAAAAATAATTAAATATAAATTTTAAAAGCAATAGCATTAATAACAAAAAACTAAACAAATAAGCTTATTAAAATGTAACAAAAACTTAAAAACAATTTAACATTTATTTAGCAATATATAAAAACATATTATAATAAATTAAAGTTATTAAAGCTAACTTTAAAAAAAAAAAATAAAATATATTTTTTAAAAAAAAATATTAAAACTAAACAATTTAGCAATAAATTAAACTTTAAACAAATTAAATTATTTAAAATTAAAAAAGTTGTTTTAAAAACTAATTATTAATTATTATTATTTTATAAAACAAAAATATATTTAATTTTTTATATTTTATTATTAAAAAAAGCATTAAATAATACTATATTAAATATGTTTATTAAAATAAAAAAAAATTAAACAAAATATAAAATAAAAAAAATATTAAATTTATATTAAAAAAAACATATAATAAAATATTTAGTTAAATAAAAAAAATACTTATATATAAAAAATATTTGAAAATTTAAAAAGCATTTATATTATATAATATAAGCAGTTATATTGTTTTATTAACAGCATTTTAATTAATTAAAGCTAAAAAAGCAAAATTAATTTTTTATATAAAAAAAAAAATAAAAACGTTTTAGTTAAAAATAAATAAAGCAGTTATAAAAGCAAAAGTTTTATTAACTTAACAACTTTTTTTTTTACGTTTGCGCTATTTAAAAAACTTAAACTTTTTTAAATTTATAATACTATAAGCTACAGCTTTTATTATTTTATTATATTACTTTTTTTTTTTTTATAAAAGTAATATATATAAGCAAGCGCTAGTTTAGCAGCTTTTTTAAAAGCATTTAGTTTTTTTTTTAATAATTTGTATTATATAACAATTTTGTTAAATTGTTTAACTAATAAACTTTTAACATTATATTAAAAACAGGTATTGTAAATATAAGCAAAATAATAATTTAACTTAAATTTAATAAATAAACACTTAAATTTATATTATTAATAATAAAAGCATAAAAAATAATAGTAAAAAAAAAAAAGTTATATTTTACAAGTTTTTTGTTAAACAATAGTTTTTTGCAAAATTTTTTTATATAGTTAGCTATAATAAAAAATAAAGCAAAAAAAAGCAAAATTATACAAAAAATATAAACATTTACTATTTATTATTAAAAACAATAATCTTAAAAAAAAAAAAATAATGTTATAAATTAATAAAAGTACAGCTTAAAAAAAAAACTTAGCATAAATATAAACTTAATAAAAAGCTAAACTAAAAAACAAGCTATAGCTAATTTAAAGCGTAAAAGTTATATAATAAATACTTAGAATAAGTTTTTATTTAAAAATATTTAAAATACTTAAAATAAGTTTTTATTTAAAAATATATAAAAAATATATAAAAAAAAATTATTATAAAAACATAAGTTGTTCTTTTTATACTTAGCTATAATCTTTTTTTATTTTACTGTTTAATTTAAGCTTATAGTTTAGTTTTTAAAATATATTATAAAAAAGTTTAACTTTTAATAATATTTTATTATATTTATACAATACTTTTTGTGCTACTTTTTACTAAGTGTTACTTTCCTTTAGTTATACGGACTATATAATAACCTATGCTTATAAGTGAACCAACCTCCATAAAAAGCTTACACATATTATAAGGATAAGACAAGATTGTTATACTTTTGTTTTAAATTGGTTTTTGTATAAATATAAATTAAATATAATATTTAATTAAATTTTCGTTTAAAACTTTTTAATAATTAATTTTTTAATTAAAACGTGTTTAAAGCTTTAATTGCTTTTATATAAAGTTAAATGTTTAGTTTTTTTTTATAAAACGTTTTTTGCAAAGTTTTAACAGTTAATTAGCTATATTTTTAATATTATTATGTTTTAATAAAAAAAATTAAAATATTAAGTTAATAATATATTATACAATTAAATTTTTTTTAGATTTAGTTAATTTAGTTGTTAAAAAAAATGTTTTAGCTTTTGTTTTAATATTATATATTTGTTTATAAAAAGTTATATAAAAAACATTATAAAACTTAATAGCGCGTTTAAAAAATAAATAAAAAATATTTTTATATACTTGTATAACAAGCTATAAATTAGCTTTTTTATAAAAGTTAACTATTGTTATTAAAAAATAAAAATAAAAAATGTTTAAAAACGTATATAAAGGTTTAAAAAAGTGTACTACTTAATTAAATATATTATTAAAGTAAAAAATGCGTTATACTATAAGTTTTAAAAACATTTAACAACTTAATTAAAATAATATTGTAAACTAAATATATTAAAAATCGAATTTTTTATTATTAAAATAGTTTACTGTTTTTAATTTATTATTTAATTAATTAGCTTATAAAAAAAGCTAAAAAATTAATATATTAAACTAATATATAATATAAGCTATTAAAACACTTCTTTGCATTTTTGTACATATAAATTAAATAATTTAACTATAACATATTAAATTAATTAAATTTAATTAGATATATTATTGCTAAATATTTTTATAGCATTTTAATAAGTTTGCGCATTATGCTTAAGCTTACTATATGTTTTATATTTTTATACGCACGTTATACTAGCTTTTATATAATAATTATTTATACATATTTTATTTAAAATTTACGTTTTAATAGCTTGTTTAATTTTAAAATTTTATTTTTATTATATAATAAATAACTTTTTATTTTAAATACGTTTGTTTTTTATATAATAGCGTTAGCTAAATTTATAATTTGTTATTTAAAAAACTACTTTTTTTTTTTTTAATAATTAAACTTTATATATAAATAATGTTATATTTTTTATAATTTAATTAATAGCTTTTAAAATAATTTTTAGCAAGCTATTTTAATATTATATAACTTTTTTTTTAATATAATTAATTTAAAATTATATATTTTTAATATTATATAAAATTTATAATTTTTAAAAAAATAAATATTTTTTAGCTAATAATAATAATTTAAGCAATGTTTTAATTAATAATTTTATTTTAAGCTATAAAATTATATAATTTAAATTGTATAAAACTAATTTAATGTTTTAACAACTTTTTTAAATGTTTAAGTTAGTTATAAATGCTTTATATGTTTAATAAAATGTTGCAAAAAAATCTTTTTTTTTAATATATATAATATATATTTATATTAATTTGTTAATTTTTATATATATATATATATGTTTTAATAAGCTAAAACAATTAATATTAAAAAGTTAAAAACAATATAACAAATAAAAAAGCATATAAAAAATAATAATATTATAGTTTTTAATATATAATTTAAATTTAATAAAATAATAACTTTTATAACTGTTAAAAATTAATAAACAGTAAATACTTTTTATATAATATTCAATATATTTATTAAAATGTTAAATTTAATTAAAACTTTGTTTATTTGTTATTTAATTATTTTTTGTTGTTATAATAACCTAATCAAATAATAATTTGCTGTTTTTATATTATAATAAAAAATAATTTTTTTTTGCTAAAATAATATATAATAAAACTATATAATTATATAACTTAATACTTTAAATAATAAACAACTATTTTTAATTGTTTACGCTAATTAAAAATTATAATAACTATTTTAAACAATATTTTGCTTATTATAAAACTAGTTTTATTAAAGTTATAAATATTTTTTTAATAATTTTAAATTTTATTATTATAAGTTATATAAGCTTAAACTATTTTTAATATGTGTTGAAATTTTTGCAAAAAACTTGCTAATAATTAATTTTTTGATTAAAACGTATACAAAAAATAGGTTATTATTATATAAAGTTTAAAGCTTAATTAATATTAATTACAATTGTGTTATATGCGCACAAAAAAAAATTAGTTATATTTTTAACATTATTTAACTAAAGCAAAAACGATTGCAAAACTAAATTTATTATATATTATATAATAGTTTGCTTTTTAAGTTTTATTAATTTTTGTTTAGCGCTTAATATAATTGCTTTTGTTAAACAACCTTGTTATTATATATAAAATATTATATAAAAAATATTATATATAGTTATAGCACGCCAAATAAATAATTTTAGGTTGCATTGCATAGCTTATAATATAAGCTTTATATTTTTTTTTTTATACAATAGCAGCATTATTAGTTGTTAAATAATTAATGTTTTAAAAATGTATAATGCATCCCTTAATTAACTTGGCTACCCTATTGAATAGGCCACCCTTTTGCTACGTACTACTACATAATATTATATATAAACCTTTAAATAACTTTATTAATAAAAATCATAAAAATATAAAGAAAACACTATTAGATTTGTAATTAAATAAGGAATCCAAATATACAAGTCTTTTTATTATATTTATATTATAACAGTTTTAAAAAATAGAAAAGATTTAAAAGATTATTTTATATATAAAAACGTATACAATTCGACAATATAATAACTTTACCAATTTTAATCGTATAATAAAATAAATTATACCGTTAGATTTGCAACTAAAAAAGGAATTCAATAATATTTTTGTTTATTTTATAACTAATTTATTAAGCGAGCTATTAAGCAATACGTTAATATAACGCTAAGCAAAGATTATTTTAGCGCTTATTTTAGCGTATTACTTAATAACTTAATAAATAAAATAGTTATAAATAAAAGAATATATTATTGAATTCCTTTTGTAATTAAAAATCTAACAATATAATTTATTTTATTATAGAACTAAAACTTGTAAAGTTATTAAATAGTTACGTAATAAATCATAGACGATTTTTGTATGGGTTTAAAGGGTGGCCCATTTAATTGGGTGGCCAAGTCAATTGGGGAATGCGTTACATAAAAATTAAAAAAGTGTTTTAATAGCTTATATGTTTTAGTAGCTTATGTTATACGTTATATTATTTTAAACAAAAGTTTAAAACTTTTATAAAGCTAATTATATTTTAAATAAGCGCTATAAAGCTAAAAAAAAATACGTGTTTGCTAAAAAAAGTTATTTACTTTATAAAAAAGTTAAAATTTTATAGCTTAAAAAAAAATAAACAAAAATTATATTGTTTTTAAAAATGCTTAAATAAAACAATAGCGCTATAAACAATATAATAATATTAATTATAATGCACGTACTTATAAAATTAATATAAATATGTTTAAAAAAAATAGTTTTAAATAAATAAAATTAATTTTAAGCGTTATAGTTAAATTATTATAATAATAATTATACCGGTTTAGTTTAGTATAACGCTTGCTTGTTTATAATGCTTGTTTATTAATTACGTTATTTAAAAGTTATAACGTAGTTTATAAATAAGTTGCTTATTTAAATAAGTTGCTTACTTTTTTATTTAATGCATAAATTATTATTTTATTACATAATAATTTTTTAACAACTTAATATTAAAATTAAATTAAAAAACAAAAATTGTTTTAACTTTTTAAGCTATTTAATTATTTTAAAAAATCTTAGTTTAACACGTTTATAAAATTTACTATATTTTTTATATAATATTATATAATAAACAAACAAACTGCTAAAGCTAAAGCACGCGCTAATTTACATATTTTTAATTTAATTAAAAAAAATATGCTTTCAACTTTTATAATACTAAAAACATTATCAATTTTTTTTAAAAGTTATATAACATTATTACTATTAACAAGCTTTAAATAAACAACTTTATTAAACGTTATTTAAAGCTTAAACAACGTTATATATATAAATATAACTTTTAAAAAAATTTATATAAAAATTTTAAAACAATAAACGCATAATTTAAACGTTTTATATTATAACGATCGGGTTTTATTTTTAATAAATATAAGCCTTTTATATAAGTTGTTGCTTAATCCGTATAATTAAAGGAAAGTAACACTTAGTAAAAAGTAGCACAAAAAATATTATACAAATACAATAAATAATTGTTAAAAAGTTAACTCCTTTGTAATATATTCTAAAAATTAAACTATAAGCTTAAATTAAACAGTAAAATAAAAAAAAACTAATATTAATTATAAAAAAAATTCTTTACGTTTTTATAATATTTCTTTTTTTTATATATTTTTTAAATAGCAATAAATAAAAACTTATTTTAATTATTTATTATATAACTTTTGCGCTTATAATTAGCTGTAGCTTATTTTTTAGTCCAGCTTTTTATTTGGTTTATAACTGCGCTAAGTTTTTTTTTTAAGCTGTTTTTTTATTAGTTTATAATATTATTTTTTTTTTTTTAAAATTATTGTTTTTAATAATAAATAGTAAATATTTATGCTTTTTGCATAATTTTTTTTTTTTGCTTTATTTTTTATTATAGCTAATTGTATAAAAAAACGTTGTAAAAAACTATTGTTTAATAAAAAACTTGCAAAACATAATTTTTTTTTTTTTGCTGTTATTTTTTATGCTTTAATTACTATGTTTTTTTTATGCTTTTATTGTTAACAACGTAGATTTAAATGCTTATTTATTAAATTTAAGTTAAATTGTTATTTTGTTTGTATTTGCAATATTTGCTTTTAATATAATGCTAAAAGTTTGTTTATTAAACAGCTTAACAAAATTGCTATATAATACAAATTGCTAAAAAAAAAACTAAAAGTTTTTAAAAAAGCTGTTAAATTAGCGCTCGCTTATATATATTGCTTTTATAAACAAAAAAAAATGTAATATAATAAAATAATAAAAGTTATAGCTTATAATATTATAAATTTAAAAAAGTTTAAGTTTTTTAAAAAGCATAAATATAAAAAAAAAATTATTAAGTTAATAAAACTTTTGTTTTTATAACTGTTTTATTTATTTTTAATTAAAACGTACTTAATTTTTTTTTTGCTTAAAAAATTAATTTTGCTTTTTTAGCTTTAGTTAATTAAAGTGCTGTTAATAAAACGTTATAACCGCTTATATTATATGCTGCAAATGCTTTTTAAGTTTTTAAATATTTTTTATATATAAATATTTTATTTATTTAACTAAATATTTTATAATATATTTTTTTTAACGTAAATTTAATATTTTTTTTACTTTGTATTTTATTTGGTTTTTTTTGTATTTTAATAAACATTTTTAATATAGTATTATTTAATGCTTTTTTTAATAATAAAATATAAAAAATTAAATATACTTTTATTTTATAAAATAATAATAGTTAATAATTAGTTTTTAAAATAACTTTTTTAATTTTAAACAGTTTAATTTGTTTAAAATTTAGTTTGTTACTAAATTGTTTAATTTTAATATTTTTTTTTTAAAAAATATATTTTATTTTTTTTTTTAAAGTTAGCTTTAACAACTTTAATTTATTATAATATGCTTTTATATGTTATTAAATAAATGTTAAATTGTTTTTAAGTTTTTATTATATTTTAATAAGCTTGTTTGCTTGTTTTTTTATTATTAGCGTTATTGTTTTTAAAATTTATATTTAATTGTTTTTTAAATTAAACTTATAATTTGCTTTAAATAATAACATTTTTATATTTTTATTGCTTAAGTTGTTATATATAAATTTTATTAAAAATAATAACTTAATTTAGTTATTTTGTTATTTATTAAAATAATATTATAAATATTGTTTTAACGTTTAATTTAATTTTTCGGTTTATTTATTTGTTTATAAATAATAAGCCATAAATAATTAATGCTTAATTTCTAAAGCTTTTATTAATAATTATTAATATTTAAAAACTATAATAATGCTTTTATTTATAATAACTTTTTTTAAAATGCTATGTTTATTAAAAACATGTTATAATATTGTATATACAAATTTTTTTGTTATACTTAATTTTTTATATAGCACAAAATGTTTATACTTTATAAGTTTGTTTATAATAACTAAAATTAAATTATATTTAATTTTTATTATTAGTTTTTTTAACTTTAATAATTTAATAATAAAATTAAATAATATAATTTTTTATGTTTTATTAAATATTTTAATAAGCTGCAATAGTTTATAAAGCTTATGTTTTATTATTTTTGCTTTTTTATAAAAATTGTATTTTTTATATATTGTTTTAAAAATCTAATTCTAGCTTTATATTATAAAGTTACGTTTAAATTTTTTATAAGTTTTATAAAATTTTTAATATTTATATAATAATGTTTTATAAAAATGCTAAACAAATTCTTTTTATAAACTATTAAATATTACTATTTTTATTTTATATTTAAGCTATTTATTTTTGTTAATTAAGCTTAATATTGTATTTAATACTAAATATAGTATTGTTTTTTTAATTTATTTTATTTATTAATTATTAAACAACTGTTTTATATATATTAATGCTAAAATAAAAGTTTTTTTAAGTTTTTTTTAAAATAATATTTAACTTTTTTTTAGTTAATTTGTTTTATATTTATTTTTTCGGCTTAAAATATTTGTTTTTAAATTTTTTTTGCTTTTAATATAAATAACTTTAAAATTAAATTGCAATAAAAATTTTGCTTATTTAACTTATTGTTTATTTAAAACCTTAATTATTATAAACAAAGTTAAGTTTTTATAGTTTAAAAAAACTTTAATTAATATTAAAGCTTTATTTAAATAATGTTTTTATTTTTTAAATGTTTAAACTATAGCTATAAGCTTTTTATTTAGTATTAAATAGTTTATTACTAGTTTTAAGAATTTTTTTAAAAAAAATGCTACCGAATATAGTTTTTTGTTTTTATTTCGTTATTTTAATTGTTTGCTTATTACTATATTATATGCGTTAACTTTAATTTTAAATTCTTTATTTAAATTTAATAATTATATTATTAGTTTTATAAAAATTGCTTTTTTAATTTGTTTAAACGCTTTTTGCTTTTTTGTTTTTTATTTAAATACTATGTTTTTTTTTATAAAATTTGTAAATAATACTACATATTTTCTAAATTTTGCAACTAAAAGTTGCATATAATTAATAAATTTTATAAACAATTTTATATTTTTAATATTGTTTAATATAAGCTATTTTTTTATTGTTTCGATTTTAAATTTTTAAATTTTTATTTTGCTTAAAGTTATAATAAATTCTAAAAAATTTATTTTTTATATATAAAACTTGCTTTTATTTAAATAAACTTTTAGTTTAGCATTTTATAATGCTTTTAATATTTTTTTTATATGTTTTTTATATTTTTTTAAAGTTTTTAAATAAACTAAAATATTGTTTAAATAAATTATTATAATTTAATTTAAATAGTTTTAAAACATATTTATAATTATTTTTTAAAAACTTGTTAATATATTAATAAGCTTAAATAATATTATTTAATATTTATATAATTTATAAAATGTTTTAAATACTGTTTTTTATTTATTTTTTTTTTGCTATTTGTATTTAATAATAAACGTTTAACAAATTTAACGCTATAAACTATTTTGCTTTATAAAATTAATTTTTTAAATTATTAATTTGTAATATTAGTTTTGCAAATTTTTGTGTTATAAAGTTTTTATAGCTGTAGTTAACTATTAAATTTTATTTTGGTTTTTTATTTTTTTTTGCTTTTTTTAATACTTATAAAATTAAATATTTTACTAAAAATTATAACAGTTAAATAAATCTTTTTTTTAAATTCTTTTTTAAATACTAGTTTAACTTTTTTAATTAATTTTAATTTATTTTATATATTAAAAAATATTTTAAATATTATTTTTTTTTTAAAAGTATATAATAATTTTATTTGTTATATTTTAATAATTCTGTTTTTTTTAGTTATTTAAACAAATTAACAAACTTTATATATTTTTTTAATACGTTATTTTTTTGTTTTGCTTTTAGTTTTTTAATTATTAAACATATTATTATGCTTTTTTTAAATTTGTTTAACGCTTTTTTTAGCTTTTTAAAAGCTAAATTTTTTTTTAACATATTTTATTAAAGCTAGCCAGTACTTTAATTTACTTTAAAATTGCTTTTTTTTAATTAAAGTATTTTTAAAATTGCATTAAAACTATATATATTAATAATATTAAGCGTAAGCTTTTTTTTATAATTATAAATATTAAAAAAAAGTTTTATAGTTTTTTATTTAACTATGCTACTGTTATAAATATTAAAACTTTTATTAATTATTATAAATAAATAAAAATTATTTTTAAACTTTATTAATATTTCTGTTTTTTAAACAAATTATAAAAAAATAAAATTTTATAAAGCTTTTATATTAAATAAAATCTTTATTTGCTTTTTTTAATAACTTATGTTTATTAATATTTATATTTTTATATATATGTTTGTTACACATAAAAATTTTTTAATTAATTAAAACAGTTGTTAATTTATACTAACTATTTGTTATTAATTTTCGCTTTTGTTTTTACTATTTTTATTATTTTAAACTAACATTTTAAATATAATATTAAAAAATACCGCTGCTTGTTATTTTAAGTTTTTTTTTGTTTATAAAAATAATTTCTTTTTTTTTTTAAAAATAAGTTATTATATACTAGCTTTAGCTTTAGCTTTTTATTTAATTTAACAAATTTTTAATTTTTTTATTGCATATATTTAACACTAGTTATAAATATATAATTTTTTTTTTTTTTTATAATTAATACATTTTTAAGTTTGTTTTAAATTTTTTTTAAAAATAACATATTTATTTAAATCTTAATGTTTAAATAACAAATGTTTAACTTTATTAATTTTATATAGTTTTTTTATTAAATTTTTGTTAATTTGTTATAAAAACTATTAGTTTTATATTTTATTTATTATATAAATATAATATTAATATATTATATAGCATATTTAAAAAATTTTATAATGCATTTTATATTTTAACAACAGCTAATTTTTATTTAGCATTATTATTTTATTATATTAATAACTTATTGTTATAAATTATATAATTGTTTTTAAGTTGTTAATAATATTAGTTTTTGCTTTTATTAACAATTTTAATTTTTTTATTTTTTAAATTTTTGCTAATTTTAGCTATTATATGCTTATTAGTTTTTTTTTATAATACTTTATAAATAGTTTTAAAATTTTGTTTTTATTTTGTTTAATTATTTTTAATAGTTTAATATTATATATATTTTTTTTAAATTAATTTTATTACTGCGTTTTTAAGCTATTTTAAGTTGTTATTAATATTTGCAGTTTTATAAATAAAAGTTATAATTTTATACTTTTTTTTTTTTTTTTATTTATTTATTTGTATAAATATAACAGTTATTAATATTTTTTTAATAAAAACATTTTATATTTTATACGTATATAAATCTTTTTATATATAAATATATTTTGCATTTTTAATATAGTTTTAAATATGTTTTATATTTTTTTATATATTTTGTTTATTATTATTGTTTAATAATTTATTTTGTTTAAATTTTTATTATAAATATTTATATTAATTTAAAATGTTTTTTGTTTTATAAGCGTTTAAGCTTTTTATACTTTTTTATATAATGCTTTTTTTGTTTAAAATTAAAACATTTAATTTAATTTCGTTTTTTTTTTAAAAGCTTTATAATAATTATAGCTTTAAATTTTATTAATTTTAAATATGTTTTTATTGCTGTTGTTTATATTTTTTAAGTTTGTTTTATATTAGCTATAAAATTCGATTTTTGTTCTTTTTTTTATTATTATTTTTTAAACAATTAATTATTAATTTTAATTGTTTTAACTATATACTTTTTAAAATCTTTTAGTTAGTTATTTTTATAAAGTTTATTTTAAATTAGATTTTTTAATTTTTTGTAAAAAATTGTTATTAAAATGTTGTTATTGTTTTATAAAGTTTATAATACTAGTTTATAAAACTTTGCTACATATTTATATGCTAGTTTAGTTTGTTTAATTTTTAATAGCTGCTATTTAATTTGCTGTTTTTTTTTTAAATTTTTATATATATTTATTAAAGCTTTAGCAAATTTATTTATATTTTTAAACATATTTTTAGTTTTAACGCTTTAATTGTTTTTTTTTATTTTTATATACTTTTTTATTTATAGCTTAAACTATTTTAACGCACTTTTTACTAAAAATTTTACTGTATAAAAAACTTTTTTTTTTTTTTTAAAAAAATTTTTTTTATAATGCTTTATATAAGCTTTAACTTAAATTAAAAATTCTTTAAAATGTTTTTAAGATTTTTTAAACTTGTTTAGTTTATTAAGTTTGTGCTGCTTAATTTTAAATGCATTGTTAAATTAATTTTTAAGTTGTTAGTTTATACGTTATATATTAATAATTTGTTTGTTAAAATGCTAATTTATTAATTTAAGTTTATTAATTTTTATTTATAACTAATTTAAAACAAAAGTTATTGCTTTTAAAATTAAATTTATAAGTTTTGTTATTTTGTTTTATATTTATATAATATTATATAATACTAAAAAAGTTAACTGTTTAAAATATAATAATTAAGTTTTATTTTTAATAAATATAAGCTTTTTATATAAGTTGGTTTATTTATAAATATAAGTTGTTGCTTAGTTTATATAATTAAAAAAAAGTAACACTTAATAAAAAGTAGTACAAAAAATATTGTATAAATATAATAAATAATTGTTAAAAAGTTAACTTTTTTATAATATATTTTAAAAACTAAATTATAAGCTTAAATTAAACAGTAAAATAAAAAAAAACTAATGCTAATTATAAAAAAACTCTTTATATTTTTATAGTATTTTTTTTTTTTATATATTTTTTAAATAGCAATAAATAAAAACTTATTCTAATTATTTATTACGTAACCTTTGCGTTTATAATTAGCTATAGCTTGTTTTTTGGTTCAGCCTTTTATCTGGTTTATAACCGCGCTAAGTTTTCCTTTCAGGCCGTTTTCTTGTTAGTTTATAACATATATATATAAAACTTTAATAAAACTAAATTTATAATAAACGTGATTTTTTTAATTATAATAATTATATATACTAATTAATATAAAAAACGTAAAATAGTATAACTTAATAATAAAAATAAATAATAATAATTAGTTATATTAATTTAGTTAAAAATTTTATTTTGCTACTTATTATTTTTAATAATGATATAAAAGGCTAACTTTTTGTATGGTTAAATGTTTATAACTAATTTTAATAAATAAATTAGCAATAAAATTATATTAAAATAAATAAAGCATTTTAATATATATATTATGTTATTATTAGTAAACAAATATTATTTATTAATATTAAACTAATATAAAAACTATGTTTTAACTAAATTTAAATAATATTATAAACAATATAATATTATAACTATTTTTTTGTTTTTACATTTGTTTTATTTAATTTAACCGTTTAATATTAAAATTTATAATATATTAAAAAAAATATATAGCTATTAAATATTAAATTTTATTAAATTATATATTAACTATATTATTAAAACTAAATTTTTATTGCGTTTAAAAAAGCATTTTAAATAGCTTTAAAAAGTTAAAATTAATGCTATATAACTTTAAATAGTAATTTTAAAGCTAAATATATAAATAAAAACGTTGTTACAAATTTTAAAAGCTTTTAATTTTTTTGTACTTTAAGTTTTTTAAACGCTAAAAACTTTAATTAAAATAATTATATAGTTAAATTTTATAAAAAAGCTTTTTAATTAAAATTTGTATTATTATTAACTAGCTATTAAAAGCAAATTAAATTTTAGCGCATTAATTTATTTTTATAAACAAAAAGATTTAAACTTTTTATAAAACAAATAAAGCTTTTAATAAGTGTTAAAAAAGCAAAAAAAAACGTTTACAAAATTAAAAAAGCTTTATTATAAAAAATGCACTAAATTATATTGCTTAAAAAAATGTATAAAAGTTAGTACAAGCAAAAAAGCTAAAAAATTATAATAATAATAAACTAAATATGCTGCGCTAATAATAATATAAACAATATAATAACGGTAGCTATAATTTAAAAACTTATAAAAAATATATAAAATTAAATACAAATTTAAAATCTAATTAATTTTTAATAAAATTTTAATTAATTATAAAGTTATTAATAATTAAAAATAAAAAAGTAGTAAAAAGTAAACAACTTGCTTATAAACTACATTAAATAAAAAGCAAAAAGATTTTTAAAAGCGCTGTTATTATTAAAAGTATAACACATCTTTTACTTAACTTAGCTACCTAATTAAATAGGTTGTCACAATCGTGTAAAACGCTTTACAACATTGTATTAATGTTATAAACTAAAATTCTAAGCTGAAAAAAAAGAAAGAAAAAAGGGACAGCGAAGCTTGCGGTCTCTTAGAATTGGATATAGTATAATTACCACTTTGTGGGTTGTGGTCCGTGCGTTCCTTATCGATATAACAGTCTGGTGGTGGTCCATGCGTCACATAGGTCACCTTTAAAACTTATACAAAAATCGCTATTTAATTCTTTAATAACTTTACAAATATTATAGCTATTAAAATACAGTTTAAAATTTTAAACTAACAACTTAATAAAAAATCCAAAAATATTTTTATTTATTTTACTACTATTTTATTTAAGGCTTTATAAAAAACTACGCTAAAATTTTAGCGTGGTTTTTAATATAGCTATAAATAAAATAGTTAAAAAATTAAAAAAAAAATTTTTTAATTCTTTATTAAGTTGTTGGTTTAAAATTTCAAACTGTACTTTAATAGCTATAATATTCGTAAAGTTATTAAATAATTAAATAACGATTTTTATATAGGTTTTAAAAGTGACCTATTTAATTAAGTAGCTAAGTTAAGTAGGAAATGCGTTAAGCATTAAAAAAGCTAAAAAATTTATAAAAAATACAGCTTTATAAAATTAAAATAATAACATAAGTTAAATAAATTATATAACAAATTAAAAGCAATTAAAATAGTAATAAACAAAGTTAAATAAAATTTAATATTTTAAACCGAAATGTTATAGACTAACAGGAAGATGGCTTAAAAGGAAAACCTAGCGCGGTTATGAACCAGATAAGGGGCTGGACCAGAAGACAAGCTATAGCCAATTATAGGCGCAGGGGTTATATAATAAATAGTTGAAATAAGTTTTTATTTATTGCTATTTAAAATAGTTGAAATAGGTTTTTATTTATTATTATTTAAAAAATATATAAAAAAAAAAAATATTATAAAAACGTAAAAAGTTTTTTTATAATTAGTATTAATTTTTTTTTATTTTATTATTTAATTTAAACTTATAGTTTAGTTTTTAAAATATATTATAAAAAAGTTAACTTTTTAACAATTATTAATTTTATTTTTATATAATATTTTTTATATTATATTTTATTAAGCGTTACTTTTTTTTAGTTATATAAATTAAACAACAATTTATATTTATATATAAACTAATTTATATAAAAAGGTTATTTGTATTAAAAATTAAAACTTGTTTATTATATTTTAAACAGTTAACTTTTTTAAATGTTATATAATATTGTATAAAAATGCAAAACAAAATAACAAAACTTATAAATTTAATTTTAAAAACAATAACTTTTGTTTTAAATTAGTTATAAATAAAAATTAACTAATTTAAATTAATAAATTAATATTTTAATAAACAAATTATTAATATATAACAAATAAACTAGCAATTTAAAAATTAATTTAGTAATGCATTTAAAATTAAGCAGTATAAACTTAATAAATTAAACAAGTTTAAAAAATTTTAAGAACACTTTAAAGGATTTTTAACTTAGGTTAAAGCTTATATAAAGCATTATAAAAAAGATTTTTAAAATAAAAAAGAAAAAATTCTTTATGCAACAGAATTTTTAATAAAAAGTGCGTTAAAATAGTTTAAGCTATAAATAAAAAAGTATATAAAAATAAAAAAAAACAATTAAAGCGTTAAAACTAAAAATATGTTTAAAAATATAAATAAATTTGCTAAAGCTTTAATAAATATATATAAAAATTTAAAAAAAAAACAGCAAATTAAATAGCAGCTATTAAAAATTAAACAAACTAAACTAGCATATAAATATGTAGCAAAGTTTTATAAACTAATATTATAAACTTTATAAAACAATAATAATATTTTAATAATAATTTTTTATAAAAAATTAAAAAATTTAGTTTAAAATAAACTTTATAAAAATAATTAATTAAAAAATTTTAAAAAATATATAGCTAAAACAATTAAAATTAATAATTAATTATTTAAAAAATAATAATAATAAAAAAAGCAAAAATCGAATTTTATAGCTAATATAAAACAAACTTAAAAAACATAAATAATAACAACAAAAACATATTTAAAACTAATAAAACTTAAAGCTGTAACTATTATAAAGCTTTTAAAAAAAAAACAAAATTAAGTTAAATGTTTTAATTGCAAACAAAAAAAACATTATATAAAAAAGTATAAAAAGTTTAAACGTTTATAAAATAAAAAACATGTTAAACTAACATAAATATTTATAATAAAAATTTAAACAAAATAAATTATTAAGCAATAATAACAAACAAAATATATTAAAAAATATAAAACATGTTTAAAACTATATTAAAAATATAAAATATATTTATATATAAAAAAATCTGTATACATATAAAATATAAAATGTTTTTGTTAAAAAAATATTAACAACTATTATATTTATACAAATAAATAAATAATAAAAAAAAAAAAAAGCATAAAATTATAACTTTTATTTATAAAACTATAAATATTAATAACAACTTTATAAATAATAATTAGCTAAAAAATAAACAATGTTTAACAAAAAAAAATTGCAAATATAAATAATGCAATTATTAAAATAACTTAAAATAGCTTAAAAATGCTATAGCAAAATTAATTTAACAAAAAAACATATATTATTAAATTATTAAAAATAATTAAATAAAATAAAAATAAGATCTTAAAACTATTTATAAAGTATTATAAAAAGAACTAACAAATATATGTTAGCTAAAATTAGCAAAAATTTAAAAAATAAAAAAATTAACACTGTTAATAAAAACAAAAACCAATATTACTAACAATTTAAAAACGATTATACAATTTATAGCAATAAGTTATTAATATAATAAAACAATAATGCTAAATAAAAATTAGCTGTTGCTAAAATATAAAATGCATTATAAAATTTTTTAAATATATTATATAATATATTAATATTATATTTATATAGTAAACAAAATATAAAACTAATAGTTTTTATAACAAATTAATAAAAACTTAATAAAAAAATTATATAAAATTAACAAAGTTAAATATTTGTTATTTAAACATTAAAATTTAAATAAATATGCTATTTTTAAAAAAAATTTAAAACAAACTTAAAAATGTATTAGTTATAAAAAAAAACCAAAATTATATACTTATAACTAGTGTTAAATATATGCAATAAAAAAATTAAAAATTTATTAATTTAAGCAAAAAACTAAAGCTAAAGCTAATATATAACAACTTATTTTTAAAAAAAAAAGAAATTACTTTTATAAACAAAAAAAAACTTAAAATAATAAGCAGCAGTATTTTTTAATATAATATTTAAAATGTTAGCCCAAAATAATAAAAATAGCAAAAATAAAAGCAAAAATTAACAGTAAAAAGCTTAAAAAATAAAAAATAATAATAAGCAGTTAGCATAAACTAACAACTGTTTTAATTAATTAAAAAGTTTTTGTATATAATAAACATATATATAAAAACATAAGTATTAATAAATATAAGTTATTAAAAAAAGCAAATAAAGGTTTTATTTAATATAAAAGCTTTATAAAATTTTATTTTTTTACAATTTGTTTAAAAAATAAAAATATTAACAAAGTTTAAAAACAACTTTTATTTATTTATAATAGTTAATAAAAGTTTTAATATTTATAATAGTAATATAGTTAAATAAAAAACTGTAAAACTTTTTTTTAATATTTATAGTTATAAAAAAAAGCTTATGCTTAATATTATTAATATGTATAGTTTTAATGTAATTTTAAAAATACTTTAGTTAAAAAAAAATAATTTTAAAATAAATTAAAGTATTAGCTAGCTTTAATAAAATATGCTAAAAAAAAATTTAGCTTTTAATAAGCTAAAAAAAGCGTTAAATAAATTTAAAAAAAGCATAATAATATGTTTTAAAGTTAAAAAACTAAAAGCAAAACAAAAAAATAACGTATTAAAAAAGTATATAAAGTTTGCTAACTTGTTTAAATAATTAAAAAAAATAAAATTATTAAAATATAACAAATAAAATTATTATATATTTTTTAAAAAAAAATAATATTTAAAACATTTTTTAATATACAAAATAAATTAAAATTAGCTAAAAAAGCTAAATTAGTATTTAAAAAAGAATTTAAAAAAAAGATTTATTTAATTATTATAATTTTTAATAAAATATTTGATTTTATAAGTATTAAAAAAAATAAAAAAAATAAAGAATTAAAATAAAAATTAATAGTTAACTATTATTATAAAAACTTTATAACGTAAAAATTTATAAAACTAATATTATAAATTAACGATTTAAAAAATTGATTTTATAAAATAAAATAGTTTATAGCGTTAAATTTGTTAAACGTTTATTATTAAATACAAATAACAAAAAAAAACAAATAAAAAACAGTATTTAAAACACTTTATAAATTATATAAATATTAAATAATATTATTTAGGCTTATTAATATATTAACAAGTTTTTAAAAAATAATTACAAATGTATTATAAAACTATTTAAATTAAATTGTAATAATTTATTTAAACAATATTTTAATTTATTTAAAAACTTTAAAAAATATAAAAAATATGTTAAAAAAATATTTAAAGCATTATAAAATGCTAAATTAAAAGTTTATTTAAATAAAAATAAGTTTTATATATAAAAAATAAACTTTTTAAAATTTATTATAACTTTAAATAAAATAAAAATTTAAAAATTTAAAATTAAAGCAATAAAAAAATAGCTTATACTAAATAGTATTAAAAATATAAAATTGTTTATAAAATTTATTAACTATATATAATTTTTAATTGCAAAATTTAAAAAATATGCAGCATTATTTATAAACTTTATAAAAAAAAACGCAGTGTTTAAATAAAAAACAAAAAAGCAAAAAACGTTTAAACAAATTAAAAAAGCAATTTTTATAAAACTAATAATATAATTATTAAACTTAAATAAAAAATTTAAAATTAAAATTAACGCATACAATATAGTAATAAGCAAACAATTAAAACAACAAAATAAAAACAAAAAGCTATATTTAGTAGCATTTTTTTTAAAAAAATTCTTAAAACTAATAATAAACTATTAAATACTAAATAAAAAGCTTATAGCTATAGTTTAAGCATTTAAAAAATAAAAATATTATTTAAATAAAACTTTAATATTAATTAAAGTTTTTTTAAACTATAAAAACTTAATTTTGTTTATAATAACTAAAGTTTTAAATAAATAATAAGTTAAATAAGCAGAATTTTTATTGCAATTTAATTTTAAAATTATTTATATTAAAAGCAAAAAGAATTAAAAAGCAGATATTTTAAACTAAAAAAACAAGCATAAAACAAACTAACTAAAAAAAAGCTAAATATTATTTTAAAAAAGACTTAAAAAAACTTTTGTTTTAATATTAGCATATATAAAACAGTTATTTAATAATTAATAAACAAAACAAATTAAAAAAATAGTATTATATTTAGTATTAAATGCAATATTAAGCTTAATTAACAAAAATAAATAGCTTAAATATAAAATAAAAATAATAATATTTAATAATTTATAAAAAAAATTTGTTTAGCATTTTTATAAAACATTATTATATAAATATTAAAAATTTTATAAAACTTATAAAAGATTTAAATATAACTTTATAATATAAAACTAAAATTAGATTTTTAAAATAGTATGCAAAAAGTGCAATTTTTGCAAAAAAGCAAAAATAGCAAAATATAAGCTTTATAAACTATTGTAGCTTATTAAAATATTTAATAAAGCATAAAAAGTTATATTATTTAATTTTATTGTTAAATTATTAAAATTAAAAAAACTAATAACAAAAGTTAAATATAATTTAATTTTAATTATTATAAACAAATTTATAAAGTATAAGCATTTTATACTATATAAAAAATTAAGTATAACAAAAAAACTTGCGTATATAATATTGCAGCATGTTTTTAATAAATATAGCATTTTAAAAAAAGCTATTATAAATAAAAACATTATTATAGCTTTTAAATATTAGCAATTTTTAATAAAAGCTTTAAAAATTAAGCATTAGCTATTTATAGCTTATTATTTATAAACAAATAAACAAACCAAAAAATTAAACTAAACGTTAAAATAATATTTACAGTATTATTTTAATAAATAATAAAATAACTAAGTTAAGTTGTTATTTTTAACAAAATTTATATATAATAGCTTAAGCAATAAAAATATAAAAATGTTATTATTTAAAGCAAACTATAAGTTTAACTTAAAAAATAATTAAATATAAATTTTAAAAACAATAGCGCTAATAACAAAAAAACAAACAAACAAACTTATTAAAATATAATAAAAACTTAAAAATAATTTAATATTTATTTAGCAATATATAAAAGTATATTATAATAAATTAAAGTTGTTAAAGCTAATTTTAAAAAAAGAAAATAAAATATATTTTTTAAAAAAAAATATTAAAACTAAACGATTTAACAACAAACTAAATTTTAAACAAATTAAACTATTTAAAATTAAAAAAATTATTTTAAAAACTAATTATTAACTATTATTACTTTATAAAATAAAAATATATTTAATTTTTTATATTTTATTATTAAAAAAAGCATTAAATAGCGTTATATTAAAAACGTTTATTAAAATAAAAAAAAACTAAACAAAATATAAAATAAAAAAAATATTAGACTTATGTTAAAAAAAACGTACTATAAAATATTTAGTTAAATAAACAAAATATTTATATATAAAAAATATATAAAAACTTAAAAAGCATTTGTAGCATGCAATATAAGTAGTTATAACGTTTTACTAATAGCATTTTAATTAACTAAAGCTAAAAAAGCAAAGTTTATTTTTTAAGCAAAAAAAAAGTTAAGCATGTTTTAGTTAAAAATAAATAAAGCGGCTACAAAAGCAATAGTTTTATTAACTTAACAACTTTTTTTTTTATGTTTACGCTTTTTAAAAAACTTAAGCTTTTTTAAATTTATAATACTATAAGTAATAGCTTTTATTATTTTATTATACCACTTTTTTTTTTGTTTATAAAAGCAATATATATAAGCAAGCGCTAACTTAGCAGCTTTTTTAAAAACTTTTAGTTTTTTTTTTAACAATTTATATTACGCAGCAATTTTGTTAAACTGTTTAATAAACAAACTTTTAGCATTATATTAAAAGCAAACATTATAAATATAAATAAAACAACAATTTAATTTAAATTTAATAAATAAATATTTAAATCTATGTTATTAACAATAAAAGCATAAAAAAAATATAATAACTAAAGCGTAAAAAATAACAGCAAAAAAAAAAAAATTATGTTTTGCAAGCTTTTTATTAAATAATAATTTTTTGCAACGTTTTTTTATACGATTAGCTATAATAAAAAATAAAGCAAAAAAAAAAAAACATACAAAAGGCATAAACATTTATTATTTATTATTAAAAACAATAATCTTAAAAAAAAAAAATAGTGTTATAAACTAATAAAAAAATAGCTTAAAAAAAAATTTAGCGCAGTTATAAACTAAATAAAAAGCTAAACCAAAAAACAAGCTATAATTAATTATAAACGTAAAAGTTATATAATAAATAGTTAAAATAAGTTTTTATTTATTGTTATTTAAAAAATATATAAAAAAAAAAATTATTATAAAAACGTAAAAAGTTTTTTTTGTAATTAGCATTAGTTTTTTTTTATTTTACTATTTAATTTAAGCTTATAGTTTAGTTTTTAAAATACATTATAAAAAAGTTAACCTTTTAATAATTACTGATTTTATTTTTATACAATATTTTTTGTGTTACACTTTATTAAGCGTTACCCTTTTTTAGTCATACGGACTAAACAACAATCTATACCTGTACGTGAACTAACCTATGTGGAAGGCTTACTCGTACCAGGAATCAAGACCCGTTTATTACACAAAAATTAAAAATTTTTTTTTAAAGCTTTAAAATAAAGCTTTAAATATTTTGTTTAAAATTTTAAACAATATATTAATAATAATTGTTTATATAACTTGTTGCTACTTTTAATAATATAATAAATTATTAAATATAAAAGCTTAAATGTGTTTTTATTAATAATATAAAAACATTTTTAAAAATAATTAAATAATATTAGTTATTAAAAAAAGTTTTAAAATAATATATAATAAAAAAATATTATAAAAGTTAAAAATAATATAAATAATAATATAAAAGCAATAAAATAAAAAAAATAAAAATAAAAATAAAAAATAAAAAAAAGTTATGCTTATATAAAGTTATGCTTATATATTAATTCTTTTAAATATAATAATGTAATTAATAAGCGAGTGCTATAAACAAGTAAGCGCTACACTAAACTTAACTAGCATAATTTTTATTTTAAACTTATGTTTTTTTATAATAACATAATATTATATAAAAGCAATAAAAATTAAATAATTTTAGCTAATTAAGCTATAAATTTAAACCCGACTTTAAATGTTAAAGCTGCTGCTATTATTTATAAAATCGATTATAATACTTTTTATTAACAGCAACGTAGTTAGCTTTTATAATGCAATATTATGCTAAATTTATATAAACTTATAAATTTAAAAAAATATATAATAGTTTAATATATATTAAATTTAAATATATGTTTATTTTTTTTTAAATTAAATAATATAAAAAATATAGCTAATTAATTATTTTGTAACTATAACGTGCTGTTTGTTAGCAAACAATAAGCTTTTAATTTTATAAAGCAATAACTAAAGCTTTAAACGTGTTTTAATTACAAATACGATTATTAAAAAGCTTAATGCAAAAATTTGAGCGCATTAAACGCATAGTTTTAGCTTATACAAAATATAATTGCTAAATACAGTATTAATAAAGCAAATATTTATAACTTTAATAAAATAAGCTTTATAATAAACGTTATTTTAATAGCGATAGTAATTATAAACGCTAAAAAGCGTAAAAAGTTTAAAATAGCTTAGCAAAATAATTAAAAATAAGTTATAATAATTTAAAACGTTAATTTTTAAAAGTAAACGGTTTTACTGTTTATTATTATTGTTAATAAATATTATTTGTTTTTTTAGTACAAAAATAGCTAATTATTAAAAAATTAACGTATTATTATTAATAACAATAACTAAACAACAAATAAACAAGGTTTTAAATAAATTTAGCATTTTAATAAACATATTAAAAGCTGTTCGATTAAAGTTTATTATTTTTTTATTTTTAACGGCTATAAAAGCTATTATTTAACTAAATTTAAACTTTATTACAAAAATAATAAGATTATTACTTTATATATGCTTTTTTATTTATTTTACTTTTTTTAGCTTTTTAATATTAGTTGTTTTAGTTTATTAAAGCAAACGTATAGCTAGCAAATCGAAAATATAATATATAAACATATTACTTATATTATTAAAGCCGACTTTTTTTTTGCTTTTTATATTGCTTTTTTAAAAGTTTTTACTTTTAAAAATATTTAAAACAGCTTTTAAAAAACTAGCTTTATATTTTTAAATCTAAATTTTATATTTTTAAAATTAAATATTAAGTTATAAATTTTAACACTTTTTAAATTAGTTTTTAAATTATTTATGTTATAAGTTTTAAAAACATTTAACAACTTAATTAAAATAATATTGCAAACTAAATATATTAAAAATTAAATTTTTTATTATTAAAATAGCTTACTGTTTTCGATTTATTATTTAATTAACTAGCTTATAAAAAAAGTTAAAAAATTAATGCATTAAACTATATTATTTTAAACAAAAGTTTAAAACTTTTGTAAAACTAATTATATTTTAAATAAGCGTTATAAAACTAAAAAAATATGTGTTTGCTAAAAAAGGTTACTTATTTTATAAAAAGGTTAAAATTTTATAACTTAAAAAAAAGTGCAAAAGCTAATATAAAAAAAAACAAACGAAAATTATGTTGTTGTTAAAAATGTTTAAGCAAAACAATAGCGCTATAAACAATATAGTAATACTAGTTATAATACACGTACTTGTAAAATTAATATAAATATGTTTAAAAAAAATAGTTTTAAATAAATAAAATTAATTTTAAGCGTTATAATTAAATTATTGCAATAATAATTATACTGGTTTAGTTTAATATAACGCTTGCTTGTTTATAATACTCGCTTATTAATTACGTTATGTTTTAGCTTATTAAAAAAAGTATATAGTATTAAAATCGGACATTTTATGCACATAAATATAATTTACATTTTTTAAAAAAAAAAAAAAAACTTTTTTTTTTGCGTTTTATAAAGCGTACATAAAGTTAATAACGCTTAATGCTGCATTAATTTTTTTTATATTGTTATTAAAACTTAAGTTATTATTTATTATATAAGTTTTAAAAACTTTTATTATTATTTAAAAAGCTGTTTTACAGTTTATTTTTTTTTTAAAATTGTATTTAAAAATATTAACAAAACTTGTTAATTAAAATTATTAATATTATAACTTTTTTATTAAAAGCTATAATGTTATACATAAGCAGATATTGCACTATATATACATGTTACACTTTTTTTAGCGTATGTCACAAATAGTTAATAAGCCACCTAACTGCGCCATGGTCCTAAAAGGGTACAAGACACCAAACTGTCCGTCGTTTGGTTTAAGTGGCTTATATTAACAGGTTAGGTTAGGTTAGGTTAGGTTTGGTCAAGTCAGGTCTGGTGTGGCAACCGCCGCAGCTATAAGCTTTGCAGCAAAGCTAGTTATAATGCGCAAACTTGTTAAAATAATATAAAATTGTTTAATAAATTAATTGTATAAAAGTTTAAAAAGTGCAAAACTTACTTTTATATAAAACTAGCTTGTGGAATATGTTATTATTTAACTATATCCTTTATAATTTGATAATCTTTTTTTTTTTTTTGTATTAAACGGGACAAAGGAAAAATGCATTGTATTTACATAAAAGCCACGCGCTTTACAGCTTTACATTATATAAAGACCTATATCATTTTAAGTTTGTACTATCGTGGCGTAGATATAACTATAGCTTATGTCCCGAACAACTCTGGAGTTGGCACCGAGAATGTAGGAATGATATAAATCTAACGTCTCGTGATTAGTTCTATCACTTTCTGCACACCCTAGTAGATGGTAGCTAGTTATCAGCGATTTTAGCCTTGATAACCTCGTTGCACCGGTGGCGTGTCAAGACGTATTCTTATCGCATACTTACAAGTATAACAAGAGCCACTAGGTAGGGCTTGGAATATGGCTTCGAATCATGATAATCTTCCAAGGTGCTCAAGGTCCTTTGACCGGTTTTCTGAATAGCCTTCGAAAATGGCCTTAGAATTTTAGGTCTATATATACACAAAGAGGTCGGCAGTCGGACTCTACAATTACTGACTTGTCTTACACATGAATTGCTGAAGTAGTTGTATTCCAACACCGAGACATCGAATGTTTCCTATATTGGGTTCTGAGATCTCTGAGACCATTGGAGAATAATGGAATATAGGGGGTATGACAGTAATAATTCATTATTCATAGTTGTTAGCCCTCATGTTAACAGAGGAGTATTTCGTTTTAAAATAGACCACCAACTGAATTATAGCTGGTTCGACGGTTATTAATACGATAGACTATATAAGGGGTAGTAGAGTGGGTGGTAGAAAATCGTGATTATCTAAAATACAAACCCGTATATTCATTGTGATGGTAAGGCCCTATACACAACTTAAAATTTAGTTACCATGCGGTGACTACCTTGCTAATGATAAGAAACTATCTACAACATGTCCTTGACTTGGTAACCCTTTACTATTGCTAGTAATGTGATAGTATAGAATGGCAATCCTGCTCCTTCATCAGTTGTAACCGATCTGGCGAGTCGAGCAGGTTTTCGTTGTAGCAGCACCAGGAATAAATTCACCGATCAATTTCTCTGAACGGAGATGCCCTGTCTGCCCGTGCGGTATCGCCGGTAGCGTGAAAACAGCACCATATAAGCTACAGGGTTTAGTCACGTCGCAGGTATATCATGCAAAGGTGTCGCCTTGTTGTATGGCATTGATAGATCTAAAGGTAGTTGTATTCATCTGTCGCTAGAATGAGTGCCAAGGAAGAATCGGCCAATAGGCTAATGATGGCTAAAGTGCACAAAGAATGGAATGAGGTTAGCTAACCAGTACAGAACAATATACTAGTATAGAAGAAGCCTAAAAAATGAAGGGGCCGAATGTTGGTCCTGAAAGATGTGTCATTTCTTACGGGAGTTCTATCTCATTAAAACTTGGGTCCATTTCAGGTATGGGGCCAAGCTGAGTATCGCCCAGTCCGCAGCAATTTATAAATGGATCGGCGAGGGGCAAGCCAACAGGTGATCGCTATGGAAATCGGGCGAATCTATGAATGGATACAGAGCCGAGGCAAGTTTCCCTTTGTGCCTGGGAAACAGCGTTTAATGCCCAATTAGCAGACTTCCGGCTCAAGTATCAAGAAGCGTCGCTCTCGGGACTATTGCCGAGATGCAGGTGACAGACGCATGTGCATTACCGATTGTTTTAAGCCGGGGGGGGGGGGGGGGGATATAATGCTATTTCACCCGCCACTAATATAGCCTTAGCTCAATAACATAAGGTCGCGGTGTGCTACTAGATATCCCTCATTAAGATAATGAGCACACATGCACCCACCCACACGCACCGGGAATATGACAAGACATCCTACTTCGTAGTAAAGTGCCGCGCCAAACGAGTCTCACGCCCCTCCCGTCATACCTAAGGTTGCACCGAAACGCGGTTACTAAACGCTCATATAGTATACCCCGGATTATTTCTCGGCAATATGGAGGGCCGTCGTAAACACCTGATTTCACCCTACAGGTCTGGAAGAAATGGTTATTTTGATGCTGCTCACAAGCGGGCTTGGCCTCAACACGCCGTTTCGCCCTATTCGGGTTTGCTCATATCGAGCTCCGTGTGCTCACGCACATAAAGAAAATGATTAAAAAGAGGAACGGGGCCTCAGAAGAGGTGATCCGGTCTAGGTCTACTGTTCCTGTCTCCTTCGTGTGATTGCCGCTTATCGTTTGACCACTGGCGATATTGAGACCAGGGGTGCTTCAGTCAATATGGCCAACCAACAAATTCCCTACTCTATGACGAACCATGACGAAGAGAAGGGGCTTCACCGAACACCCACCGGGGTGACGATGTCTCCTGAGCTTTTCGAAAAGGTACGGTCTCTATTCTACCCTTTTCTCTGCCAGGAGCGAGGATGAGTGACGACTTACGAGGCTAGCTTTACTTGACCCCCAAGGTCCATCATGCCGGCGATTTCAACAAACGATTCGCTAATCCAACGCCGCTTGGGTTTATCGGGTGAGCTTTCTCTCTTTCTTTACAGAATAGAGACAGGCCATCTATAGACTACTTACTGTTGCTAGTTTCGTCATTTCCGCCTCCACCTTTTCTATGATCATTATGGGATGGGGAGGGACTGCAGGGCTATCACCCGTGGCGTACGTGTGCTCAACTTGCTTTCGTCCATGTTCTATACAAGCTAAAGAAAAGAAAGGGGTATATTCTTCTTTGTGGGGCCGGTCACAATGATCCTTGCTCTTATATTCGAATGGATCCTAGGGAACTTCTTCTCCATGATGGTGATGGGACTATTTGCCGTGTTTTGGTTGTCATTCGGGCTTCTCGAAGTGCCCAACCTCGCGCTTGGCATTCCCTTTGCAACACTAGATGACCCGACAGGCACGGCATCGAGGGAGTATAACGCTGCTATCGGAATCTACCTTGTAGTATGGGGATTTGCCTTCTTCACGTTTTTCCTCTTTACGACTAGGCTTAACTTGGTTTTGGCGACTATATTCAGCCTTACAGCGATCGCGACCTGGATTCTGGCAGGTGCGTATTTCAAGTCGTCTTGGGGCGATTATGAGGGAGCGGGGAAACTCCAAAAAGTAAGTCTTTGAAGATACGATAGACGGGATTAGAGGCTGACGCTAGTTTACAAAAGGCTGGCGGCGCGATAATCTTCGCCGTATCAATGTTAGGTTGGTACATGTGCTCTGTTATCATGGCAGGAGAGATGCGAATCAGGTTCAACTTCCCCGTCGGAGACTTGAGCCATTTTTGGCCTAGCACTATAGAGTCGCGTGAGCACAGCGACTAGAACCCGGGGAAGGAATTTAATGCGGCAGACACGAGAGAGAAGGCACGAGAATGTATGACTAGAAGACATGGTATAGGGTCGACATCAACTCTATTGTTCGGGCGATACCCGCATGACGCCATCTATTATTCAGGATCCCGATCCCCCGAGGCGTATGTATAGCAATAGAACACTCGGTACGAAGGCCCTGCTGACTTATCGTGGCTGTACGGCGGTGCTAGATTCTACAGCACTAGGGCTGTCACACGCAAGTGCCACTAGCCTCCAATAGTCCCTGGAATCTCAGACTCCAATGTAGGAAACATCTGATGTCTCGGTGTTGGGAATTCAGCCGCATTATCCCTTACTCTATTCTGAGACCCAGCTGTGAGGCTGTCCAGAATGGGTAAGGGAGGTCGGCAACTATCGTCGCCGATTGCCGACTCCCTTGTGTATATATAGATCCGGAGTTCCAGGCCATTTCCGGAGACCCCTCTGGAATGGTCAAAGGAAGTTCTGGACCCTAGAAGAATTATTGTAATTCGAACCCATCATTCCTAGCCCTTCACACCCCAGTAGAAGCCCTTGTTATAAGGGCAGTGCTAGGGGAAAATAAATAGAAATGTAAGGGAAAACTAACCTATCTAAATGCAATAGTCTACTTAGATCGCCTCATTGCATGAAACAATATGATCCCCGGCGAGTCTTCTCGAAAGAGCTCATCTCACGGCTCATCTGTCGCGAGGAGCTAGGTCTCCATAGCATGATACGAAAAATCCCTCTAGCAAAGCCTTCTTCTATACGCTGTGAACCCCTTCGCCCGTCACCCGGCTCACTCAACAGGCTCCCTGCAGAGATTCTACTGCTCACTCTGGATCTATTACCGGTCGTCGCCCGAGCCGCCCGCTCCTTGCTCTCGGAGTTCGATTGCGTTTGCGGGACGATGCTGTTGACCATATCAAACATTGCTACGGCGTGAGTCGATTATAGTAACATAAGAAATAAGCTGCAGGCCTACGAGAGTAGGCTGGTAGCAGACTACAGTAGTGTTGTTTAAAAGTATCACAGCCAGCCTACAAAGGGGTAACTAGTGTACTAACTAATAGTAAACAAACATTACCGTATAGCAACGAAAGCAAAGCCCAAAGATGAACGAAAAGTATACCTTATACAAGTAAACGCGTTTTAGCTTTCCTTGGCCAAATGCTTAGCACAGTAACTGCGCGACTCGACATCATTCCTAGACGTCCGGTCGCACTGTAGGTTTGATTCCGCATTGTATTTCACATCGCATTATCGAAATTGGCCCGTGCTGATACAGCCGCATTCGTACAAATAGCAGTCTTGAAAACAGATGGTAGGTATAGATGTCTGGTCTTGGGAGTTGATAGAGACAATTGCAATAAGCCAAATGGGCATATGGTCTGAACGTGTTAACTCACGCTGTGCACTGTGGCCTATGTTTACCAGGTAGGTACCTAACCTATAGGCTATAGGTTAGTTATACGTCGACCGTGACTAAAGAGAAAGGTAGCAATGACTGTCATTTATTCACTTTATTCCGGTTCAGAGGACTCTATTTAATCGTAACACATATTTTAATTTACAATTCTACCAGTTTGATTATCTGGAAGCGACCTCAATCGATGATCTCTCTGTCTTGTGGGGCGAATCTAGTATGGGGGACTCTAATATCAGATGCCAGAGCCTCGAGTCCTGGAGGCTTTCATACCAACGCTTCAACATTTTGTATGCAATATTAGTTGCTACTCAGGCTATCCCACAAGACACAAGACAACCAGGGTCGTATTGGCTACGCCTGGAAGAAATGTATTTAAAATCAATTGATTATACTAGTATCCTCCATCACCTAATGTAAACAGAGCTCGCTCCCAGACAGTGTCTCGCCAAGGAACTACTTGGATTATGCCTCCCTTTTCTAGCAATTCGTCATACGTCCTTTTTCAACTCGACAGCAGTCGTTTCGGAATGGTAAAACTTGCGAGTTCCGGTGCGAATAATTTTTAGTTGTGACTTGCAATTCGGGTCTGGGCAAGCGATCAGGGAATCAGTCGTCATCCAGTCGTTTGCGTGTGTTGCTCTCTGCTTCGCAGCTAGTAGTGGCAACACGGATGCTAGAAGAGACTGTCAGGACCGCGGCTCGTCATTCTTCTTCAACCCTCTCGCCACCTACAAAGGCTATATATGCTGATACCCTGTCCGGGCGGCAAATACATCATTTCACCCTCTAGCGTGAAATAATCACCCTCTCGCGCACCACAGAGGATACGCTCGCCTATTTAGAACACCGGAGTCAGTCATGTCGGCTTGTGGCAACAATTATTCGGGATTTCGGGAGCTTGCATGAGCAGCAAGAGCAGAATATGCTCATCTAGGCATTTTGTCGCTCTATGACATACTAGAAGGGGGGTAAAGCGCTCCAATGACTAACCCGGCGGACAGACGACTTCAACGCGAAGGTCGAATAATTCGAACTCATCTTGAGGCGGCATGGTGTGTGGGACTTCTTATTGCCGTGCTGGGGTCGAAATTCCGCAATTGTATCATGCCACAAATGCAATCAAAGCATGCCTAAGATACGTCTAGGTTATCTATCGTGCTGGCAGCAGAATCTCGAAAGGCCGACCGATGCTTGCCGATTACTCCATCCACCTCCTCTCTCCTGCATTTGCATTGGAGCCGACTAAAGTGGATAGCTTCTGGTAAGCCTCCATTGCTCATACATGCTTACCTAGGTAGGTACCTTTACTATACCTCTTCTCACAGGATTGGGTCAGTAAGGAGCACCATCTTTTTTTTTTTCTCCCCTAACCACTCACTACTCTGGGCGTCCAATAAGTAGCCCAAAAATGAAAACCTAATGTATTCTAATTCTCTAGTACTATAATACGAGTTTGCATGACAGCAACAGTTACCAACCACAGCAACACATTTCTGGGTTTTGTGCAGTCACATATTAGTTTTTGAAATTTGGATTGCGCCCATACTTGTCAATTCCGCGGCTGCATCTAAATAGGAATATATATTATGTGGCAACATACCCTAATGCATTTTTCGATACTCATTACCACAGTCACCTAAGCTTTCGAATAGCGCAAGAGTTCTCTCATTCTTGTCTCCTAGAGAAATCTTGTCGATCACCTTTATCCCACGCCCATTAGTCCCACTTATCGATTATGAGTCCTCTTTTGGGAGATGAGAGGACCTTAGGGAGGGGTGAGATGCCGGATAAGGGGCTGGGGAAGCAATGAAGGGAAGTGTCGCTGAGATGAATTCTCAAGAAATAGGATGGCGAAACTAACCTTCATATCCTCATCGTCTAATCTAAAGTTGAATACAGCGAGGTTGTCTTGATGGTGCGTCGTCACGCCGAGTCTCGTTCCGACGATGACTAATGATAGTCAGGCTCTACAACGATATCTGATTCTGGGAGGGTACACGAGTATATCGCTCCCATTGGGGAGGAGGGGCAAGTAAACCCTCTTTACCGGGGTGCTCACCTGCGCCGACCTGCGGCTTTTGTAGAACCCATCGAATGGCTACGTTCGTAAGGGTTACGCGATGCTTTTCTGCGACGGCAGAGAGCTTGTGCAGCAACCTTTGGAAGTCGTCCCAGCTTCCCCAATCACAAATCATTCCTAAGTACTGATTCATTAAGTTAGGGTTGTCCACTTAATTGCAAGCATCCTATTCACAGTTTTCGTATTTACCTTGCGCTGGGAGGGTGTTAGGTGGCTAGAAGCAGAATACATCTCTGGTAAATTTTGGTCGAGCCAGCAGCTCGAAAGAAAACCACCGCACTATACACAAAATTAGCTGCAGGGTCGTTACCATATATCTGAATACATACAAATGAACCGTATGTAAGCAGTTTCAGGCCGTATTTCGCTGACACGGCACACATTTCCTGAAGTGGCCTGGAATCTATGACGGAGAACTATACGTCACCTCGTCAATAGAGTCCCAGTCAAAAGAGGCTGTTCTCACCTGTATCTGGTTAGACACGAGTCCAACAGCACCGGTCTTTGAAATAAGGTATTCGCAAGCCTCCGCAGAGGCTTTTGAGTCAAAGTTGCACAGGCCGATGGTAGTGACTAACTCCGGGTGACTTTTCGTGAGGGAAATAAGTTCCACCAGGATTTCAAGATATTCTTTCGCTCCGTACTAATATGGAATCAGGTTATACTAAAACTTAGAGAAGGAGAGAATGGAGGTCTGGTAAGAGACAGTCACTCACATCGTACCAATGGAATTGCAACAGCTCAACTCTGCCTCCCAGCCGCCTACATCGTTCTTGCACGGCTTCCAACACCCACTCATTGGTGACCTCACGGCCAATTGGCTTGAATACACACCACTTCGTAGCCGCAAACACCTTGTTCTTCACTTGTGGTGGGAGCCTGTTTCGAAAATGCCCATATACAAGCTCTGCATCCCCCTGCGGTAATTTAATCTAAGCATCATCTTATGCTCCAGATACTCTTACGACAATAAGCTCTTACATAATGATCTGCCACTACAACACTCGGGGTCAGTAATTACCGGTTTGAGCACGATCTGGATAATTTTGAGACAACTGGAAGTTTCTAAAACATAGATTTGGCCCGAAGAGAGGCCTTTCTGCTCTCAAAGTAACCAGAACGGGAACGAAATAACCCCGAGAATTACTCACTATCTGATGCAGCCATGCCGGTCTCTAGTAGCTGCGCAAGAGCCGCATCTTGGGAACTGGCAGACCCTGCTCCCCAGGCCGAGGACGACAACTGCCAGAGGCCGTTAAAAAGTAGCGGCAACTGGAAAGGACCTAAGGGGAAAGTTTCAGTTGCCTGGCCCACCGAGATTTCTAGGTGTGAGAATGAGTCATCGCCTGTCTTGTCTAATGCTGGACGATTCGGATAAAATATGTGCAAAACATCAGCAACCTGTCTCTCTGATCTTTGGAATGGATAGTCTAGAGCTCCCGGTTTATGTGCTTTGCAATAATGGCGGCACTCCTGCAGGGACAATTGGAGCTTGACAAGCTCAGATTCAAGTCCTTCGTCCTTGGAGGGATCGACTTCCTTTAGGGCCTGCATCGCCTGTACTATGTCACCAGCAAAACTTACTAAGGCCCGATGTAACTCGGAGTCGACCGTCCAACTTGCGCTTGCGTCATGTAAAGAACGTACAAAGTGATCTAGGCTAATTGGCGGGATTAGTTTGTTTAACTTCTAAACAACCAAACTGGGCATGATATGCGTACTACGGCAACGAAAGTTGTGCCATCTTGCTCGAGAAAAGACACCTTGTGAAAGCCAGGCACCTCGTGCACTCTTCGGTCAGCTCATCGGCTACGGGGAACAGCACCTTGGAGGGGACGAGCTCGGGTTTCGCATCTAGAAGTCGCTGGCGGACGTGTCGAACGAACGGTATTTGTGTAGCCGAACCCTCGGCGATGAGAACTCGTAAAGCCGATCGAAGATATTCCGGAGGCACTACTACAATTGAGACTCTCGCCGTGTCATCATCTGGAGATGGCGACTTACGATTCGATATCAGGACATCATCCATCATATTCCTAACGACGATTATGAGCGCTAAGTCTTAGTCGCTGCCGAGAAAAATGTTATTGAATCTACTTACACGTGTCCAACCATTATGACGGTGTGTGGTAGCTTCGTGAAGGGGTAGACGACTGCGTACCGTAAGTCACGATGGATGGCAATTCGTTCTCCCTCTCTCACTTTTTAATTCAAAAAAGTGACAAAGTGGCCTCAATAAATAACTCTTACGAGAGCGAAAATAACTCCAGAATACCAGAGTTTCAACAAGAGTGGCAGCTTATGGCGAGAGAGATAGAGAGATAGAGAGAACTAGGTATTGTCCTCTATATATGCAATTGACTACCTACATAGTAGAAGGTAGCTACCGTCGTCGACCCGCCCAGTCATCTTTGGATTGAAGCGGGGGTCTTCCGATAACCACCTAACCTTAGGCAACCCGATTCACGTCCTGTTCTCCTCAAGGCCGTGTGACATTTACTTCTCCTCTTGTTTTCTTCTTTGAATTTTTAACGTATTTCTCCATTCCTGCTCCTGTTTCCCTTTTTTAATACCACTGCTTCTCCCCGCACATACATGAGTACAGAGCGTGTGATTTTCGAAGTTGTCTATATTGGTGTTGCTATTAGTGAAGCCCACCAAAGCCGTATGTCGGTGCGCAGACAGGTACAGCGATGCGAGCTCACACGGAGCCAACCATCATTTATCGCCGTATTGGTGATAATCAAATCTCCGGGCGCACCACCTATCTTTCAAGAGGCGAGCATGTCAAAGACGGCGATTATGAAGGAAGAAACATGCGGCTTTTATTGAGACTACGACGAATGCTCGTTGTTGCGCCATCCATGCTAAATTGATGTGCTCTCACTAGGACCCCTGGTTGGCTAAGAGGGGTGATTTGTGCGCTTACCTTATTCGCTCAAACCCAAGCACTTATCGCCAACGGGCTCACCGGGATGGTGGGAGAGGCAGCCAGTGTAGAATTTATCAAGAACGAGACTACAACAATGATGTCTTCAACAACACTGTTAATCACCATTAATCCGTTTACTAGCTTGGCGAGCGATTCGTTAGAAAATACAGTATGTTTATGTGAGGGTGATCCAACTCCCATCCCCGCACGATGTGGAGAGATCTACTACCAGTATGAACCCTGTGAACATCCGTGAATATGTGGAGCAGTATGTACCTATCTACCTAACTTAGGTAGGTACTAGTAAGTAGCTGACCACCATACAGGGGAGTATCAAGAATAGCTTACGGGGTATACATACAAGCCGTGGGTGTGAGATCTCGTCACAGTAGCATAGCTTCACGCATGTTTCCATCTACATCTTCAATTTTTTAAGCTGCCTACTAAGAAGCCGGCACGGATTGGAGGCGACTAGCTGAGCGTGTATAATTTGAACTAGGGGAGAATGGTCCTACATAGGACTAAGAGAGAGAGAAAGGGCAAAGAGGGGAAGGTTGAAGCTCTGCTGACAGAAGCAGATACACTACCTACGACTTCTGTTTGTCACGGGACCTCCTAGCTAGAGCCATTGACCCTTGCTGAGCTGAGCTTGTGGCCGAGCCGGTGATGAGGCCACTACGTCCATCGCAAAGCATTCGCCGTGTTGATGGCGATGATAACTATACAGGACAAGTCCCCAAGATGGGAAGTAGGCTAGGGCCAATCGCTAGGACGAGGCGTGCTACATGCTCACAGTGTAGAATACGCAAGGTTCGTTGTGACGGGCGAGAGGGCCTCTGCCAAAACTGCGATCGCTTAGGCTTCGAATGTTCATTCCAACAATCCCCGAGCAAGTCGCCGGGTCGATACTTGAAATCGCCCGAGCGTCGGAGGCGTATGCAGGCCTGTATTGCCTGGTCAGTGCGCTGGAGTCTTTCATTCCCCCTTTCAACGTATCTTGGAAGCATGAGTCGCCTAGGTTAGCGTGTTGCTCCTGCAAGCTCCCGAAACCCTTTCCAATCTTTACCATGTATAGCGATTGTTGACCCCAGAAATTAAATAGCCATCTTAAGAAAACCAAGTGTCACGGCGAGTTACCGAGCTGTTTTAATTGCGCTCGTAAGGGGCAAGAATGCACATATCCAGCCGCGAAGAAACAAGGTGTTGCTACTCCGACTACTGCTTCAGATGGCGACCGCTCGTCTACCACACCAGGGCGTGAAACGCCAGTAGTCGGCTGTGGGAGCCCACCACCAAGCGCGAGTACGACCGAGAAGGTCTCGGGAACTTCCTCGCCAGACTCTGTGATAGTCGCAGAACATATAGAAGACTACTTCGACCACTTATACCCCCTTCCTTTTTTCGCCTTCCTCCACAAACCTACCATCGTCCAGCGACATCGTGATGGCACCGTTAACGAGCCGCTCAAGTTCGCCAGTAAGCAAACCTCGGAGCTGTTTCCTTCCGGTTCTTGGTTTCATTTTGCTTTCCCGGTCAAACCGTGTCCTAGAAGCTTCCCGCTGCTCAGAAACACTCGCAAACCACGCTCACAATGGTGATGACTAACTCCAATTATTATAGTCTGCGCCATCACGTCGTTACATCTCCAGCACGCGCCACTTTGCCACCCTCTCTGGGCCCAGGAGGCCGAGCGGCTAATTCTTGAAAAAATTGGCCAACCATCCATATTTCATCTCCAAGCCCTGCTCCTCGTTATTCGGTATCGTATCGAGAGCGGCGAATTCCCTACCGCTTTTGTAAGTTAAATGCTTTGGGGCTAATCTACTCAGAATCTTCTCTTATCTCAGAGTTACAAATGAGCGCCCCTAGACAATTTCTACCCTTGCAAGCCAACCGAAGATATTCAGACTTCAACATTTAGGAGGAAGAAAATCACTGACTTCCTATGGGGCACCTAGATGCTAGCGGCTTTAGCTGCACGGATAGGTCAGTCGCTGTAGTCTTTTATTCCCCCTTTTAACGTGCCTCAAGAGTATAAATTGGCTAATTGGGATTTCCTAACTCCTGGTACTCCCGCAAGCTCCCAAAACCTTTACCAATTTTTACCATAAATGCAAATTGCTGACTCTAGAGACCCAATAGCTGTCGCCTTACGGCTTAACTATGAGCGCATCGAACTAGCCTTCGTAGCCCAAGAAGCACGACGAAGACTCTTCTGGGCGCTGTATCTCCTCGATGACTACTTCTGTGTTGGCCTACGGGAGTTCGAGCTCTGTCCCGAAGAAACTATTCATCTCCAACTACCATGCCAGGAGAGAATTTTTGAGGCTGGACAGCAGTGCCAGACGGGGATGCTTAGGCCAAGCACATCCGATGACTCTGTGGCTATGGGTCTGCGCGGAGCCTTCGTGCGGCTTATTTCAGCGAGACGAGCGATCATGAGGTGCGTAAACACCTCACCACTCACTACGAGGAGGGTAGGGGATGAGGGAAGAAGCCGACTGATAATCTTTTCTAGATTTAACCGGCGGGTTGGCCTTGGTGAAGAATCCTCCTTATCTATCGGGACTCGTATCCAGCAATTCGAGCGGGAGTTGGCCTGTCTACGGACCGCTCTTAGCCCGGAACATCAGTACTCTATTTCAAATCTAGCTTTGTGCGAATGGCCAGCCCAGTTTGTGATGTTACATAGTATGTCATGCGTGGTGCCACTACTCGGATGGACATCCATAAACAGACACACGTATCCATGTTCCTCTTTCGTTAGTTCAATGTGAGCTAACTAGAAAACCCCCAGTGTCCTACTATCAGTGTCATTGCGACTTATACCGCATGTTCCTAACCGGCTACAGCGAGGCGGCGCCCTCCGGACTTCTCGCGAACATGCGCCCACAAGATTGCATCGCCAGTGAGTCGCAACCAGTAACCCCTCCATTCGCATATTCCATCATCACAAGCAACAGAGACCTGCTTCCCCCGCAACCTATCTGCGCCCTCTTGCACCCAAGCCATTGAGAAAACCTGTCGACAGTATCTATCACTAATAATTATGAATGTCAGTGCAAGCAGCATGCCTAGAACATGCCGAGAATATAATCCGGATTCTGGACGATTTCGTCACAAGCCACTCTAATGGTCACAGACAATTGCTTCTACTAGAACGCGACGCAGCAGTGTGTGCGTTCGAGAGCGCCCGTCTTGTCATGTTCGGGGCGCGTCTCGTATGTGCGACCTCGACGCTCGAGGTAGCCATCCACAAAGCTCGTGAGGTCTCGCTGCAATTCATCACCAAGTTCTTCTCGTATTCAGCGTCGACGCGGCCCCTGGTAAGTCCATCCAGCCATCTATCTATCTATATACCCTCTCTGGCCTATCCGTCGCTGCCCTTTTCAGGACTTCCCCGCTCCCGGGCCAATTCATCATCTCCATCGCCAAATTCATTACAGACTAGGGTATGACTGACCGACTGTGACCGCACCATCTCGTAGAGCACGGCCCTAGAACATCTAATATCAAGCTACTCAAAACGCCTGGCCGGACAGACACAGCCTCGTGCCCAAGAAGTGTTTTCGGAGCCGGAGGCAGCAGCTCCACGGTCCTCGTCCAAGATATCCCGGTTGTGCGTATTAAAACCTCTCGTGCCTGATCCCTTAATTTTCTTGACTTGTGTAATCTGACAGGTTCCATGATGTTGCACCTATATACCTCAACTAACATACTTCTATAACACAGCGCGAGCTCACGCCAACGCCTCTCAGTACAGAGTCTGCTCCTGCAGTCTGACTTCACGGACGACAGCCACGAGATTGCGGGACCCTTTCCAGCACCATCAGCAACCGCAAGCGAGGCGGAGACGGCGTATCCGTCGTATCTACAAGCGAACGTAAGCCCTCTCCCTAACCTCGTTACCATTAGAGAGGATAAAGGCACTAGCGATCCATCCCCGCCCATTTTATCATCATCCCCATCTAGCGGGATGTCGGTCTCGCGGAGTACGACAATAGGAACCCCCTTAACCTTTCCTCCGAGTAATTACAGTAGCGCCATGAACCAACAATCATCACAGCCATATCCACAACTCCGTCCACCGGCCCAGCAACAGTCTTCCCGCCCCGCTTCTTCATCTCCATGGGTCATGACAATCGATGCACGCCGAGAAGATGCTGGCTTAATTTTCAATCCATGGATGGGATTCACGGGGACGGAAGAACTCTACGGGTTGTCAGATGGGCTAGGCGAAGAATATTAATGTTCCTTCCGTAATGACAAACCACAACCACGACTATACGGTGACTTTTGTTGTAATATATATAGCGGGAAACGAGCCGAAAATGTAAGGGTTCTAATCAATTTCTCATCAAGACTACCTAGCTAATGTCATGGGTATGTAGTGACCAAACCAACCCCCTTAAAAAACAAAAACAAAAAACGTAATGCTCTCCAAGGAAAAGAGCTTTGCCCTACCACGTGGTACTTCCCAAGCGTGTTATATATTAATACTTCCCCTGAATAGGCGAGGAAAGATGTAGGGAGCAATCGTATGTCCTGCCCACACCTGAAAGCTAGAGTATGTTGATACCCACACACGCCTCAGTCCTGTCTGGTAACTGTGTTCTCCCAAACGGGCACGTTCGAGGGAGTCGATTTATTTGGACTCTCCGCTATTAAGATTGGAGCGGCGGGGGAATGGGCATTCCCGGCATCCGCTGGGTTCGGCCATGTTTGGGGACTGGAGACCGATCCACGCTAGTAGATCTAATGGGGCAATTTGATGGCATGGAGACTCACTTAAGTTTGGGGGGTTGCAGGGAGCGCCGAGCTGGAGGTTCTGAAAACCAGATAACAGTGGATTCATGGTTCATGTTGACTTCGGCTGAGATGTGACTCCCGTTTCTGAAATATAAATATATATATTGGTTAAGGCTACTAGTCAAGTCCCCATTAGGCTAACGAGCAGATTTTCTTCGGCAATGTCTCGCCCTTGCAAGGGTCGGACGGCCGAATCAAGGAATCAGAAACGTCCACATCAGCATGGCTTTCAACGTCAGCGTCCGAAGCGCTTGTCTCAAACCCAGCCTCCTTGCTGAGAACTGATTGTGGCGAAGTCACGGATGTGGTTTCCAAAGTGTGAGTAGTGTCACTATCGGTAGTTTTAGTGGAGCCAGGCAGTTGTGCACTTGTAGCTGAATGTCTTTTAGGAGAAGGAACGGTATGTTTAGTTGTAGGCCGTAGTGAAGATGTCGGGTGTTGAGAGAAGTCGAATGATTCCGTCTTAAAAGTGGAAGATATTACGGGGCCCGTTTGTGGCCCGCTTACGAGTGCATAATGCTTCGGAAATTTCTTCAGTCTCAGATTGGGCTTTCCGCGAGGACGACGTATCGTAATCTCAAGCCGCCGCTCGTCGTCATCCGAATCATTATCCATGGCATTGTAAGACGATTTGTAGGGGAGGCCGTAATGATACGGGTTGACTAGACTGCTACCACTTGATCTCCGATGACGATGCCTTGCCTTTCCCTTAAAAAGTGAGCCCTCGGTTTGTGTAGGTACTGTCGCGAGTTGTTTGTGACCCCCTTTATCCCCGGTTGAAAATGAACCCGTGACCATCCTCCGCAGGTCGACTTGGCTCTTGCTAAAGACAACGCGGGCCCGCAATGCATGGACGGCGCGATCCAGAGCAAGCTCAATAGCGCAACGGTCCCATATGCGAGCCAATTTGGGCCACGTAGCGCGCTCACCAAGAAGACAAGAGCGCATCATAAACTCGGCCGTGGGGTTTTTTAAAATCTTGGGGAGATCGAAAACGCCAATCGCCGGTAAAATGTTTATGTCGCCCGAGTATTTCTGGCTCAGGATCGACCGAAGCTTGCTGACTAGGTTGGGAAACACACCGATTTCCGCCATGACCTGCATCCTATGCAATGCCTCGGTCCTAGCGAGAGACGTCATGGTGTGTAACCAATCGAACTCTTCCTTGTAGACCACAGAATGGTGGCTGTTTTGGGAGGGACACGGCACATCGTCTTTGACTAGAAAAGGGACGACGTGAGGGTTTACCTGGGAGACAATGAAGTGGTTCACATTGAACATCTCAGAGAGTCTCGTCATAGGGAGGTCGTTGTCGACGGAGCCATCTATCCACACCTGGGGTGTCGGATTCCAGGGGCTGTGTTCCCCCGTCAATGGATTTTTGACAAGTAGTGCGCCGGCGCTAAAGACAAACGGAACAGAGCAGGAGGCGGCAACAGCGGACCAAATCATAACGTTGGGCGCCGTGACGTAATTGAGCAACCGGGGAAGCTCGTAGATAGACGCCGTTGACACACATATATTACATATACGTCTGGTACGGTTGTACGCCTCTTGAAATGTGATGTCGCCAAGCAGGTCGCGCATCACCCGGGTCAGGTGTTTGATATCAGACCAACTACCCTCTGTTAATAATCTACGCAAATGATCGATAAGTCCATCTTCATTTCCGTGCTCCTCAAAGACAGCCAAATCCCCGTAAGGGAATTCTCTAATAATCTGGGGAATCTCATCGTCTGTCTTGGCACAGAATACGGCGCACACGATAGAGCCGGCTGACGCGCCAGAGATAATCCGCGGGAGAAGCTTAGCCTCGAACAAGGCCTTGAGAACGCCAGTATGGGTCATACCGAAGGTACCACCACCGCTTAGTAGGAGGGCACTTCGACCGAAGCTTTGGCGGGCATATAACATGGCGTCCAGCAAGTCCCGGGGCCCGAGTTTGTCATCGTCATCGTCGTCGTCGTTATCGTCGTTGTAAGAACCACGTGGAACGCGTGAGTGTGAAGTACTACTCTCGACGAGGGAAGCGATAGTCTGCAGTGCGGAGTCGACATAGCGCTCGATTAACTTCTTGGTGCCACAGTAAGAGTGGCGGTAGAGGTCGATATTGCCCATACCCCCAAGATCTCGTGACAGAGCAGTCCTGATAAGATGCATCATGGCGCGCACATCGCCGGCCACGCGAGCCTCGTCAAGGTCTTTTAAACGCGCCGCAAGAATTTCCGGGTTGTAGTCCCCGGTCGACATATCGGCCTTCCACTCTTCGTTGCCGTCAAGGATGTCGAGCTCTTGGGCAGCAGCGTCCCATTGGCGACATGACTCGGCATTATGCATACGGGCCAGGAGGATTTGGCGGCGCTCATCACGAAGTCTCCTTTCCTCGCGCTGGTGAGGAGTTAGGCCATTTTTGAAGTACAAGAACCTATCCACAGCCCTCGAGACAGATACGGCGACCGAGGGCGAAGTACGTGAGTAGGTTGCCGACGCGGCAGCTACGGAAGTATATGGTTTTGCCTGGGGTTCGGCGCCCTTACTTTCGAGTCGAACGGAACGAATCGGGGGAAGAGATGGGAGAAGGCTGATGAAGAAGGCCATCTCGTCTCTATGCCGCGGCGGATGTACAGAGACGACGGTATCATTATCCTATTGTGAGCCGCAGGAGAGTGGGAGGCGGTGGACAACGGCGGCACACGACAAACTAGTCCGATTGTGGGGGGGGGAGGCAAGGAATGGCCAGCTAGCCGATGTTATTACAGTGTTGCGGCGCGCGCGACTGTTTTTCTGAGAGGGATGATAGTGGTGGTGGTGGTGGTGGTGAAAATCATACGACAGCGCACTGGACAAGGCTCAGTCAAGACAACAAGGAACAATTAGAATGAGGTAATGTATATGCAAGGTAAAGATGGGTGGATATAGGAACGGCTTATCAGATTATAAGGACTTAACAACTTAGCAGAGACAAAGACGATTGGCATTTTTTCACTTTGAAAGGAAAACGAGGGTCGGAATGCCGAACCAGGAGGTTTATGTAGATCTACTATTAAGGTAGATCTAAGGTACCTACCTAGGTAGATATATAATACGAATCTCAGTGTCTACACTGCGCCAAGAGCATGTGAAGTATGGGGAAATACATCCCTCTGTACCCACTTGTACTTCCGGGCAGCCAGGGCGGTACTGAGACAGTACTACCGGTAGTACACTACATTACTAGTACATACTGTAAGGCGGGGGAGGGGATCAAATAATGGAGACACCCGCACATCTGACCAAGATACACAACGGTGCCAATGCCCTGCCAAGATTCTGCCAAGGCAGTAGTAAGGGACGTGGGGTTTCGTCGAGGTTCGTTCCCAGGTACTGGTGTGAGCAACATACTACTGTAGGCATTGTTACCACAACGCTTCTCCCTATCTGCGTACACGTACTTAAGCTAGGTGGATAACAAGAGGAGTGTAAGCTGGCTTCAACTCTAGCGCAAACTAGAATCTCTCGGAAATAAATACCTTTTAGTGTCCACCGTATCATCATCTATGTATAGGACAGAGACACGCACTTCGTGCGGCAAGAGAGCAACAAGTAGAACAGAAGGCCATAGATGGAGTCTTCTACTGGTCAGGGACATACACAATACGTGTTAATATCTTTACTTTCCAACTTCCACTCGCCCCTATGTTGAGCATTATACAAGGTTCAACCCCGCTTGTCAGTCCTATTGTCCTTTGAGACATATAAGAAACCTTACGTCATTTGCAGTGCTGGAGCAGGGGTTGCGCCGCGGCGGGTGAATTCCGTTGCGAATGCGCCGATAGCATTTCTCACTGTCCATGTAAAGTTAGAAGGTCTTCGTCCTTGTCTGTCTACTTCCGGGTGAGGGAAAGGGGCCGGGGAATTTTGACGAGCGACAAGAGGTAGCTGTGAGGAATATGAATGAGGTGGCGCAAGTATGCCGGGGTAGAAAACCTGCAAAACTCACATTGGTAAATCACATCAGGCTCCGTCCAAAAATGACCCGCCCCGGGCACTTCCAGAAACTGAAACTGCGAGGATTCAGTGCCAGAGAGCTGCTGAGTCCATTCGCGGATTTTCCTATGACTGATGAATCCGTCCTGGTCGCCGTAGATGACGAAAGTGGGGTTTGACGTGAATAATAATAATGCGTCATCTGTAACGGGTCCGTCTGGTCTTGATCTCCTTATCCAGGGAGGCGACCAGGGATTGGGGAAAGACATAGTGGCCAATCTAGTTACGAAGCCGACTGGTGGGGAAACGGCGAGATAGGCACTCTGAAATGTGATACCTCCCTCGACCTTATTTAAGCAGTGATTAATTCCGTTGTTGACTTCGCTTTCGCATGACCGGCGAGATGATCTTCTGTGCACCGGCTTTGTGCGCGAGAGTAAAGCTCGAACGTTTTCTTGAATTCGTTCTTCTTGCTGGAACTCGATTGTTGGATTGCCATCATTGTTCCTTGCTGAAATATCTTCATCCCCACCAACGCGTGTGCCTGAAGACCTCCGCGGCGTCGTAGAACCGCATAGCTGGGAGTTGCGCGTCTCGGCAAGATACTGAGCGCGAAGACGAATATCAGCTGCGGCGGTATGTATAGCAGGTGCGGCGAAGTAAGCCAAAATGGCATCGAGTGGCGGAAGACGGGCCGCAACCAGAGCTCCGTAAGAATAGCCCGCCATGAGCATGGCTGGAAGCTCGTATCGGTCTACACGACGGTCTAGGTGGTGAACATAGTAAGCCAGAAAGCCGACGACGGAGATATAATCGGCTTGCTCAGGTTTCGATGTCCACGAGGTGCGGCCTTCCGACGATCCGGCGCCCCTGTCGCTCTCAAGGTGTGTATGTTAGTGGAGGTATGGCGGCGTCGTAGAACGGGTAGTACGAACCTGAAATTGAATGTGGCGACGAGGAAGCCTAGTTGGAGAAGCGTTCCGGCGACAACACCGACTATGGGATCGTCAAAACACCCGCCGAAAGGCGCGTATGGATGAGCGACGACGGCGGCATTTCCGGACCAAGGCACACTAGGATGCGACGGGCGGCACAAGCTTGGTGGATGGAAGACGCGACAATCGAGCTTGGTATTGTCGGAGATGCTGGGGAGTGTAAAGCTTAAGCTGGGTCGTGGAAGCATGATTGGCTTAGCCGCGCGAGAGAATGATGCATGGTGTAAACGGGTACACACGATAAAGGTCACCTGGAATCCGAGCAATATATCACCATCTCGATAGACGAGAGACGGTTGTAAATGTCGAGTCGGAATAACGAAGTTGAGGAAATTTAGTCGGCATGCAATGGTCTCAATTTGCTAGCTTATCTAAGCAATTTACACTATGTCGTAGGGGTATGCGACATGCCTACAAGGTAGGTACTTGGTACTTATACTGCCTACGTCTAACCAATCTATCATATAGGCATCAGTAGGCGCCTAGCATACATAATCATCCCTGTCTCTAGGCCTTCAGAGATTGCCATCCATGCATTCGGTAATTTTCGGCATCATCTTTCGGGAGGGGCCAATTGATATTTCCAGAGTCCCCCGGCGTTTCCCGTTTCAATGTATCAAAGTCGGGAGGATGACAAACTGAGGCATCAAACTAATGATCATGGTATTATTATACAACATTCTTCAGACTCCGTAAAGAAAGGTGAGATGGTCATTCGCCGATCCTGACATTCCATTCCCATATCGAAATCTAAAATATTGAAGCCGTGACTCATTCATGCTCGCCCCGCCCTACATTAGGGGAACCCCCCACCCCGGAGAAAATACAGAACGACAATGAAGAAATGATATGTGTCGTCCCTCTCGGTCCGTAGCCTAGCCCAAAATCCAATCTCCTCCTAGGAGCCAGCAATTCCGAGGCCGACGCGAGATCCCACTCCTCGCCCGCTGTCACGTTCGCGGTCCACTGTTGCTCGCATCCGTCTTCCCTCCATCAATCCCCGCAGACCACGTTTTTGTAGTCCAATAACACTACTCAACTCACCCGTCCAGACCTCCTTGATGACACCACGTTCGCTATCCCCAACCTCGCTGCCCCACTCACTTCCCGAGACACTCGTCGTTGCGCTCAGTTCCGCACTCCCGGGTCGATTGATCGGCACGCCCGTGTTGATCCGGAGATCATCCATCCCGCGTGTTGATTCGTCCATACTGGCCTGTGATATCGACTGGGACCGGCTACCGAGGGAGTTGGTACCGCTGGCCACGGCGAGCGGTGATTCTAAAGCGGTAAAATAGTTGGGGTTCAAACTACCATCGATGCCTCGGCCCCCGCCTGCCGCCATTGCCGTAGCATTGAATACAGCCGCAGCATTGCGTGAATCGAGAAGAGCGTGAAGACGCTCGACGACGGCTTCCAACAGTCCATCGACTTTATAAGGCCGGGCGATTTGGAGTAGTGAGCATAGGATTTGTGGCGTGCAAAGCAGTGACGATGGGGGCGGGAGAGATGATGTGTACAGGAAATGCAGGAGTGCCTGTACTGTGAGATACGTGTGTGGAAGGTAGAACATGCGTGGCCGGGAGCTTGGATGTAGAGATGTCGGCGTGGGGGATGAGTTGACAGTGCTGGGATCTATGGGACCACTGCCACTCGAGATAGATGTACCTGAAGTGCTGGGCGGTTTAACCGAACCCACAGACGAGGTTCCTAGAGTCGTTGCCAGAGATAGATTGCTGTCGCCCGTGTTTCGATTCGACTGAGTTATAGTCATAGTAGACATACGGGTGCCTGCCTGGCTGGACATGCCAGTCCTTAGAGTCATAGCATCGCTGCCATCTTGTGTAGCGGCCCCTTCACGAAGCAACTGCACAAAATATGGCCCCCATCTTCTGCCCACAACCCTCGAGTTGATCGGTATCCTTTCCCCGTTAATACATAAGATTTCCATGTCTGCTAGTTCCCGTAGCATCAAAGCTTTCTCTCCCAGTTCCTCAGCCGCCCGCGAAAAAAATCTGCCGCCTGCCGTCCAGCCGGCCTTCCTCGCTACACTGAGGCCAGGTGCTACGAACGGACTGCTAGCAGATAAGAAACCTGACATAGGTGTGGCCTTGCGCGGATTGTCATAAAAGCCAAATGCCTCTAGCTCAACCATGCATACATTGGAGAAATTAATACGCCGATGATTATAATCGTCGACGAGGCTTCTTTTACGGTTGCCCAAAATGACAAACGTGTTTCTTCTGTTCCATAAGACTCCTCTGTTCCAACTGCCTTGGCTGAAGACGCTAGCTCCCGCATCGATGCGAGACCATGTTAGTGTCTTGAGATCCAACGCCCACAGTGCATATTCTTGTTTCGAGCTGGTCAGGTACGTGCCGCTGACCACGAAGTACGTATCTATGACACCGCCATTCGGGAAACGCAAGCCTGGCGGCGAGTAGCTGCCCGACATGGGTTTCTCTGTTAATGAGCCATCTGATCCCCGAATCTGAAGTTCGAGTTTGACGTCTAAAAAGTTATAGTTCGAGTATATAAGCATGGATGAACCAGGCTCCTTAGTCTCCGATCCTATCCATCCCTCTTGGCGTGATGCCGCAGTACTAGGTTTGCCGACCTTGGCAGTTACGTTTGGGGAGAGAGGTGCAACCACACTGCGGTATGCACCACATGATTTTCCCAATGGTTGGGTCGAGGTCCATTTCAGGCTGCGTAGATTGAACACACTAATCTGCTCAATATAGTGATTCGCTCCATCTTGCCCACCGACGATTATCATCTCGGCGCCTCCGGTCCCGTCGATATTGATTCCGATCCGGCCCTCGTTTGGATTTCCAGAAGATGGGTTATGCTGAAGAGCAGACAGGGGCGCTTTATGTGAAACGAATGTAGCCGACGAGGGCATTATACAAGCACAGTGAGCGTATCGGCCTTGTGGGGCATCCTGTGAAGGAATATACGTCCACTTCTTGGTAAGAACATCATAAATATAGATGTCGGACATGACAGTGACTTCTGGTTGTTGATCTTGTGGAGCAGATGTGGGTTGTGGGTTGGTAGTTGGGGACATACCCCCATAGCAAACCATTTTAGTATCGCCCAAAGCACACATGGAATGAAAATAACGAGGAGGCGGGATGTCGCCGGTAGTATCAATCTTGGTCCAATGCCTCCGGATAAGATCTAGTTCGTATAAATCCGAGGTTAAGGGCGCAGGTCGGCTGCGTGATAGAATTCGCCCTCCAAAAACATATAACTTGTCACCCAGGATTGTAGTGGTGGCACCAACAAGCGGGTGAGGCTCCCGGCCAGTCGTTCGATGCACATTGCACATCAAACCCGACAGATGGGCCGATGATCCAGAAGATGATGTCCCAACAGCCGATCCAAGGGCTGGGGTTCGAGTAGACGAAGCGACTTGTGGAGAAGGACCGGCAGATTGTGGTCCATTACTTCGAGGAGTTAAGTTATCACCTTGACCATCTCCGTCAATTCTACTGACTCCCCCAAGGGCCCCCTGGCTACTGTTGGCATCGATGCTTCCGCCATACATCTGGCCTGGGGGCAAGGAAGTGCTGGAGTCTATTGTATTTAATCTACTTTCCATACTCGCGTTATCCTCGGTATCACTGCTAAGAAAAGTGGTGATAGTGTTTGGTATATTGTTATTGAAAACGAGTGGTGTGAGGGGGCTCGATGGTGAAAGCGACGGTGGTGGCGGCGCAGGCAGCGGTTTCTCGAGGCTATCTTGTAAACTTAGGTCTCGCGCATGCTGGCGCCACGGCGGTGAGGTCGAAGCTAATGTCGCAGGTTGTGGCGTAGAATTGGTAGCTAAAGCTTGAACAGGGTGTCTTGAGGGCGTCCGGACGATCCTGAAGGAGTCTTCGCGAGCGGGGATGGCTTTTTTAATTCCACGATAGACGTCGGACAATAATTCGGATGGTGATCTGGATGCTCCTAATACCGGTGTTGACCGATGGTCTTGATCCCGGGGCTGGGTGAGCTGAAAGTTGTCAACAGCCTGCCAGCTCTCTCGACGCCCTATGCCACCCCAAGTTAGCTCGGAGTCTTGCATATTGTGGTTGTTGTGGTGGTAGTTGTGATAGCTGTTGGCGTCGGCGTTGTCTCTGTGCCTCCCACTCAGATATGACTGAGGAGGATAACATCGGAATCAAGGGAGGGTCAAGGTAAGGGTACTTGGACGTTGAATACGAAAAACACGGTGGCTATGGTTACGTGCAACGGAAAACGACGAATGTGTGGGGCTACTAATCAAGACCCAAGATATTCCTCATATACGATGCTCCCCGGCTGCCCCAACGGCCACGATATGGGGGCCTTGTCGCAACATGGCAGATCTCATGGCATGGCGGACGGACGGGCTCGGCAGAGGAACGGTCCTAGGTCCAAAGATGGGATAGAGTACCGTGTGTCTGGTGATGATGACGACGGGGACACCGGGTTTCCTAGGGCGTGACTGAAAATGGACGCACGTACCTCTATTTTCGTTCTCTAGTGTAGTCTCCCCTGGTTAGTATCTCGTACGCGCGCGCGCGACCCGTAGACCATAAACGCAAGGTGCCTGAACCTGCACGGAGCCTGGTCGGTAAAACAAAACCAGGGAAATTAAAATTGGGTGCTGGGGAAATGTGTCCGTCTTCCCTGTCGCCTCGCCCTCGGGGGTGCTTGTCGCCCTTGCGCCCTGGTGTGATGTTTCAACTCAGAATAAGGGCGTGTGCGAGTGGGTGCCGAAGGAGGTAGTGGTAATCGAGATGCGGGGAGATTGTGTCAAGAAGGTGGCGATAGGAGAGGTCGGAGGGTTAATGACAGACAGGTAGACAGGCAAAGCAGACCGACGACGAGTTCAGATGCTTCCTCCTAGTGTAGTGATCGTCTTGTGGTGGGGGGTGTGAGCGCAGAGGTAGACGAGGGTACTATCTTGGGTATTACTTCCTGCAGTGTACTCCGCACACAGGAACATAGGTACTATAGGTACGCTACAGCTACACTACTATGCAGGTACTAGTAGATACATAGGTACAAGGTACACTAGATTATGAAGTTTATAGTGCATAGTTTCGGGCACTGTGTTTGCAAGGGTATACCTTAGGTAGGTAGTGTAGGTCATACAACTGGGACCCCTAGGCCACACTCTTTACACTACTCAACACCTTTACGCCTTCAGATTATTTAATATTCTGGTAATGATAGGCTCTCCCTGGTCGAGCGATACATTCATTCAGTCCCTCTGCCTTAGTAGCTATAATGGACCCAGAGGGAAGAACTTTACAGTGTGGCAATATGATTATTAAGTAGTAGGTCGCCTAGATACATGTATGTGACGTTATACCGTATTAGTAACTAGTCCCCCCCCCTTTTAAAATCCTTTGTAGTGTATACTAAGGTTCCTACAGAGGTACCTACCTACACTACATACCTTTCCAAAGTAAGAGACTTACTATGTAGGTATTCACCTCTTCAATAATTTGATATTAATAGTGTTAATAACCCACACTACCTAGGTTAGGTACTTAGTATACTACCTCGACTGCTTCAGAACCAGACACAATCACAAAGCGATCTACAGGAGATCAAGAAGGCAACGGTGATCCTCTATCATTCCTATTTAGCTAGCTACTATTCTTCAAAGCATTAACCATCGAAGACTCATTGTTGTCATGAGGTTGACGTATAAAAGGGTACGGTGTTGTTAATCGTAGTAGTAGCAATAGAACTACTAGTAATGTAGGTGCCGAGCGAGCTTGGATACATGCAGATTTAAGTAGTGTAAGAAACATCTCGAAGCCGCAAGCCACGTGTTTTGCAAGGGTTTAAACCTCAAGACGGCATTCCGATACAGTACCCCTTTTGGTAATTATGAACCTGGATAGGGAGTAGCCAGGGTTGACACCTAAAGGGTCTCGTGGCGGCAGGTTAAAATTTCCTGCTCTTCGTACTATCATCATTATGGTTAGAAATTCGCATTCACGGTCAAACGAGTCTCCTTTGGCTAGGTACTTGAGATGAATATAGCTCTCTAGTGAGTGAATAATCAGCGGTTAGTACTGATTACGTTTACACGTACCAAAGTGGTGGTGGTGTGCTCTAATGTAGGGGGTTGTTGATCAAATCTTGACCAGGGGCGAGCAGGACCTAGGTCCTTTTCAGAGCGATACCAGTACATCTCCAATAACCCCCCCTCCCACAGTGTCAACCACCAGACCTACCTACACCGTATGATTATTTCGAGATCAGGAAGCCGAAGGTAAAACTCTCGCCATACAACGAGCCCAATTCCTTGGCCGTGTAGAAGGGGATACTAGGATAGTTTCACAACACAAGCGCTATCCAACGATTTTAAGTTAATACACATTTCTTGGTATCATTTCTTCGTATTCTCGGTCCTACATAATCGATACTAACGACAAGCGATGACAGTTCCTAGCATACACATCTTGTAATATAGGTATCAGGTCCCGCCATTACCCAGTGCAGAGCATTGTAGAGAAAGTAGGCGGATGTGAGAGTCGAAATATTCTCGTTCTACTGCGAAGGCAAGGTGGTGAAGCGGAGATAAGGCTTGACAGTGCGGAAGCCGGGGAAGAGCTGCTCGGCTTGCTCATTCTTTACGCTAGGGGCGACAATAACATCGTCACCGGGGACCCAGTTGATAGGGGTGGTGACCTTGTGCTTGTCACCGGTTTGCAGCGAGTCGACAATACGCAGCACCTCGGCCGAGTTACGACCAGTGGAGGCAGGGTAGGACAGGATAGTCCGAATCTTCTTGCTAGGGTCGATGATGAAAACGGAGCGGATGGTGAAAGCAATACCCTTCTCGTCGACATTGGTGGTGTCTTGGTAATCGATCCTATGAATTGACTCGTCAGCCTTTTTTTTCTCTCGAGGGTGTTCTATCGAGCTATGAGAGAATTGCTTACATGTCATACAAGTAGGCAACCTTGCGCTCCTTGTCGGCGATGATGGGGAAGGAGACCTTGCCGCCAGTGACCTCGTCGATATCCTTAATCCATCCCTCGTGGCTGCCGAGCGTATTGGCGGACAGACCGATCAGCTTAACGCCGCGCTTGGTAAACTCGGGCTCGAGCTTGGCAAAGGCGCCGAGTTCGGTGGTGCAGACGGGTGTGAAGTCCTCGGGGTGGGAGAAGAAAACAACCCAGTTGTTGCCAACGAACTCGTGGAAGTCGATGGGGCCGTTGGTGGTCTCGGCCTTAAAGTTAGGGGCGACAGTGCCGAGGCGTAGACTGGAAGAACGAAACGAGCAGCGTTAGTCTGAAACATCAAGTTTGGGGACCGAAATTGCCATAACTAGCAGCAGGGGATGCAAAGTGTTGGGTAAGCACTTACGGTTCAGGTCGAGATTCGGTAGCCATGGTAGATATCTACGTAAGTATGCGAGCCGCAGAGGATGACGATGGCAGTGTTCGTTGTGGTAAGGGGGTAAATAAGTATGGGTATTGAGAAGAAGAAACGATAGTGCTAGGAAGGGTATCACAGGAATAAGGAATAATAGTCTAAAGAATAGGAAGCGAAGCTGAAAGGAGGGGTAGGCCCGGAAGATATTTAACTACATCGTTAGCTGAGTTCATGATGGCGCGATCTGTCTGCGTAATTATTAAATTGGGGGAGGGGGCGGGTTTCCTTTTGTCTTTTTTCCTCTTTCTTCCTCTTGATCGGCCTACCTACAGTACATCTAGGTAGTACGCAGCTACTAAGGCGAGACATGTATCTTAAACCAACACACGTACTTAGCCAACATAGACCATACTATTTCTGTGACTACTGTTACTTACTTAAGTGCATACCACATGGCCCCATCGTCTCTACTCACCTAATAGGTCAAATCTCTCGTAAGACAAGAGACCAAGATTGAAATAGAGCTCGATTCGGAGATGGTGTGATGCCATCTACGTGCTAGCCTCTCAGAACTGTAGGTGGCGTGACGCGTGTATACGATACAAGGAGAGGTACCTGTTTATCTACTACTATATGCATATATTTCGAGGTTAGCTCAACCTCCATGTATACAGGCATAAAGTTATTCTTCCTCGTGTTCTGCTCGTGGCATTTGGACGCGGGCAGCTGTTGGGTAACTCGGTACCAATTTATGCATGCGATGCTTGCTTGTGTGATTCGATCCCGGCTCCGTCCTGCCTCCATGACGAGAAACCTTCTCAGCCCCTCTCCCTCGACGCCCCAAATCTAGTAGTACCTAAGCAGGTACCCCGCAACCCCTCACTAACCCTTTTACAGGCAAACGCTATTGGATTGCGTGCTGTGTGCTACGATAGTTGATTGGTCCCGTACCACGATATGCCCCGCCCCCTCCAATATTGTCATTTCTGCCCACTATAATGTCATCATCCCCGACTGCCCCCGGCATCCACAATTTCGGTGCCGTCAGGAAAGCAGCCGGGCGTCGCGGCTATCGGACATTCACTCTTCACCTTGACATCATCTTATTATATGAGGGTTTAGCTGATCATGTTTCAATCCTCCGGTATTCAGGGGTGTCTACACTCTGTATATCGAGAGAGTACACCGTCTCACTAGACTGCAGTACATCCGTATCGATTCATGTCTTAGACTTTCTCTATTCCCTTACGACCTAGGACGACGACAAATATTGGTACTCCATCTTGGGGCGATAGATGCGATACTCTGCAGCGCTATGTCGCTGTCTTGATTACCCACTGATGTCAAGATGTGAATCTCGAGGAATGGTCTATTGGACCAAATTCATATTACTTATGTTATAGGAAGCGGGAACATGAATTCGATATCTTCTTCTCAGCGCTGCTTTGACACGACAGGCAATTTATTGTCAAAGTAATAAGTGCTCCGGCACATTCATGGAATCGTGTTGGGCGGAAGGAAAGCGGTTTGATACAAGGCTGAATAGCGGGTATACACAACTGATAGCCAACCTGCTTCGCTATCAGATACGTCTGTTCCCCTCCCTCTCCCTCTCCCTTATATGACAAATCGGGCTGCCGATCTTCAACACCCGATTCTGGCGGAATGCAGTAACTATGCATGAACACAGTCGGGGAATAGGGCCGCTAATCTCGAGGTCGAAAGTTCCGCTCCTTGGGGCTTTTGGTTTCTCAGGCTTAAGATTGTACTTGAACGCCGTTGCGTGGACCACAAACCAGATACACACGCCACTTTTCCCGGAAATTTAAATGATGAACCGTGTTACATATGGTTCTCGCTCGTGAAGTCTCGTGGCCTTATTGGGGGCGTGCCCTCTCGACACAACGACACCACCGCAGTTTCTATCCTTCACGGGCTCGTGTACAGTCATCGCAGAGACCGTCGGCATCCGACTCCTCGGTGGTGATGTCCCTCTCCTCACATTCCCCCGTCTCGGCGAAGTCATCGCAGTCGCTAGTCTTGATCTCGTCACTTGTGTACCAAGCACCGCAGTCTTCGCAGTACCACTTTAACAACATATATGTACACATCTGTCCTCTTGCTGAGCTGCCACTAATGTGGCCAGGGTCTCCAGTAGAAAAGGGTAATTAGCTCGATGTAGGTAAAGGTGGGCAACGCTGGGCCATCTTAACTCATTAGAGCCTCAGTGTGGTTTCAAGAATCCATCTTTCCGAATGGCTGATCAAAATAGTCCCGGCCGCCTAGACCAGACCCACGGGACCGGCCGTCTTGTATAACATGGTCCCTTATCCCTGAGAATGCGGGCGCGCCCAGCGGTTGCACCACGCTGGCATGATAGCTCCGAGAACAAGCATATGCCGTGTGTGTGAGGCGAATCAGGCACGTCGAAACGACGACTGTGTACCTAAACTTTTAGGACACATAGAAACCGAGAATGAAGTAATGGAATCAGGATTTATTGATTGGGTGCATTAGTCGAGGTGACACCTCGGCTGCAGATTGAACTCATCCCCGACGAACTACGCATGTAGGAGCCCAAAAGTGGGTAGATGCTCATTTGCTAGGTTACACTTAAGTCAAGCCCCTTGCTGTCGCTAGAAGAGCCTCGGAATACGCGTCGCCGAATCCACATGTTCGAAACCTACCCATCGGACAAATCCGGTACGATATCGTCATATCCAAGCATGCACTATAATGCGTTCCGCACGGGCACACGAAGTCAAAGACTCTCGCCTCCAATCCATTCAGTAGTCCGTCGGGTATATACAATCTAAAGGCATTGTGAAAGGGTTACTTAGTCACCGGATATGATGTATGAAAATGTGTATACCTAATTGAAGGAGGTGGTATTCAATTGATACTATGCAGTAGAGGCCGCTTCGCGTATGTGATGCAGTAGAACATCAAATTTGTGTTTTTCTAGACACGTCAGTAGCCGCATAGATTGCATTCGCTTTTTCTTGGGAAACATACCCGATTCCACTCAGATTCTCTAGGTCTAACCGGTTCCGCTTGTCGACACCGCCAGCTATGGGGTTCGCTCGGTAGTTGAATAAGTAGTAATGAAGCTGACCGTCACCGGGGCCGAACTTCTGGTCCTCGAGAAATAAACCATTATCCATCAACGACAAGGCATTATACACGTCAAACTTATATTGCTTGCAGTATACCAAGGAATCCGACACCAGTGTGTTGAGTCGTATCTTGAGCGCATCCCTGTCTACGGGGTCCGTTAGGCCAACCTCGGTTGCATAGTAGAATAAGTACGCTGCTCTGATATTTGTGTGCTTTGGATGATTGATCACCGACGATTCAAGGCAATAGAATGAGATAAAATCCGTTATCTTTTTGTGATCGTCCTTCGAGGAGAATTAATACACTGGTCATAAAAGAAGAGAGACTACTTACCTCAACCACATAGGTCCATACAACCTGTTCCTCGGGTGCGTCTTTCTTATTGTGTAACAGCCAGTGCTCGACCTCATGCTTGTCGAAAGTTGCAGCCATGTCATATTTGGCCAGGTACCGCGTAAGAAGGTCCTGCACAGCTGCAATGTCCTTCTTTTGCATCTCTCTTAAGCCCCTCGTCGAAGTTCGCTCAGGTACGGCATACTTCCTTATCTGGAACTGGGGTTTACTATTGGGTGGTAACGGGCTGAACCCGACATCATATAACTTTTGCCAGTTAATGGCACGATGGTAGTATCGGCAGGTGCTGACAGGTTTAGGAAGGACGATGCCGCCAGTGTAGATAGCTTGGAACACGCCTCCCAGATTACACAGACGTGTGATTTCCCTGATGAGGACGGGCGCAAGACGCTTGGAGCGGAGTTTCTTATGTATGCAAAGGAAATTGACCTCAGAGGCGTGGAGGACCTTATCTCGGATGCGTAGCTCTACGGGAATGGCTGCGATGAAGGCAACAAGCTTCTTAGATTGAGATGCTCGGACTCCCCTATGCCACTCCTTCTTCCAGCCCGGCGGCATCATAGCCCTGGCCATCGGAACATATTAGCTCACAGTCCGCGTTCTTGGGGGTTTGAAGCGTAGGACTTACCATTTTAAGATGCTGGCAGAATAATTGAAGCGGAACATAGCCTCATCATCTTCAACGTAGTGGCCGTTCAACAGCTCCCAGACTTCCTTTAGCTGGGCAGCGTCGAGCAGATCGAGAGTGGCCCATTCGAAGCCGTCGATCAAGGGCGAGGGTTCCTTTGAGATCTCGTCGATGGTTTGTATCTTAATAGGGCCCTCCTCAAAGGGCTCGTTGGAGATTTGTTCCTCGCCGAATTTAGGCACAGGTTGGGTGGCCCAAAACTTGTAAGCGCCCATATCCTTGACGTTCTTGCCGCTCGAAGCGAGGCCGGTCATGATGTCTTGCAGATTGAGCCGACGGAGAGCTTCGGCGGCCGCATCGGGAGTGTCATCGGAGCCGTTAGCCAGCTCGGTGGCTAGAGCCGGGTTTAGATCAAGAAGCTGAGTGACCTGCTCATTGGAAAGGCCATCGATGGCCTTATGGAGCTTCTTAGCCGCCTTCTCCTTGTCCTTGCCCTTGCGATTCGACGGCTTAGACTCTTCAGCCATAGTGGTAGATAGATTATCGGGACAAGGTTGGCGAGAAATAGAGGGCACGCCGAGGCAAACGGCTCTGGAGTGCTCGTGCGATAGAACCTAGGCTATCTGGAAAACAAGATGACAAGACAATGTAAGTCATTACCTACATTAGTTTAGAAATTTGGCCAAATCACGGGGGTTTGATCCCAGACTACTAAATTAGGTACCTAGTGTACATGGGTGTGCTTACCTTAGTGGGGCAATACTACTATTAGTTACGGCAATAGGTAACATAGTAACTGCCTAGGCGTGTGACCTAGCCAGAATAACCTCCTCACCTGCCCGGGAAGCCGCGAATGAAACAGACGATTACAACATTGGAGGTACGCAGGTACGCAGGTACGCAGGCACCTAAGGCTCCTTAGGTACACTGGAAGCATTCATACCTACTAGGTATTATATCATATTATATTATTATATACATACCCATGAGGTTCGGTAGGGAGGTAGACTCTGGTCCTTATGTACCTCTATGTTCAATAGGTAGGTGCACCCCAGGCTGAAAAGGTTAACGATTCTTTATAGACACTTCTAATCTAAATCCTACATGTAGTTGGTAGGTATCTGGTAAAAGGTGCTGCGCACTTGACATAAAATATTGAGGTCACGTGGTCTTTCACCTGATGAAATGTGTACTACATTACTAGGTTCCTAGGTAGGTACCTAGGCAGTGCTGTGGTTACTGTGGCGGAAGGCAATTGACTGTATTGAACTCGACCAGCGAGAGCCTAGCCAGAATATTGAATAAAAATGAAGGTGTGGTGTAGAAGTGAAGAATATGTCCTAGGGCCCCCAGTCATGATTTTATACCCTTGCAAACGCAGTGCCCCACAGTAGTTAAGTGGTAATTATGTCGAGATTCATATCTGAAAACATGCAATATGATGATTTTAGTTTATTGTCATATTAATGCATTCGAACCTGAGAAGGCTCTCATGACTGCGAGCGCGACAGCAGAGGTTAGCAGGACACCGTTGTGTCCTTTATCGCTCAAGTTAACCGATCTATTTCACATATGCGTAGATGTTAGGGGATTTATATACCTCCGTATGGTACCAACTCTTGTCGGATTATAATATCTGGCTCGGCTGTGACAATGGACGTGAAGGTGCCGTCATCAAACTGGATACTCCTTTTTTTTTTCCAGGACAGAAATGCTTCGTCATCCAAGACTTGGTTGATTGTCGCCTTGACGGCCGATTTGAAAAGTGTATCACTTTCGTGGCACGGAATCTCCATATCGTTATTGGCGTGAATCAGCGTCAGGTGCAGCCTCGTCCGCGTCGAGCGAACTATTTCGGCAAGTCGACTAGAGGAATCCCACTTGTCTACAATAAAACTCTGGAAAAAACGTAGCAACGGTGGCATTGGCCGCAGAGGAGAGAGGACCGGAATGAACCCCGCGCCGCTATAACTACTAAGTAGAGTAGGCACATTCGGGAAGCCAGCAACCAAGATGACACCGGCGAATTCTATGCCTCTTGTCGCAAAATGCTTGACAACACCACTCGTTACGGCAGTCCCCAAACTGTGACCTAATACAACAATGCGATCAGGTGGCACCCCGGCTACATTCATCGCCCATCCCACCGCAGTAACACCATCTTGGATTAGGCCGGTCTCAGACGGAACTCCCTGCCCGAAATAAGGTTAGCTTTGTCTCCTTGAGAAAGGCTCATCGGGGTGCGTACTGTGGACTTTCCGTAACCCCGGTAGTCGATACTGAGGACATGGAAACTGGAGGTGTCTGTGAGGGCATGGAAATGCTCAGTTCTCAGACCTTGGGCAATATGTCCCGCATTCTGTACCTGCTAGTTAGTTGTGACTGGTTTTTATGAGCCTGCATGATTCCGCATGGCGAATAACCTACTCCATGGACTAAGAAGAAATTCAATTTAATTAAGCCTCAAATAATACCATCTTAAGCATCAATGGTACGGCTTACATGAAATTACTAGCTGGGCTTCGGGGTCGTCTCTAAGTATCTTGAAGGACTCGGTTGCGGTGATGTTATCAGAGTGTCCAAGAGGTGCAGCTTGGAGTTTATCTTCGTGCTTCAGAACAGATCTTAAAGGCAGAATATGCCACGCGTAAATAGACTCGTTGCCGGATATAAGACTAAAGGGTGTAACCTGATTCCCTGTAAGACCGAGTGTTAGGCATAGTGGTGAGAATGAGGATTTGAATTGCCAGCCCACTTGCAAAGCCCCAGTATTGCGGCTTGTCGAGATCATGCAAGAACAATGTGTTCAGACGGTGAGCATAAAAGAAACTGGCTGGTTGTAAGCTGACCGTGGTACACGAATGGGCTGGGAAGAAGAAAACCTACTGTCTTTGAAAAAAGGGAAAGCCACCGAGGAATAGAAAAGCAATGTAAAGACCGATTGGAACACCGAGGCTGACACCCAAGGGAATGGCCCACCGAGAAGGCCGAGGAGCCATGTTGCTCGAAATTTATTCCCTCAATGCAGGCAAGTCAAATGCCTACCTAGGTAGTTATGAAGTTATGTTGACAAGTAGTGATTTGTGTGAGTCCAAGTCACGATGTATGTCTTTACGTATTACCTAACCTACCTAGGTACATGATGATGTAGGTGTAGGTATCTACTTACTACATAGTAGTAGGTAGTATGCAGCTAAGTACACATGCATAATGGGTTCTAGATACTACCTAGTACCTAGTGTAGGTAGGTACCTAACCTGACCTACATATGTAACCTACGCGTTATGTAGGAGTGTACATAGGTACACGCGGCGCTTCTTGGCTCATACCAAACCCACAACATACCCATCTACAGCATTTCTACCTATCTCTTTTATCTCTTTACTGTGATTACAACGCCCTCACATTTACTTCTGAAGCTATACTGCCTCTAAGCCAAGCCCCATCGCCTCACCCTCAATCCCTGACTGCGCATTTTACATAGTCTCCCATACAACTCATAGTGTCTCGTGTACCACGTAGATAGAGACAATTATCACTTGTTTGGGCCTCGAGCTTAAGCAGGGAAGCACGCCCGTGTCCATCTTGTGCCGCCGCACGATTCTATTTTTCTACCTGCCTTGTATATCTTGATCTACCAGTGGTAAACGTACCGGAACTATCCATGGAGAGGAAACGAAAGCTGCCTGCGAGGGCTGCCGCCCGAGTGGAACACGTTTCCAAGAAACGGAATTCTACGCCGCCCGATGCTTCTTCAACGTCTACACCACCATCCGCCTTGACCTCTCCCCAACCCGCCGATCCCGTCGTTCAAGACCAACCGCCGCTGCCGCCGCCAACGTCCACCCCGTTGCCGAAGTCGCTCCAATCCGGTCAACCCCTGCCGACCGTCGAGAAACCGCAACCCGATGATCTCTCTCATAAAGAGTACCAGTCTATACAGGAAAGGTACTCTTTGCCTCCATATCCATACCATGCCGCAGATATGTGGTTCTGACAAGCATCTATTTAGCGGTGTAATGGCCGAGTCACTCTCAAGATCGCGCCAGAAATGGGTAAACGATGGCGTGTTTGAAAAATACTGGACGAAACCGACCAAGCGGAAAGGCGTCGTGAAGGAGGATTCGAACAATCCAGCTAAAGATACCATGGCCAAAATCGGCCAGGTCACTATTACCGTCGAGCCTCACGTGTTAGAAGCCACCATGTATGCCGTAAAAGAGTCGAAGCCCGCGCCAACGAACAATTCGTCCTTCCGACCCATCATACAGTACGGCCCTCCCAACGGTGCCATGCCTCCCCCACCGAAACCCACCACTACATCTACGACAGCGGTCTCGCCCTCACCAGCCGCTATAGCCTCATCTTCTAAAGCACAGACGCCTGTCCAAGCCGCACAACCTACCCAGTCAGTGCCACCCTCGCTGCAGTCCATTCCGACGCCGAAGGAGGACAACAAACTAGCCACTCAACCGCATCCATCTATGCCCGCGGCCCCGCCTTCAGCATCACCATTGTCTCGCCACATTGAGTTACAGCGGCCCCAGCTGCCAGCGTCTATCGACAATCCTAGTTCCGTTATATCCCCGCGAGGCCTCGAATCCGTACTTGCGGCACCTCAGCCTGCGCATCCCCGACCACCACAGCCCCCCTTTTCTCAACCTCCTGCACCTTCGAGTCATCCACTCCATGCTCCAACTGCATCATCAACCCCCCTTAGTACCGGCACAAGCCTACCAACTGGCTCGGCGGGTGGCGCGAAGGCGAACCCTGCTGCGTCAAAACCCGCTCAACCTCCTGCGTCGGGTGCAGATCCCATCATAGTAACGCTTGCCGAAAGAGCATCCGAAGATCCTCACTTGCGAGATCTTATGAAACGAGTTGCTGTTGGAGAGGCCGCGGCCCATGAACTAGCACATTTCCAGAGGATTATTGACCAAATTACTCTCGACTACAAGAAGAAAGGGGGCCAACAAGGCCCATCTCCTGACCGACTCGTCGTCGACGGCCGAACCGTAAAGTACTTTGCAGACGAAGTGCGCGCCATTGTGGATATTGTCCTGGCATCTAATCCGACTCAGCGATCTAGTGACTTGCGACCACCCCCCGGAATTGATCCATTGATTATACTTCTGGTCAAAGAAGTAATAGACAAGCCGGCGGTCAAGTCCATGGTTCAGCGAATCGCAGAAGGAAAGGCCAGATACACAGATGCCTTGGAACTGAAGTCTCTCCTAGACAGGCTGAATACGATAGTGAGGCAAGAACTTAAAGCCAACTTACAGGCTATACCCCCAAGTACTTCTTCGCAAGTAAAGGGAGAAGATACTTCAAAGAAATCACCCGCTCCTACTCCGACTCAGCCCCAGAGCACCCCTGCGTCACAACAAGCCTTGCGGTCAAAAGGCCCACCACCTGCAACAAAGCCTGAAATTGCCGCTATCGTCCTTGAGTTTTCTGGTGGTACAGGAGACAGATATCTTTTCCCCAAGTATAGCATTTTGGAGTTTTCCGCAGAGGGTACTCAGGTAGTTGCTTCCTTCCTGATCGTTCGTCGGGGTAGCAAATTAGAATACGGGGGGGATCGGACATTGGACTACTATCAACCTGTCACACTTCGACTTCATTCACACTCCCCGAAAGTCCTGGAGAACCTAGCCCGGGTGGTAGCACCGCAGGACGATGTACAGCGATACATGAATGATGTTATGGAGAATATGACACGAGCCGAATATGTTTTACTTGCTATGCGCCTCCCTAGGGTAGAAAGGGAGGACCTGACGGATGAGCGTTCAGATACACCCAGAGCCCCCGAAGCATCTCAACCTTCACAGCTGTCAGGTGTCTTATGGGATAGTAGAGCAACACCCGCGAGAGCCGCGTTGGCAAAACCAACCTCAGCAAAATTCACTAGCCAGGATGAAGAGTATCAAAATTTTATTGCGACTATCAGTCAATAGCTGCTACGCCGTGCTGTAGAGTACCTCGGCGTTATGTTGGGCGAGTTTGTGGGGTAACAATATCACGTGAATATTCGGGTGCTAAGACAATTGGAAATAGCTTGCGTTTGACTTAGATATGTCTAGCTTGGGAGATTCTGTAAAATTAGATACCACTAGGAGCTTTGGCGTTGTCACTGAAGAAAGCAGTGAGATGCTTAAAATGATAAAGCGAGATGATTTGCATTATAGCTATTGATCGAACTCCAATCGTGACTAAGATAAGATCGTGAACGGTTGGTGTAGTCTATCGCTCATTTAATCGCTCGCCTGTTGCACATGTCTCGGCAAGTAGCCCGTTAAACCACCGAGTCCTTTCCACTATCGGGGCATCTGGAACACTCGAATTAGTAGTCTCTCTTTGAGGGAGTGCAGCGGTTCGAGAGATGGGAAGCGAGAAGAGTGAGGGTTACCTCCGCCTTCTGGCGGGGCGACTCCAAGGGCGAGGCACTTACGACCCATTCCATCTACAATCAGGCTTTTACCTGGTTGCAGATACTCGACCAGCTTCCTCCCGTGAGGAACGGAGATGATTTTATCCTCTGTACCATGAATCACCAGGATTCTCTGCCGACCGACTTTATCACCGAGCTCACGTAACTGCGCTGCCGACTTGTGGTGTCATCCACAGGCAATGATTTGTAGGAGAAAGCCGGACCTCGTGAAGCCTTTGCGGTCACGTTTCTTTGTGATCTCCTGCGCTATGAACCGCGCGTAATTACTTTCGAAGCGGCCATACGGCCACCCCCCTGTGGGCATGCGGCACCTCGGCACCGTCTCGCCGGGCAGGATGGCGTCGTCTGGCTCTGCGAGCCATTCTACGGGGAATATGTTGCGTGCGGTGTAGGCGACTGTGCTGTCTAGACTGTTCCCGTGCTTTCGTATTAGCAACGATATCCAATATGGCATGGGGAGCTAATTTGTAGGACGATACGCGCTACGGTGCAGTTGAAAACGCTCAGGGTTAGGAGAGCTAGGGAAAACTGGCCTCTTGGGAAGAAGCATGGTGATGCGATTTATCAGGTTCTCTAGGAAGCTTGTCGTGTTCTCGATAGCAGCTGCTGTACAGACGAGACTCAAGCTGGCTATCCGATGTGGCACCGCGCAGGCAAGTTCCTTTAAGTAGATAGAGTCAATAATTTGCCATTTACGGTAAAATTTTAAAGGGCTTCGGGAGCTCATAGGAGAAATGGGAGTAGAAAATTCTTGATCGACTAATTTGGTAAAAAAAAGGGCCCCAGCGACTAACCTGTGTGATCACTTCAAGATATCCTAGAGTTAGCTATTATGCTCTCCGAAGATCCTCTTCAATGGTATTCTAGGACTGTGTTTTCGAGGGTTTGCGAAGTCGAAAGGGGGAGAAATAGGCTTAGATATTACTCACTACCTCCCACTATAGTTTGAATACCGGGTTAGCGGTCTTCAATGATAATTATCCCAGATGGAACGTTGATGATAGCCCCTCCCCCAATATTAAGCTAATTCTGACGGGCTATATCTTGCTTGAACATGAGACGCAAACACGGAGGAGTAAAACATACTGCTGATGCCACAAATGTGTAACTGACGCTCATCGGTCCAGGACAAGTGATCTAGAACTTCTAGAATATCGGCTGCCGTAGCTGATGTACTGTACCGTATCATCGGTTTATCGGAGCGACCAATGCCTCTGTTGTCAAGAAGGAGCACAGAGTACCGGTCACCGTTCACATGCCCAAAGTGCATGGTCTGCCTTTGCCAGGATGATTTGAGGACCCCGAGGCCTTGAATCAGCTAGGGTCGGGCTCCTTCGTTAGCTTCTATCTTCTCTTTCACTACTTCGCCGCTACTATAACGTCAAGTGTGCGGGGGATGACCTTGGACAGACCGGCAGAGGACAGGAAGAAAAGCGTCATAGAACCAGGGCTTTGCCTCAACCCCTTTCTTATTACAAGTAAGAGAGAGAGGACGTACGACAAGCCTGATAGGGCCATCGCCGTGGATCTCCCAATGGATATTAAGCGGACCTCCTCTCCCGGCGGCAACAGGCAGCATTCCCTCCCGGTGCGGTTCAAGCTGCCATATCGCCGTAGGGAACGCGTCGGTTTTCACAACCTCATCGACGGACGGGAAAGTAACTACGGTCGACCTGTCTAAAGTTGTTAATCCCGGTCCATTTCATTGGCCCATCTCATCAATGGCGGTCGTACGAGCTAGATGAAGTAAACGAGATAGACAAGGAGGCACCGACATATTTGAGCAAAGTTAGGATGAGTTACAAAACTCATGTCCGTCATAAAACTCTACTGTAATCCAATATTATCTCTCGGGAATTGTACCCTCATATCAACGCTGCGGCACGATCTGACGTTGTAGACAATATTAAACACAGTCGATAATGACCTAGTACCTAGGAGGTACCTACACTTACCTATCGAATCGAAATGTACTGTGCAGGTGCATATGAGTTGCTAGCAAGCCGATATTATTACTTAGGCCGAGATGATATTACTTAATCGGGGCTTCGTGTCTTCGATGGCCAAAGATACTTGTACCGTGCTTGTACTGTACAATAAATGTCTGTAAACTAGAAACGAGCAGCATAGGGAGATTTATTTTGGTTAGGAGAAAAGACGAACATTAACATGGCGCCACCTGACTCATAGCGATGATGAAATCAAATCACACGTCAGCGTCGTACGAGGCCGCCGGTTTTCGTGGTTAGAAGGCAGGATTTTGTAATGGGGGTTGTGCTGACGACCGTGTCGAGCTCCGATGGGTCTCGGAGCTTTCTAGACTTTTTGGACGCGGCGCCTCAGAACTTCTCTTAACCTCCGACAATGTTCGGCCATGCTGAGGAAATCGGGGGGTTATATAAGTAATAGAAGAATACATCATTTAGTCTAAGATAGTTAACGAGTGAATTCATATTCTAAAGACGCCAAGAACTCTTATACATACCAAATGTACATCTCAACACCATCAGCACAAAGTGTAACCACATCTATCACCGTGCCCTCGATGGATCCTCGTAGTCTTCTCGCCCCCCTTCATCTCCTCTCCTTCTCAACTTTACTAGGTACGCAGCTCTATCAAACCTTCCTCATCACCAAGATCTGCTACGTTAGCCTGCCACGGAGCGCCTTCACCACTCTCCAAAAGCGCCTATTCCCCATCTACTTCCGCAGCCAGTCCCTGCTGTTGATCCTGACTGCCGTGACAATCCCACGGCAGGGTCCGCTTACACTGATCGCAAACAAAACGGCCTGGATTCCCTTCGCTGTTGCCGGCGTGACTGCGACTTTGAATTGGTGGGTTTACGGGCCACGGACCCGGGAAATAATGATCGAAAGGACCCATCAAGGTGCGTCAAGCTTCTACATTACCTTACACTTCGCACGAGGATGCTGCGGCGCCGTTGTCTAGGATGACTGTGCTAACTTCATTGCTATTTCATACAATAGAAACACGGGATGGGCTGCAGAAACAGGCCACAGATGGCGATAGCCCTGAGATGCAACGCATACGACGGTCCTTCTCGCGCAACCACGCCATGAGTATTCATCTCAACCTCTTGACTATTGGTGCCATGATGTGGTGGGGTTGGAAGCTGGCCTCAAGCCTGAATTTGGAATTGAAGTAGGCACAATAACCACAGGAATTGTATAGAGCAGGCCGTACAGCATTCGGTCGCTTTAACCCGAGCTACTTACAGGAATCGATTGTTGAGTCTGCTAGCGGGGATCCCGCTTCTGCAAGTTGACTGAATAGGGGGTGTCCTTTTATTACAACGCTTAGCCGTTACATACATGTACCGTGATATGTAAGAGCAACGAATCAGATACTAGAAATATCACACATTTCGCTGTCATATATATCGATCTCAAAATGTCAACCCAGAGTATCTAACGTATGCCGAGTTCGCAGAACTACCGTGTAGGCCAGGGCATCTGGATTGTGAGAATGAAACTAGAGATAAACTCTAAACTTATACTTATTCGGGTAATCCACGGTAACCGGATTTGTATAAGAAGATCCCATCCTAGGAGTAGTGAAGCATCAGCAGGTGCCGTAGACGTTGTTACAGGTTTCTCAGCGCCCTGCTGCGTATAACTGCTCGTCGTGCGACGAAATACCGGCCATATAGGTTCTCAACAGTGATACAGTTCACTGCCCTACACACGTGCTAGTGAAACCATGTTTTTTCCTAGAATAAATGTATAGTAGCGTTAGGTAGTGTGTAGGTGGGTTCGTAAACTGTTCCAACTCCTGCAATGCGAGTTTTGTTAGTACTTAGACCTTTGGGATATTTACTAGCAACGGATTAGTTGCTAGAATAAATTTCATGGTAGACCCAGATGCGTCGGAATGGCTCAGCTCCTAGATTAGAGGCGTAGAGTCTGGCACAAATCATCTGGATAATAATAGGGTTGGTGGGGACGCCAGTACATCAACTACATTACACGCTGGTAGTCCGCCTCGGAAGAGAACCTAGACAGGGAGATTAGTAATTCTAGATCGAGTAACTACATATATTTGCCGGCATGAATACCTCGTTTGGATGCAGGAGTAAGAACAGTCGTGGGCATGGTGTTCTGTTTTTGTGACGAAAAGCGGTCTGCGACGTGTATCTTGTATTCCAGAAGACGGGTTATCAGATTCAATATCAGACTCTCATCAACCAAGCTAACGCCCACAGACATTCGTAGAGTAATTGAACATTCGGAATATCTACCCCGCAGACCTAGTAGATCGTAGTGCAGGTAGCCTATCGGAGAGGGACTGTATTAAATGCCTGGGTAGTTATCTACATACTTTAGAACGTAAAGACAGGTCTAAATACTCCTAGTAGACTATTCTCGGCTTTTCTGTGGTTTTCATATGTAACCTAGGTAGGCTAAGTAGTATACTAAATGTCTTATCTAGGTAATAGAGTAGAACAAGCAGACCCTGGCTCAGAAACTTCCTAGCTGCCGAACAGAGCGGTTCGTATTTGCTCTTTCCAACTCATTTTCTGCCAATTGAGCGACCTTCCATCTCTCAATCTTGGTGAGCTGAAAGAAAACCACGCAAGGGGCCTACGTAGTATAAATGTCAATGTGTCTAATGAGGTGGGGATGCCCGCTCTTAGTAGTACGAATCGAAATGGCAAATCCCCGTCCAATATAAACAGAGCACTGGGGTAGGAAGGGAGAGGAATCCGGCGCTACAGGATTAGTAAAGTAGGAGGCTGATAAAGCTTACTTTGTGTCGGTAGACTGGTTAAACCGCGAAGAGATCATGAATGGATGTAAAACCCCTTCATTCCTCTCTTCCACCCGTCCAAGTCTTTCAGCTCTCCTCGCTTGGCAAGCGACGCCTATCATCATTGTCACAATAAAAGAATTCACTGCCGGAATTTGGTTGGACAAGCTCATAGAAGACCGTAGCATAGTCGAGGCTACTTTCTCAAACGCCTCCAGTGAGAGCCTAACGACGTTGGCCTTACTCGCGACAGAACGAGGGGAACATCACGCCCTATTCGAGCCATACCCTGTAGCCACAATGGAGTATCATGGTGACTATCATGTTAACGATAAAACAATATGTCGATAAGTAGCACGAGCAGCTGGGCTCACATTTCCTTGAATTTCTTACTAACATAGAGGCCCTTTTGTTGAACCCAGGGGTCATCCGGTTTGCTCTAGACTCCGATACCATTGTTATATTATTCTCCAAGTCGTAGCCGGCTGATGTGGGCTCCCCTACAGGAGATTTGACTTGTGCCGGCGCTGGTCTAGTAAGATTATGGAAGCGCCGGGTGAAGGGAGGAAACGCATTAAGCCGTATCTAGAGCATTCTACCTCAACCTCTAACGCCAAACCCGGCCGTTTCATACCAGAAACGATTTCCTCTTCTTAGATCCTTGTCAGGGGACGACTACTTCTAACCTGATGACCTTCCTAGATCAAGCACAAGGGGGAATCGCTAATACTACAAATGAGCTACCATTGGCTCTCTGAAATAGAAAGAATGTCTATGGATATATCGTGCGTCAGACTTCGCAATTTCTTGGCTTACCAACTCTATAATAGATTGAGCATGTTAAGCAGAAGCGACCCGTGGGACGCTGTCGGCGATAAAGTACGAGATCGTGTTAGCCCTTTGAGCTGAATCCCCTCTGAAAACCCGCTACGCGTGGGCTGATGGGAAGCACTGGTTGAAGAAGTTGCCAGGGGAATGGCAGGGGATAGAAAAGGGGCACAGGCTACGAAATCTACTCCCTACCCACTAGATACCTGCCATTTGCGGTACTACCTACAATACACTATGTTAGCGAGCAGAATAAGCCAAGTCCTAATTCATGAGAGGACATTAACAGTAAACTCTGCCCCCTTTGAGAATTGTTAGGGCGAATAAGAGCTAATGTATGCTAAATATTGGATTTTATTTATTTTCTAATTCTACGGGTAGCTCCGAGGAAGACATGTACAGGAATATATGTGCTAAGGTCTAGAGCTGGGGGGCCTAGATTGAAATATGCCGTTCCTAGGCGACGCTTTCTTCTCCTTCGTTCTACTTCAACGCCAAGTCTGGTCACATGGGGCGGATTTCGGGGGCTACTTATGCGTAGAATACCTTGGCAGACCTCTTATTGTTGTTGTTGTTTCTGTGTCCCCGGGAATTGCCGCCGGTGGCGGCATCCGATGTAGCAACAGCCTCAGCAGACGTCGTCGTAGCCGGAACGTCCGCCGCTAAAGTCTGAGTCGGGGCAGCTTTGCTCACAACAGAGATCTGGAGAAGCTCAGAGACAATAGCGGCATTCTTCAATCCTTCTTCAGAACCGGCCGCCTGATTCGCCGCGAGAGCCACAGGCAAATCCTTAATGTCCTGCGCCACCTGAGCGTTGACCTTTTCAAGGCTTAGGAGGGTGTCGACGTCGGATGGCTTGAGTGCGACGGCTTCTGTATCAATCTGCTGGACGGGGAAACAACCACCGAAGGGACCGGCCAGGGCATTATTTCTACAGCGAACTGTGCAAACATTACCAGCAGAGGCTAGATGGATATTTGTGTCAGCAAGACCAGAAACTCATCATCTCTGGGACGGGATTACTCACAGCCAGTGCAATTAAGATCACTTGGCATTGTCACTTTAATGGTGAAATCTTCTTCCTTGGCCTGGCTGAAACCATTTACACCCGGGACGTTATCCGCAACGGCAACGTTGGGAAAGGTGATGACTCCATTATTGCCTTGTGCGATCTAGTTCTCGTGTTAGACAGGACAAGCAACTGCACAAGCGGAAAGAGAGAAACCTACCACATCGCAAGTATAGGGGCCGGCGCCGTCGGCGTTGACTTGATCTACTCCTCATTAGGCCGAAATCCAGTGTCTAGTTTGGGACGACTGCTTACGGATTGTCACATCCACCGTAGAACCCGCTTTCACTTGTGTAACGGCGTTGGCGGCTAGGGCATTCTCTGTGTTCTCGCCAATATCGATGTTCCCATCAAGCTCGGTGCGGCCACACTCATTCACAATGTTCGCACTGATCTCGGCATCTCGAATTAACGTGGTGTCTTGTTGACACGGGCTAATTGATGTACAATTCCTTGGGAGCTGCGAGTTGACTGGAGAGCTTATTAGTGCTTATTGGTAACAGAGCCATGTAGGTTTACTCGCCTTTGAAGCCAACGCTAGCCGGAGACCCTTTGATACCTTGAGCACCTAATATGACTCCATGCGCATTCGCCAAGGCCAGAATGGCCGTTAGTGATAGGAGGGTAGAAGAATACATATTGGCTTAAAATATAAGTTTAAACAGCACCAGGCTTAATAGGGGGGGAAAAAATAGTATGTGCAAGTGAAAGCCAGAAGACAAATAGAAGAGAAAACAGATCCACAGGATCGTCGGAAACAAGGAAAAACAAGTCGTTGAAGAGAAGAGAGTGAATGAGACGCTGAAAACGAAATGAAGCTGGAGGTTAGGATTTGTCGTGATATATACATGTCTTAATATGGCCACGGCCGGACGTGTTTGCAGCGCTGTGGACCGTCTGTTTGTAGTCTATGGGGAACACATTCGGTAGATGGAGAGAGAGAGGGTGACTGGGCCGCCCGCATGAGACTCTCTCTAACGAAGCTCGTATCATGGAGGTGGGTTCTATGAAATTTACTAACCTAAGTACACTCACTCCTTTCCACACACGAGGCAACAGGTATTTGATCACTATCTTGGGTCGACCAACCCTGTATCGGCGGCGCCTGCACTAGTTACTAGTAGACATCTACACTACTTAATCTACCTAGTTCATATCATGACCTGTATGACAGACAGTAGCAGTGCGCCAAGAGTTGGCTGCGGTGTCAATTGCCGCTCTTGAGTAAGTAAACAAGGAGAGTCCCGTGAAGTACGTATGAATCAACTACACTACAGTATTCTATGATTGGTTTGCTCGAGGTTGGGTGGATTTGAGACTGAGAAATCTGAATCTGCCAAGAAGGCCAGTGGAGAATTACAGGCGTGCTCACCCCTATCCACCCGATTGTTTCGGTGCTAAAGAATGGGCCGATGCCAGGCCTGGTAGGAGCGATTATGGGCAGATATCTTGTCCTTGACGTTTCTCGAGGTCCATGGTGAAATGGTGAGACGATATTGGTTAGACGAATTAAGCGGCAGAGACACGACGATAGCGATGTTGTTGATTGTTGCCAAAGTACCTACATATGAAATCCGCAAGCAATGCACTAAATAAAGGCCTGTCTAACAGGTAAGCTAGGGTATGACTTTGTGATAATCTCATTACGGTAGGAAACAACGGCAGGACCTTCGGCGGCTCAAGATGATCAGCGACTGAACAGCAAAGATCCTCATGATCTTTGGTGATCTCCCACGAGGCAGCGAGATCGTATCCAGGTAGCTGTGCAGGTAGCAGCACCAAGCCCTGCCTGCTCGGGTAGAAACACTTAAATTGTGGGCTGCCAGGGTCTCGCCAAGCGCTACGGTTTCTCTGACCTGGTGGTATTAAGAAACCAACTATCAGTTTCACCCAGCATATATTTTCTAACGCAATACGTCACAACATCTGCCCATATTCACGACCATGAACCCGGTCGTTACTGTTTCAACCCGCTTTAGAATTTCCTCATTGGGACTTTCGCACGCCATAATTCGACTTTCGACACTTGACTTCTGGCAAGTTTTGCCGTTGTTGTGGAGAACAACGACAGCGTTTGGAAGAATGCACCCACGTAACCGCCGTAGACCCTGTGGCAAAATAAAAGTGCAGTCATGCGTTGCGATGCTCGCTCATCAAGTGCTCAGGGGCTTTTGACCCGACCAGAAATGCATCATCCCGCTGGGTTAGAGCTCGGTTAGTAAACAACACCTTATGAACTACCGATTTCAGACAGCACTAGTTATTGGGACGCGAAGGGGGGGGGTAAATAATAAGTATACATACTACGCATGCACATCGGGGTCTCTCATCGCGTTGCGACAACTCGTAAAGAATGCCTCGATATCCTCAGGTTGCCAACCTAGTAACGGCAAATGTATAGCACCCACTGCGTTACTGTCAATTAATCTGGCGTGTAGTGTCTTGCCAATACAGAGCAGACGTGAACACCGGGAAAATACTGACTGGCTGGTAAGAACTGTTCTGCAGCAGTTCTGTAGTATAGTCCTATGAGCCTCATAGTCCTATATCTCTCCTATTAGTTCTCACCTACAATAGAGGACGAAATGAGCGCATTTTGGAACGAAAGAATTTCACATATATGCATGTAGGTTCTCGGGAAAAGCTGAGCGGCAACAGACATACCTATCCTTAGGCCATGTCCCATAGGGAAGCTTGATAGTGTGGTGTTGAATGTTCACAAAACCAGCCTCGGTTAGGTATTGCCCGCCAAATACAGCTGCGTGTGATTTCGTACCAAACTTAGCGAATGCCTCAACCATGATATTCGTGAATACTAAAATTGGCCAGTCCGGTGTGAGTGTGCCGTCGTCGCAGTGGACCATCCCATCGACGTCTTGCAACTCGATCCACGCGCCCGGTCTCAGGTTCCTAATGGGGCATAGGTTAGCATCGTAGTTCATATTGCCCACAGAAGCAGAGGCTTATTACTCATAAGCATTTTTCAGGAGCTTGACTGGGTCTCTGTAACGGGAATTCTAGTCAGCTCAGGAGTCGTGAAACAAAATGTTTAGGCTTTGTGGCCAATACCTAAGGATTGGAATCATATTTCGTAAATGGACAAAGTCCCAATCCCGACCATTCTCCCAAGTATCTTCCACCTATAATCCAGTTTCAGTGCACATTCATGGATCCTAAATCCTTTCCTTGTACGGCCATTCCAAGAGGTTTACTTGCTTACGTCGTCAATCATAAACTTGCAATTCGCAGGGATCCCTCCAACACAAAAAGTCAGTAAATTCCTTCTTTTGGCAGAACTGCAGTGGTTCCAGGGTATGCGACGCCCCTAGATATTCTATTTGAGCGATAGTTGCTCGAACTGAAGGGAAATGACTCTTGAGGCATTAGCACTTACAGACTGGTTGTATCGGACTTAGGTCTGGTTGGGATTCGACGTGAGCACCATTTCCAAGAGAATAAGGGAGGCACAGGTGTCGATCGGAGGGAGCACATACCTACACCTAGAACCTCTGCTGACGGGTACTTATCAGCAATTTCGATCGCCCAAATGCCCGTTCCTGTTCCGAGATCGAGTATCTTCAGTGGATGCTTTGATATAGGGGCAAAGAACAGCTGTCCATTGGTAGCCTCAAGCATCATGGCATGTAGCATATCCTCTCTGTTTTGTTCGCGCTCGTCGTTCGGTATAGGGTATCGACCGTGCCTAGGATTTGCTAATCAGCTAATGCTGCAGGATACATCTATAGACGTGTTGTGATTCTCGTCTGCATCAGGGCTAGACACACCTAAACTTATGGTACCGTCGTCCATTATGGAAACTGTGTTGATAGATGCTCGAACCAATACTAGAAGCGGAGTCGGCGATTGACATTTCGTCGTAGTCGCTGGGAATGAACTCGTCCTCATCTTCTGTGCCGCCAGCTTCGATGAGGGCCGCAACATGCTCTGAGCTCATGTCGATGTCTGCATTGGTAGATGGGCCGGCCGATACATTACCCGAGGCTTGAAAGTCTAAATCTGTGTCCGCGGGTCTGTCACCTTGACCGTGGGAATTGGTATTTGGAGTTGGGGGCCATCTGGTCTCACTAGGAGTTTTACCCTCCATGATACCAAGTCTTTTATCAGCACGGGATAATATGGCACTGTCCCAATAACTTATCAGGTCTTCCTCGTAATCGAGGCTGGCTGTCGAGATCTAGCTGTTTATGAGTACAAGAGGGGTTTGCGGTACAGAGTAACGAAAGAGTAGATTGTATATCTGGATAGACTGGTAACTAGGCATACGGGAGGTATCGAATAATTCAGTGCCAGTGTGAATTACACAAATCCGTTTCTTGTTAAGCTTGCAGGTTATGTTAATAGGTCGTGTCGTAGACAGGCTTGGATGCTTCTCTCTTAATATGTGTGTAGAAACTTTGGCTTTAGACAGACAGCCAGCCTGATTGTCTCAGCATAGCCTAGAAGGATTACTTTGGCTTGTACAGGTGTGCGTACCCGACCCTACCCCTCCCACTCTCCGCACGGTACCGTGGCGGATGAGAGGCCGTCATCCATGGTAACCTCGATGTTCTTCTATATATCGTTGCTTTTGTTTTTGGGTTGCGGAGGTCTATTTTCTATTTTCTAGGATGGCTGGCTGATTCGACACCGGAACCATATTTTTTAAAGTCTTGGGAGCGTGTTTCCTTATCAATGCTAATTACTAGGTACACCGTATTGGTAATGGGCAACAATGTGAACCTCTTGCATATGCGGAATAACTGCCGACTCGGCATCTATGTCACCCATGTATACAGCATAGGTTATGTAGTGTATGCACTGCTTACTCTTTTGGGGTCTTACGTTATTAGCTTCATAGCCAAACTTAGATCGCCGCCACGGTACCACTAGCTGGATAGATACCGGTAGTCTAGATGATCTTTGTCTCAGCTAACAGGTCACCTGAGAAGCGACCTGAGACGTGGGCTAGACGTGGGCTAACTCATCTCATTTGTTACTGACGATCGGCCTGCTATCAGTAGCTCGGCGGCTCGGATACCAACCTGAATGAACAGTCCAGGATTGCCTAAGTACTTAAGGTATATCAGGCCCTAGACAACGCCACATCCGCCAGAATATGCTCGCTATAATCGTACACTAGCACTTTGTCGCTGTTGCTGTAACTCGCCACATACTAAGTACCTAGGTTAGGTAGTGTCGCTCTGGCGCCACATCATTGAATATTACTAAAGCACCTAATACTTTCATTATGTGAGGGTGATGGTTAGCTCAAGAGCTGACGAAATCCCTTTACTTAGTGGCGACTGGAGTGTTTTTCCTGATGTTTTTTTTTATAGAATAGTAGTAATTATCTATACTACGCTCGGGTAGTGTATAGATCATCCCTGTATACTCCATTAGGATATCAGGATGTGGGGGAACCCCGGTACTTGAGCCGAGCTGACAAAGGATCTCAAGCATCCCCAGGCTTTGTATCGTAGAGCATGATACTAGTATAACTCTCGGCGCCCCTCTGGTGTATGTAAAGGATGTGGATTGCGGTGGGTGAGGCTACAAAACTAGTCATATATTTCCGGGAAAACTAGATCATCAGCCAGCAATTCAAAAACAAGTAAGTGCTGTGCTTAAGAACCATCGTATTTTCTCCTCTCAGCTATCTTATGAGCCACCAAGCCACTGAGCGGCTCGTCTCCTACGATATGGGAGTAATAGAGGGTCTTGCAGCGACCTCGCCCGTAACATTGCTTCTATACGGCATTAGCTTGTGTCTGCTCGCTGCCATTGCTCACGGTCTCTGGTCGTGGCAGCGTTTACGGCACGGTGTGTAATAAATCCTCTCGTGCCTGACTCCTTAACCTCCCGATCTAGTGCGATCCAGCAAGTTCTATGATGTTGAACCTATACACCTCGGCTGACACGTTTCTATGCACACAGTACCCGGGCCACCTCTGGCCTCTATTTCGTCGCTCTGGATGGTGAACAAATCCCTAAGCGGAACATTTCATCAACACTTACACCATGTCGCCGAGGTCTACGGTATAGTTGCTTCGACTCGTCAGTTTAGATGCAAAAGAAAACTGACGACTGGCCCTCCTTAATAGGCCCGCTAGTAGTGCGTATTAAAACCTCTCAATACCTAATCCCTTAGTTGCCCCTATCCCGAGCAGCTTAGCACGACCTACGACGTTGTATCTAGATACCTCTACTCATATGTTTCTATAACGCAGCGCATCGGACCCAATGAGCTTCTCTCTACGGACCCAGATGTGCTACGAATGATGTCTGCCGTTCGTTCGCCCTATACAAAGGGTATCTTCTACGAAACGGGCCGTATTACACCTAAAGAGGATACAGTCGTCTCACTTCGCGACGATGCCGAACACCGAGCTCTGAGAGCTAAGATGGGAACCGCGGTGAGTTCGATTATCCCTTTTTCTTAAAACTAATTGCTAATAACTCGAAGTTTGGTGGCAAGGAGAATGAGGGATTTGGATTCGGCACCAGCATCGACCGCCAAATTCTGGCCCTCGTTAATCTGATTGACAGCAAATATATATCTACAGAAACTGAGTACCACCCGGTACAGTTCTTCCAGAAGGTGTCATTCTTTGCGCTTGACGTTATAGGTGACATTTCATTTGGCGGGCCCTTTGGCTATCTAAGCCAAGATACCGATCTCTACCAATACCATCAGATCAATGATGAGTCGTTACCCTTGATGAATATAATGGCGACAATGCCGTGGCTAGCCAACATTATCTATAAATGGCCGTTCAGTATGATGCTACCGACAGAAGGAGACAGAGTCGGCTTTGGTCGTTTGATGGGGTGAGAACTAGGGTTTCCCTTACTGAAGAAACGAAAAATTTATCACAACAAGCTCGTTAGCTCACAATTCTTAGGCTCGTTAAATCCGTAGTTGATGGACGCCTAGCGCCTGGTGCGAAACCACAAAAGGATATGATGCAAGCCTTCATCAATAGCGGTATGACACGAGGCGAGTTGACACAGCAGGTGTTTGTTCAGCTGTAAGAACCCCCCCTCCCCCTCTTAAAATCCGGGCATTGCTGCGGAGCTAAATGTGTAATTGTATTAGCATCGCTGGCTCTGTATCGACGACGGCAGCAGTTTGTATGACGCTGCTTTGCCTTCTCACCAATCCTTCGGCTTACTCAGCTCTACAACGAGAAATAGACGACGCACTCTCTGCCGGTGAGCTCAGTAGCCCAGTCGCTGACTCTGAATCCAAGGACATGCCGTACCTGCAGGCCGTGATAAAAGAGGGCCTCCGTTTCTACCCTCCCGTGCTTGGGCTCGGGAGTAAGCAAGTCCCTAAAGGCGGCGACGTCATCAACGGCTATTATGTACCCGAAGGAACACAGATTGGTACGAATTTCTTCGGCCTCATGCGCTCCAAGAAGATTTGGGGTCCCGATGCCGACTTATTTCGGCCCGAGAGATGGCTCGAGGCCGATCCAGACTGCGCGAGAAGGATGAATATGGTCGTAGATCTTGACTTTGGGTTTGGAAAATATCAATGCCTTGGAAAGCCTGTGGCCATGATGGAACTGAACAAGATTTTCGTGGAGTTGTTGCGACGGTATGACTTTACCATTGTAAATCCTCAGAACCCAATCAAAGCTCGGAGTGCTATATTCTGGGTGGTTGACGACTTCTGGCTCCGGATAACAAAAAGAGAAAAGGTACTCCAATACTAATTCAAGATGATTGATGCCTTTTATCTGCATTGCTATGTGTTATTTATTCAAAGTACTATCCTTATTGTTACCATACTATAATCTGTAAATATATCGTCCGTCTATAGTATAGTATTTACAATACCAGTCGCGAGAAATATAGGCACAATGAGAATATGCGGCTAATCCTGAGCCCATCACTTCGGTATGCTAAATATTGTTTCGTTGCATCTAGCTATGCGTCACATACGTTTACACAGCTAGGTACTACGCCGAGCTAGACACTATGAAGCTCGTCTTGAGTGCCCCAGCCCCTTCTTTAATATGTGTTATATTACTGGCCCTAATGCCGACTGCCACGTATGACGAATAAAACTTAAATATCTGGTATCACTGTTAAAACAGACACGACACGATCTCGGAGCCCTGCATTATTGATCCCTGAGAAGATGAGATAGTGCTACCTGTCTTTGGGAGGATAGCTCGTAGATTTATGCTAGGTGGTGCGCTCGTGAATAAGCTCTGGAGTCTCCGTATGTTGTGAAGATGCTGGGAATTCATGTGCAGAGGGAGGAAAAATGTTATACACATGAATGTAGTAATGATGTGTGTGTTGGGGGGGGGGGGGGGGCGCGTGTTTTACTTGCTTCATGTCATCATAGTATCATCATCATGTACTCTCATTGTGTTATGGACGAGAATGAATCCTATATTACTTGCAAAGTTAGCTTTGAGGTATTGTTCATGAACCGTGTTACTTAATGGGAACCTGGGAATACAACAGGAGTTTCGGCACCCTCCGTGTCAGATATTCTGAAGACGTATTTTACTGCATTCGCCTTCCCGTCCCTTAGGTTTTCCAAAGCCTGTTGAATACCACCCAACCCACCCGGCATAAGCTGTTGGGGTTGTGGTTTAAACCAGCCCTCAAGAAGCCCGCGAGCAAAGTAGCGAAAATAAACATGTGCGAAATCCTTAGCATCTTTATGGGCGGATCCCACGCTAGTCAAAGAACGCTCAACATACGCCGGTACCTCACTGTAATCTTTTCCTGGCAGAACAAGGGTCAGCTTGGCGCCCTCGGCTAGAACCTTGCCGAGGTTGGCATAACTGCTGTTCCCCGAGACAGCGTCGAAAGCGTAAAGCAAGAGCTTGCCATCTGCTGCTTTTCTCAGATTCTCGACGAGGGCGTCATCGCCATCGCGATAATCCAAGATTATGTCGCCTTTACTGCGATTGATGAGCTTTTCAACATGTGCGGTCGAGCGCCCGGCGACGCATAGCAGCGGGTGAATGTTGCTCTGCTGGGCAAGCTGGATAGCATAGGATCCTACGGCGGATGCGGCACCGTAGATAATGACCGGGATAGGTTCTGTGGCCGGCACCCAGGGCTGCGGCAGACCGAGCCGGAGGTACAGGCCAACTGCCGATGTCATTGCAGCTAAGGGGATGGCAGCAGCCTCTACTTATGCATCAGCTGGTAAAGTCGATGCTGGGAGGGAAACCATGGCTTTTCTATAAAAGGGTTCTAGGTAGCTGTTTCTCTCTCACCTTCGAAACTAATGCGCTTGGGGATATGGAACGTTGTATGCTGCCAGGCCACAGCGTACTCGGCGTAAGAGCCGTTTGGTGTCATCATCTCATGGAAAGCGGCCACGCGATCGCCTGGCTTAAACTCATAGACATTCTCGCCTACCTCGTAGACGACGCCGGCGATGTCATCTCCTTGATTCGCTGTGGTACCCATCCAAAGGGGGATCTTCCAGTCTTTGGGGTTGGAGCCACTAATAACGACCTTGATAACAACTTGCTCGGGCCCCGGCTTGGGGATCGGCGAGTCAATGATCTGGACCTTGGGTCCTAGAATAGCATTAGCTTGGCCGAATCCATTCTGTTCTTGATGCTAGCTTGGAGATACCTTTGCTAACTACCGCTTCTTTCATTATGACTCCTGAGCACGTTGTGCGTAAATGGCGCGAGGAAAAGTGAAGGCGGAGTAGGCTACTTATGTCTGTACTTCATAAATGAGGGGGTATGGGTGAAGCTTCACTGACAGAATAGGTATTGGAGTAGAGCTCTGATAACGTAATCAACCTATTGAATTAACCTGGAGACATTGAATCACTAGCCGAGGAGGACTTTACACGGCACTTTACACGGCACTTCTACTTGTTTGCACCATCGCGTCATTGCGACACGCAATGACATGCGGGGCATTTCACCCGTCGTCTCCGTCGCCTGTGCTCTGAACACATGGGTGGTTGTGGATACGCGGCTAGGTACTCTATAAGATGTGTAGTTAGCGTGCATACATATATGTCGGGTAGTTAAATCGTCTGGGTTAGCTTCCTATCCATCATGCACAATCCTGCTACTATGTCGTCTTGGGAACAACCTCCAAGGCTGTACGGGCTCCAATATTCATATATTACCGCTTCGTTGGATTATGCGCGAGATTAGTTCAGAGTACTTGCTAGTCATATACAAGTTGTTGTACAGTACATAAGCCACTCAATCCACCTGTGCCTAGAAAGTGCAGAGACTTGATTGTATATAGCCACTAGCTGCGTACCTTGTGAGCCAGCGCTTCGCACGAACATTGTGTGTGCCTGTCTATGACGGGATGCAGAAGTCGATCCAACTACCCAGGTAAGCTAGTCGGTTCTTCATGCCCTCCTGGAATTCGTGTTCTTTATAGATTTCTTCAAATTCTGCATAGCTAAGACGGCCCCATCCGCCTCGCTCTCTTGCCTCTTGCTCCGCTCGGTCGAGCACTTTCCACATTGCTAATGTTGAACGTGGAATATCATTCGGCGTTTCTGGTCTTGCGATGTGCATTTCTGAGACGGATGACGTTCTCTGGTGACCTGTGGCTCTCGACGCCTTGAGTACTGATGTTGGACTCCCACTCTGATCGTTATCGCCTGGTAATTGTGCAGAGATGCTGTCAACTTCTTGTAGCGCACTGTTGGGCATGAATTGTGGCATCGTGGGATCGCGGTATTCGGATGTGGCCGAAGTAGAATAGTCTGGCAAAGGTGCTGCCGCTACGTGAATGTCTCCAATCTGGGTATTCTCCAAATATCGTTCGATATCTTGGCTTTGGCGGTTAGTGGCCTCTTGTGGGCGTTCGTCGGTAACACCCGCGCTTGTGACCGCATAGCCGCTAGCTGACAGTAACTCTTGGAGAGTTTGCTGCTGGATTGGACGTTCATCGAATACGGGCCTAAACGCTAGGGGTTCCGGAGACTGTTTCGTAGACTTCTCGTCCTCGTCCTGTGGTTCGAAAGCATCGAGAAGTTGGCGGTATCTGTCTCGTTGCTCTTTGCTCTCGGCTGCGAGCACTGCGAGATCTTCCTTCTTCTTGAATAGTGTATCTAGCAACTCATTAAACGCCTGTTGAGTTATTTGGTAAAGAATCTCTTTCCCAGCATCTCGCTCAGCGTCTGGAATCTCCATGCCGCCCCAGCGCTCAGGTATGCTACGTGAGGATGTAGAAGGGTTTGACCTGGTTTCGAAGTCATCGGTATCCTCAGCAAAACGCACTTTGGATGATGATCGTGACCTAGGAGAGAGAATGGGCGGAGCCGACTTCGAGGGCTCCGTAATATCATGAACATTGGCTAGTATGTCTTGCTCGTCACGCCAGCCTTGTGGAGGCATGGCCCCTTCTTCCTCGTCCAAGTAAAATTGACGGCGCTTCCACCGCTCGTAAAGCTGTTTTCGTGCAATTACTCGTTTCCTCTTGTCGAAATTAAACTGCTGCGAACTGGCAAATGTCTCGCGTTGGGGCTGTAATTGTATTTCAGTCGGCAGCGCATTGACAAATTCCATAGCATCAGGCAGGCCCGGAGATGCGACGCGATTTCCATCGTCATCGATAGAGGGATAGCTCATTTCGCCTTCATCGTCCATCCGATCATCGGGGCTACTTTCATAGTCTTCATCAGAAGAGCCAGCCTCGCCATCATCGGCCAAAAAGACTCCTGGTTCTTGCTGGCGAATTGAATCGAGGATTTCATCGAGCTGAGCGTGATCACCAGAGAGCAACGATGCGAGATCAACGGTATTACGAGGTGGATTTAGGATGCCTGACCAATAGTGAGTATCTCTTGCGGGGGAGTGAGGCCGGCGAGAGGATGACCCAAAAGATTCGGTGAAAAGGCTTTGGTTACTATTTCGCGTGAATAGCTCCCGAAGTATATCCTCACGGCTAGCCGCATCGGGCTTGTCTTCGCTCACGGCGCCTTTTCCGTCTAGGACGTCAACCTCGCCTCCAGATCGAAAGACTTTGCCCTCCATTACCCGGCCGCCCTCAGCATCGGGGATTCTTTGATCCCTGCCGAATAAACTACTGATCGGTTGCCTACTGTTCACGAGTTGCTGAACTTCGACATTGGTCATCATGTAATCGTCCAAACCTTCAACTGTATCCCGGTGCATTTGCTTGTAGGATACGTAATAGGCTCGGAACATGCGCAAGAAGTCGCGACGGTTAACAAAACCATCACCATCGATATCGTAGCCATCAAAGGTCCTCTTAAGTTTATCCTTCCGCCTCTTATATGAAACACCCTGAAGATACTCCTCGAAGCCGATAAGATCGTCGTTGTTGGTATCGTAGAATGCAAACATGCGGTCATGGATTAAATTTGGGGTAGGGTGGCGATAGCCGGCGGATGGCACCAGACAACGCTCAAAAGTCTTGCGGTCCATGGCGAGGCAGAGATGGTTAGGGTCCTCCCTCCACTCGGTGTTGGCCATAAATGTCCACTGCTCCCAGAGAGCATCTAGCTCGACACGTTCAAAGCCAGTGTCGTGGGACCACTTGGCAAGCAGATGTCTCGGTAAGTTTTGCGGAACATTGTTGGGATCTCCAGGGTACCACGGAGGTTGTACGTGTCTCGCAGCTGAGGATGGCACGGGAACCTTGACTTTGTAGAAGACGTGGGCTTTGTTGTGGGAGCCTTGGGACTCGCACATCTCGCAAAGGTCAAAGTCAGGGCAGTTGGCACAACGATAACGAATGCCACGAATAGGTAACATGCCACATCCATTACACAGACAGCCACGATGGACATAAGCATTGCGACGCGCGTTGTCTTCAGACACCCTGAATAGCAAGGTAACTATGTTTTCGCCGGTGCGCTGGGGTGTAGGAGGCGACGGCTCCTGAATGTACCATCGGCTAGGGTCAGGAATAGTAGGCATAGGGAGAGGGACAGAGGTAGTAGCGGCGCCGGGGTCGGCAGCACTGGGTTCGCCGGTGATGTCGTTGGGGGAGCCATCGAAGGGAGGAGTGGAGGGGTCGACATGGTCATCCCCGTGAGATTCCGAACCCGACGAGTCGTCTTGTTGCTGTTCGGGGCGGCGTGGGCGTCGTAGGGCGTTACGGCGCTGGAGACGCGAACGCGAATGCGAACTTGGGCCAAGGAGGGCAGGGTCTAGTTGCTCGGCCGAGTAGCGACGATAATAGTAATAGCCCAAAGAAACTACAGCGACGGCCGAGGCCAAGGCAATGGCTATCTTGGGACGAGTGAATGTCGATGCGACTGTTGCAGACGACGAGGACGACGAGGCCATGCCGACAGCTCGAAGACCATGGCGGCCGACAACGTTGCTGGGAGGAGGATTATAGAAAAGGATATAACGAACGATACGAGGACAGGGCTGGGCTTCTTAATGCAATATGAGCAATATGAGAGGCGGCATCGTACTTTGTTGAGATGAAAGAGTTTGTCTCGTCGATGATCGATGGAACTGTTGGTGGCTGGCTGGATACTTTGAGGAGGTCCCAACTTGAGCACAGACAGTCACAGACAGTAGGTAGTCGCCTCCTGACGTAGTGTAACTTCATGTACCATCTAACGAATCGACGAAAGATGCTGTGCAGACGTTGCAAGCCATAAATTTAGGCGGTGGGGGGTGGCAAGATGAGTTAGTACTACAGGCCACCTCGACGGAATAAAAGCTACCCGACAACGCCACTCATCCGATTGAAGGGAATCTACGGAGTACACTAGAGTGCTTTTTGATCACAATAAATTATCCCCCTCCCGTGTGTATCGCGAGTTGCTGCTTCTCGGTTCACTGGCTCATAAGTTACTTACATAATATCACTTCTCTCATGTTCTCGGTTTCCGAGACTAGAACCGAGAGGTAGATCCCTAGCATATGCTAGGTTATCAATGTAGATCGGTTCAGGAACGTAATCTGCGATTTCCCGCTAAATATTTTAGTATTTCCTCTTCTCCCGACACTCCTCGTAGTTGGATAAATGTTGTCTCGACCTACGTAATTGCGCGACGCTCATATGACCCGAAGGTCTCCCGACTACCTACCGGCAGGTTAGGTACTTACTTAGTAACTAGCCGTACATTCGCAACTGTGACCGTAGTTCCTCCGTTACAGCATCCACTCTAAAATTATAACTACAACAACTACCAACACACACAGACGCTGTTGTAGCTTCGAATATATTGCAATGGATGTCTTATGCCTCTACCGCAGGGGAGCCATGCCTATCCACGTACTATGGTACCTTAGGCTCTTACCTAGTGGTTGTGTAGTGTGCAAGTGGACTAATTTAGTGCCCGCCCCATTATGTCTACTTAAGTAAGCTTAAGTACTTAGGTAATCTCACGGTTTTTTTTCCTTTCCCTAACTTGTACTATTTTAAATACTAGGGGGAACCTACAACAGGATGTAGGTAAATATTATATAATAATTGAATGAGTGAACTTGATAACTATACGTCTTTACCTAGGTAGGTACATAGTGATTCTCATTCGGGGAAGTACAGCAGCTCTGCCAAGTAACCAGCAACCCTCCCTATAAGGCTACCTATACATAGGAGGGGGCTATGGAACTACCTATGGGGATGGATGGGGTAACGCGCTGCGCCATCAGAAGCAGCGCCTCTCTATGCTGTAGCTCAGGCACCCTAGCCTTAGGTATGTAGACTACTAGAGCCTGAAAATTACTTGTAGCAGAGGAGAGTGTGAGCGGGAGCATGCCAGCGCCAGCGCCTGCGTGTCCACGTCATCCTGTGTTCGCTTGTCGCGTCGTCAGCCGCCCAAGGCCCCGTCGCTGGTGAAACTATTATCACCTTGAGAGTCCTATATGAACCTGAAACATCCAACTCAAAGTAATGAAATACGTGTATTCTGTTATGCCAGAGTTCCATCCATCATTATTGACTCCAACCTAACCATTCTCTCGGTTTGGTCGACACCATCACTCGTTTCCCTTTTTAACAAGCCACGTCGTTTATATTCTCGTATAGTAGTACACAGCAGTTGATGGCACCCATTTCCGAAACCCGCTTTACCGAGTACTTCATCCGGGGGGCTAAAGCTACCACTACAGTCGCCGGCGCCGAGGTAGCCAGAGTCGTTTCTCGAGATGCTCTATCACGCCGTGATCTCTCTGTCACTAGCGATTCCCAGAAAGTAACGCTGGGTATCATCGCCCTCTACGTTGTCGTCATTGCCGTTTTATGGAATGTCCCCTACGTGAGGTGGTCCTTGTGGCCCTTTAAGGTCTGCACACACCCTACTAGCATCCCCTTTTCACATTCTTATTTTGTTCGACTGTTATGACTGCGTATAAGTAAGTACTCTAGAAGGGTAATTCTGACCTTGCTATAGATGCTTGTCATTGCCTTTCACGAATTCGGCCATGCCATTACTGCCGTTCTGACCGGTGGCCGAGTCAAGTCTATTTCGCTTGATCCCCACGAGGGTGGCGTCACCCACATGGTCGGCGGCAGGAGCGCCATCACCTTGCCAGCCGGTTACTTGGGGTCTTCTCTCATAGGCGCGCTTCTCATCTTTACCGGTTTCAACATTGTAGCAAGCAAGATCGCCAGTATCGTACTCGGCGTATGCTTCTTGCTTACGCTGTGGTGGGGTAAAAGGGATTGGTTGACGATTGTTACTATCCTCCTCGCCGTCGGACTCCTCGTCGCCAGCTGGTTTATCGTCCATGCCGAAGGCCTGCGATTCGTTGTCCTATTTATCGGCGTTATGAGTTCTCTGTATAGCGTTTGGGACATTGTATGGCCCCTTCCTCTAACATCACGACTCTGTACTAATACGAGCAGTGCGATGATCTAATCCTACGTAAAGTGAACAGCTCTGATGCCAGCGTTTTCGCAAAACGTTACGGTGGCTCCTCACAGTGCTGGGGCGTCATCTGGTCAATAATTTCCATTCTGTTTCTAGCCGCGGGGATTATCGCCGGTATTGCCGCTTTCCCTCAATCTTTTGAGCAACAGGAGAACGATTCGAAATATTTCCTGCCAACACGATGAGAGAGTTCAGAGGAGGTTCACGACTTTTCCTTTTCATTAATTGTAAACTACGATGTAAATGGTACGTTGTCGGTCAGTCCTTTCCAACGGAGAAAATTACATCTTGACTACGGCAAGTCTATGGGCTGATGGCTACCAGCGGCGCAGGATAGACCGACACAGTTTTTCATTGTTCAGGGTTTTTCTCATACCTCAGTATACCCCGCTCGTCAGCAGGTACCGCCATCTTTTGGCCGGGCTCCAAGAGTTTGCAGATGGAGGAGAGAATAAAGCAGAATTAGAGGTTTCAACGATTGATTTTCATAATTATAATGAGGATTTTAATATATATATCCTAGTGGTGAATCCGCCTGCGTGAGCTTTTTTGTTATCAAGCTGTTAGATCACGCCTCTCTGTCGGACAGGATCAAAACACGTTGGCCTAGTAGACGTTCTTTGAATATCTATCCCCTCGATTAGGCGGCCTCTTGAAGTGTCACATGAGTAGTGTCCCCGCCGAGAACAATTAGAAAGGAGTAGCTACCGTGAGCAACTACTATGGTCTTCAAATTTTTCTGCTGCATCTAAGAGCGACACGGTCTGCTGGATTAACATACCCATAATCTCAGACGAGAAGAGAGATCGAATCGTCATGTACGGCCATACCCTCTTAAGAAACCCGGAATCCCACCCGCTTCCCCCTAGACAAACCGAAGAGGACCAACTTAGTAGTCAAATCGGCGAAGAAGCGAATCCTTGGTATTGTCCATTTTTTTTGGTTCCCCTCCTCCTTGATAGATTCTCCGTCTTCTCGTGCGCTAACTAGTTCTCTTTTTAAACACTAAGACTGGGTTCTTGATCCTACGGCGCGGTTCTTAGGAATTTATCTAAATATATGGGTATAAAATAATATTGGAAGTCTTATACACTTTATTGTTACAATGAAATACTCTTGGGAATTCACTTAGCGGCATAGCATTAATATAACCATTACCTGTCCATTACCCTACTCTCTGACATTGACGTGCACAGAGATTGTAAAAGGAGAGATGTTCGGTAAGGGCAATGAATCGAATGTATTTTACCGGCTACTCTAATATTAAATAATGACTCCGCCGCCATCTGAGAAAACTTGCATGATAGGTGTTTGGTGTTTTCATCTCGGAAGTCTCTCTTAAGCACTATTGACAAGCACAACGCACGAGCGGGCGTAATTAGGCACGAAGACATGCATATACTACAAAAGTATCTAGGTACAGTTTAGATCCTCTAGGGAAAAAAAAATCGAGAAACGCCTGTTATCCTACCCCACGCATACGGGCTAAACGAGCCTGCATCCATATTTCTAGGGAAAAGCATGAGAGCTAACTCTTGGCCGTGGAGAGTCAAACAATCATCCGTCTCAACAGTAGTTTACACAAATGTACAGTGTATTCGACACCATTGGCGCTTATTCCTGTTTAATTCCAGTGACAGGACACACGCCGTGAGCGAAATTCATATTGGGATGGGCGATTACTTTGTCCTTGTGGTGACCAATCTTGGCTTTAGTGACGGGACATTCGGCTTCGTCCGCTTTGCCTTGCGTAATACCGGGATGATTAGGTGGGAGAACAGCCGTCACGGGCCCCGCAACAGGGCAGACCACATCTTCCATCTCCTTGCTCTTCGCCTCGTTGACGACGTTCTTCAGAGCAGGGCAAGCTTGGGCATCCGATGAGCCTGTCGACGGTGTTGTTGGGTTGTTGGGGACAGAGGGATGTTTGTGCAGATTTCCGTGATGCTCCGTCTTGGCGCCTACGATAGGGCAGGTCTGACCTGGCCTAGATAAGTCGATGTCGGGATGAGAGGGAGGTAGAGTGCTGTTGGTAGTGCCAACAACGGGACAGGCTTGGGACGACATGTTAAAGAGGTCAATCTTGTGCTGATCGATGCCGATACGGCTTTGTTATTTTCCTGTATCGTAGGGTAGGTGTGCCTATTGTGTGCGTAAGAAACTATGGCGACGAGTAATTGCAATGCGTTTGGTTGTTGAGTGACGTGATGTTTTGAAATGAGGGGAGGTGAGAGCCCAATATAGACTTAGCCAAAGCATATATGTAGGTAATGATGAGGGGTACGTACTAGGTAAGACACCCCAAATCCGGTGTAGATACTAGTATAAGCTCGGAATGAAGAACTCTCTTTGTCTTCACAGAAACTTCAAGCCCGTTGCCTCTACTTCGTACCTCCACGCATCCACCCTAGATGTCGTCTTCTGTCCGCGGTAATCACAGTGCAGATAACATCATCCCATCAAACACTCACAATACGGGGAGAATATACACAATAGCCAATCCGGTTGAATTCGCCATGTTCTAATATTAGCAGAGAAATTACCACAACTAGATAGATAGTTGGGAAGTGTCCATCAATGCACTACATAGGAGTATGCTCTAGTCCAGGGACATTACGTCATAGGCTATCTAGCAGAATGGAGATGGTAATCAAAGCGACAATGATTGGATGCGGTTGCTACGGTACTGCATAGATAATCTGGGGTAACCTAGTAGTGCGAGCAGTGTACCTAGGTACCTGCTAGCAAGTTCAAGGGAGTGTGGCGGAGAAATGTGGCTGGCAAGTGGCCAAAAGGCCGTGGGGGCTAGGTCTATAGTAGGTAGAGTCTGACCCAGAACCTACCCTTCTACAGCACATAGTAATAAATCAGATTGACCATTCAAGAGAATAATCTAGCGGTTATTTTGTCATTAGGACATGGGCTGATACCATCAGTACCTATTGTACATGCCCACATGAAGGTACTTACCTTAGGTACCGGTACTTAGTGAACACTAGGTTATATAGTCGTTGATGCAAGCTGCAGGCCGGCCCATTATTGATAAGATATAGATACTACCTACAGAAGTAACTAAGCTAAATTCGAGAATTTAGCCCACCTTCACCGCCCGGCAGAAAATGCTCACCACCAAAATTTCTAGTTGTAGCTAAGGTACTGTAGGTAGGTAGGTAGGTACTATATAGTAGGCAGGTAGAATTCTCGCGCGAGCTTTAGAGTCGCAGTGTAGATTTGTCGCGCCTCACTTAATATCCCATTACTTTACAAATCCCATTAAATATTGCTATTGGAACTATTAAAACGGTAAAGTCCACATCGCCTGAAGTCGCACCAATCCACGGCGTTGCGACAGGAGACACTACCGCCAAAATGCCCCAAAAAGAGGTGTAAGTCGATGCATTCAGTCCATTATACAATCTCTCTCTAATCTTTGCTTATTTAGAGATTCACGTATTCCGGCCTTGATCAGCAACTGCGTCCAAACGAACCAGCGCGGGCTCTTCCTTCTCGTTGGCGATGAGAGCAAAGATGTCATCGCCAAGCTATATTATGTCTTGACCCAGCTCAATTTGAAATCCAACAAGAGCGTACTATGGGCCTATTCAAAGAAGCTAATAGGTAAAAATCCAATTTCGTATTAGCATGGCTCCAGAGTTATTAACACCAGCCTTGAATATAGGCTTTACGAGCCATCGAGCGAAGAGAGAAAAGAAAATCCAGAAGGAAATCAAGAGAGGCATTCGCGAACCGAACACTGAGGACCCCTTCGAGCTATTCGTTTCAGTATCCGACATACGCTATACGTATTATAAGGAGACGGACAAGATCTTGGGTAACACGTATGGAATGGCAATCCTGCAGGACTTCGAGGGAATTACACCCAATGTACTGGCGAGAACTATCGAGACGGTCCAAGGTGGTGGTCTATGTATCCTCCTCCTCAGGGGAATCCGAAGCCTGAAACAACTTTACACACTGTCCATGAGCGTCCACTCGAGATTCCGCACTGAGGCGCACCAAGACGTCGTCGCCCGGTTCAACGAACGTTTTCTTCTCTCTCTTGGAGGCTGCCAAAACTGCCTTGTGATTGACGATGAGCTGAATGTGCTCCCTATTAGTGGTGCTAAAGGTGTCACGCCACTGCCCCCTCCGGATTTGGATGAGCCGAAAACCGAGGCGCAAAAGGAACTAGATTCGATCAAAGATTCCTTGCAGGAGACCGAAATCGTCGGATCACTAGTTGGCCTCGCATGTACTGTCGACCAGGCGAAAGCTATTTTGACATTCATCGATGCGATTACGGAGAAAAGGCTGAGAGGGACAGCTGCGTTAACGGCCGCCCGTGGTCGCGGAAAGTCGGCTTGTCTTGGGCTCGCTATTGCGGCGGCTATTGCTCTCGGCTACTCTAATATCTTCGTGACATCTCCCTCACCGTGAGTACTATTTCAGTCACCTTTCATTACTAGTGATTAGAGCTGAATCGGTGTGCCCTAAAAGTTCCGCCTGCTCAATACCCTTGTAAAATCCCGCTCCAGAGAATATCTACTAACTTTGAACACTCAAGTGAGAACTTAAAAACCCTATTCCAATTCATATTCAAGGGTTTTGACGCACTTGGATATCAAGATCATACGGATTACCAAATTGTCCAGTCCACCAATCCTGATTTCCAGAAAGCTATCGTCAGAGTAAACGTAACTAGGACCCACCGCCAGACCATCCAGTATATCCGACCAGAAGATGCCCATGTCTTAGGACAATGCGAGTTACTGGTCATTGACGAAGCTGCAGCAATTCCGCTCCCTTTGGTGAAGAAGCTCATTGGTAGCTATCTTGTTTTCATGGCCTCAACGGTGAACGGGTATGAGGGTACTGGCAGATCACTCTCCTTGAAACTCATAAAACAGTTGAGAGAACAGTCGAGAGCAGGCGTGGCTGTGACCGAAACCGAAACCGTTGATCGCTCGACCGGTAAAGCTTCCAAAACCTCAACCGATGATCATCTCCCCGGCACACGTTCTTTACGAGAGATTGTACTTGAAGAACCCATCAGATACTCCCAAGGAGACGCCGTCGAGAAGTGGCTTAACAACCTGCTTGTATTGGACGCGCCTCAAGTTAGAACACTGTCCAAAGGTTGCCCTGATCCGGAAACTTGTCATCTGTTGAAAATCAACCGAGACACACTTTTCAGTTTCCATCCAGTCGCAGAGAAGTTTCTTCAGCAGCTGGTTCAACTTTTCGTTGCAAGCCACTACAAGAACACGCCCGATGATTTGCAGTTGCTCAGCGATGCCCCTTCACATGAACTTTACGTTCTATGTGCACCTCTCGACCCCAACTCAAATCGTCTCCCAGAACCTCTCTGTGCGATCCAGGTAGCTCTCGAAGGACAAATCTCCCGTCAGAGTGTTCTCAATAGTCTTAGCCGTGGTTCCAGGCCCACAGGTGATTTAATCCCTTGGCTGGTAAGCCAACAGTTCCAGGACGATGAATTTGCCTCATTGAGCGGTGCTCGTGTTGTCCGAATCGCAACTTCTCCGGAGTTCACGAGTATGGGATATGGAGCAAAGGCCCTCTCGGACCTAATCTCATTTTATGAAGGAAAATTCGCCAACTTGTCAGAAGGTGAACTCGAGAACGAAACTAATATAATTCGAGTAACCGACGAGGAATTGGAGAATGGCACCTTGAAAGATGAGATTAGTGTTCGTGACATTGCTACTCTTCCGCCCCTCTTCTCCAAACTCTCGGAGTGTCGACCCAGCAGTTTAGAATATATTGGTGTTAGCTATGGTCTCACACAGCCTTTACACAAGTTTTGGCGGAAAAGTAAGTTCCTTACCATTTAACACATCTGCGTCTCACTTGACGGCTTTCGGAAGCAATAGCACTCCGCTTCCATTTCCCCCTACATATTCTTGAGGCCATTGGGATTCATTCCGCTTGGTAACAATCTTACTAACTTTTATTTTCCCATAGATGGATTTTCACCAGTCTACCTAAGGCAAACACCAAACGACCGTGAGTAATCTTCTTCAATCTGTCTTTCTCTCATGAACCCTTCAGGGAAGGCGACTGCGGGAATTCTCTGGATAGGGCGGCTTTCGGATTTTTTAGTTTCGAGTCCCCGGCGCTTTTTAAGCACTCATCAAACCCCCGTTTAGAATAGCGATCGCTGACTTCCGCTTCAGTTACCGGCGAACATACATGTGTCATGCTGCGACCCCTTGAATCAAGCGACAAAACTTGGCTGGGATCATACGCCAATGATTTCCACACCCGGTTCCTCTCATTATTATCCTACCGATTTCGAACTTTCGATTCAGTAACAGCACTCAGCATTAACGACAGCGCTAGCTCGGGGGCTCGACTTGACCCATCATATAGCCCTACACCGTTCACGAAAGATTCTTTAGATCAAATCCTAACGCCTTTCGATTTGAAGCGTTTGGCGTCATATGCTAACAACCTTTTAGATTACCACGTCATATGTAAGTAATTAGCATCATCTCTTTTGCCATCTACCTATCTACGGATCCAGGTCTTCTATCACAACTTAATATGTTTCACAATTCCTACAAGGTCTTAGCTTAAAAAGACGAGTTGTTGACTTTGATGTAGTGGATTTGATGCCCCGTATATCAGAACCTTACTTTCAAGGTCGTTTAAACGATATTAAGCTGAGCGGCCTTCAGCAAGCTATGCTTCTAGCGATATCATTGCAACGAAAAGACCTGGATGGCTTTGCAGCTGAGCATTCATTGCCCAGTTCTCAGACTTTAGCTATGTTTATCAAGATCGTCAAGAAATTTGTCGTATATTTCGAAGGATTGGTTTCAAGCGCTCATGAAGTTTCTCTGCCCAAAGACACCATTGGTGTCAGCGTTGCCAACGCAAGCGGAACTCACGACGACGAGATCGTCGACACACGATTTAATCCTCTCGAAAAGTCGCTAGAAGAAGAACTAGAAGAAGGTGGTGATGAAGCATTAAGAGAAATACGACAAAAGCAACGGGAGTTGATTGACTCCTTGCCGCTAGACCAGTGAGTTTTCAATTCCCCTTTTTATCGACTCTAGGGCTGCCATGCTGATTAGAAACTAGGTATGAGGTAGAAGGTGATACCCCTGCATGGGATGATGCTGAGAAGCAAGTGCGAAATGCGGCCAAGCGAGGCCAAGCCAATCCGATTGTCAGTATCAAGTCTAGTAAGGCAAAGAGAAAAGTCGGTGTTACAGCCGACGAGGTCTACGAAGAAGCATTTGGGGAGAAGCCACATAAGAAGGCAAAGAAAATTAAGAAAAACCACTAAAGCCGAGTCCATGGAAGATGTGGTGTACCAAAAATGCATAATCTGGTGTTGAGGCGTCATAAAAGGCAGCCATGGTTTCAATCCGTTATATTCAACGATGTCAAATATCAAGTATATAAACAACCACAATCCTGCAGCTCTCTGCCTCCTCGTCTGCAGATCCGTATGTTCCATATCAAGAAACCAAGCTCCGACCGCTGGGACCTGTATTTTTCACGGGCGGCATCCCGAGCTGTGTGAACTAGATAGGTGGATGAGTGTTATTATACCAGGCCTATGCCGTAAAAAAAACATCTGTTTAAACCACATGGGCCAACGGGAACCGACATTATTCGATATCGGGGTGAATCTCGCGTTGTGTATTAAAACCTTTCATGCCTAACCCCCTTATCTCCTTTGTCTAGTGCGACCCGGTAGGTTCCGTGATGTTGAACCTAGACATCCCAACTAAGAGGATTCTATGCGCGTAGACGTCGGTGTCGCAGGTACAGTACGTTCTACCAATTCTTCCCCAGACGAGGCAAATAACATAAAAAATGCATTAATGGGCGGCCATGGATGGTGAACATGCTCTTGGCTTTCAAGGATTACTTGAAGGATGGCAAAGACGTCACCACGCTGGACCACTCGCTATAGTCCACCAATCCCCTACCAAACGCTACTATCACAGATGTCATAGGCCCTACAGCTGACTTTGTGTGTGTCGAACAGGTGTTGTAGACACAACAGGCGAGACGCGGGACGTAGCAGCAAGCTAAAACACAGGAACCCTGGCTCTCTAGAGCTAGTGCTATATACGCTCTTTTTCCAGTAGCACCACCAACTGCCGTATATTTGTATATATCCACGTTAAAGCAGCCATCATACCCTTACCACTAATGGCTCCCGGAGACGCCGCTTCTTAGACACCCACAAGTTTTTGATTTGAACCAACTAAGCAGTGTCTTGGGTGTATGATAAGACATAGTGATATTCATTTCGCTGATATATGGTAACAACACCCTAAATTTACTACAGTATGGACTGTACGCTTGATAACTGTAGGCCAAATAATCGACTAGACAGTAATTAAATAGATTATGTAATTCAGTAGACACCAATCCTGTTAGCTTCGCTGAGCTCTAGCACTAGATGCTTCACAGAATCAATCATAGATATCACGTAGGGTGTCGAGATAATAAAGCTCCCTAATGCATAGACTCTCTCCAGATTGAATAGAGTGCTGTGACTCGAGTTAAAATATTACTGATCAGAACTTCTATATAATTAACAGCATATATAGGCGAGAGGACGGAAATAGTTAGATTAGTGACGAGACGTATTATGTTCTCTATAATGACTTTCTAGGGCCCATGGAAAATACCCCGCTACTTTCAATCTAGGTATGCTCATGGGAGAGATGCAAGCTGAGAGAAACTAGCACATGATTTTGATATAGGCCTTGGAGTCTGCCGCATCAGCCTGTCAAATTTATGACTTAGAAGAGCGGATTCTAATAGGCAAGGTATACCGTTTGAAGGTAGTTCGGTAGCTCACCCTGTGCCTAGAATTATACCAACACTACCAGTAGAATATCAGAAAATTTCTAACGTATTCGGATGTCGTCATTTTTATATTGGAAAAATGCTGTTACGGAAATAGAACTACAGCACCAGACTGTGCACTCCAAGGATAAAAACGGGTTGAGGTTGGACATTTGACTGTCTGTAACTACTTATATAGATAGCTGTGACAAATTTCTCTGCTTCCCCAAGCTCAACTCCCGCAGAAGCTATCCAACAAAGCTTATTCCGTAATTCCAAGAGCCTACTTAACGGCAGTGGCCGATACAATGTTCAATGGCCAACCACTTGCAACAGTCCTTGAATGTCTGGCGGAAATCATGATTGACGTGGCATTTCTATGCGCGAGTCAGAGATGATACGGCTTCATGATGAATTGGGGGACCGAATACTTGATTGGATGTCTTAAGGCCCATATCCGTGCAACAGGTCGACGTAGGATCCTTCACTGTATTCACAGCTTAGCAGAGGTTCGCAATCGGAATTCTATAGTGAAAAGATTATAGGGAAGTATTATTGTTAATATGACTAGTGGTTCACAAAATGATACATACTGATGGCGCCATTCATGCTATTCATACAGATGCAGTCGTCAGGCTCAAGAGACCATTTGCAGGTCTCTGTTTGCCTTTCAAAAATGCTCAGCGACTCAACCATGGTTAGGAGCACGCTAGCTTTGATGAAGTAAATGAATCTCATCGTTAATAGATATTGGGAAGTCGGGATGGGGGTTGTAGAGGCAATTAGCTGGGTTCCGCTTCAGAAGACAGAACATTAAGCTAATTTTTATAATGAGCTGCACAACGGGGACCGTCGTCGACATCGAATCGTTCGACGTCAACAGATCGAAGAGAAGCATTTCATGTACATTATTACCCGGCGTCGCGCAGCCTGTAAGCGAGTGACACCATAAATAGATGATGGATGCGTAGACGCTTCCAGGTGCTTGGGTTCAATAGGTCCGACATCGCCTATCGTGGCACGCTGGTCTAGGCTAACTCTCCCCTGCCTCGGTGTGAAAAAAATGACCGGTAGCGAGATGCTTCACGGATGGAGCCGCCACGTTCAGGGTGTATAGGCTGAAGTGTCTGTGGTTAGGATATACTCCGATAGCAACCACGGGAATTGCAACTTACAATATATAATGTTGCAGAAATGATTGCGACGCTGTCATGAAACCTCGGTGCGAAAATTTATATATCGAAATAGGTTTGTGCGTTAGAGAGTTGGTTGCAACATCGACGCACTGCTTTAGGCGAGGAGGGGCGTTACATGTTGGCTTAGGATGTTGTGATTCAGTTCAATAGAAGGGGACCCTGTTGGAGCCGGGTCGCCTATAACCATGGATGCATTTCGCTGCATAACACATGAGGGTATGGGGCATCAAAGGCAGAGGCAATGAAAGCCGGTCTTAATTGCCGATTTCCGAGGGAATTATCTTCTTCACATCCCCAGGCAAGCTGGGATATGCAATGAAAAAAAGGTGTTTTTTTTTTCGCCACCTGGAGGCAGTGTAATACCAGGCGACGGGACAGTAGCCCCGGAAGAACAAAAAATTGAAAGGCATAGTGATATGCAACTGAGAACTGCGTGTACAGAAACTCAATGTAATGACCTGCGAAACATCAGTGCAACAACCGTGATTAAAGCCAAGAAACCTAGAAAGTAAAAACGTAAGCTCAAACAGAAAAAGCAACAAAAGATAAAATAGCAAATGGCAAACGGCAAACTTTAAGTCCCAACTCCTAAAATCAAGTTTAAAAAGAGCAACAAAGGATAAAAGAATGATGACGCCAAACTGCAATGAAGTAATAAGATAAGAAGAGAAGCATAGAATAGAAGGGGGGGGGGGGGGGGGGTGGGGGTCAAAAGAAATGAAGCAAACACTAATCTCAGCCCCAGAATCTTAGACCATCCATGGCATAGAATCGGCTAAAGCACAATTCATTGCCCGCTAGGCACGACTCCTCCGGGGAAAGACACCAACAGTACAAGTCCGGTCCCCAGTCAGCACACTTCTCCAGTACGAGGACACAGGTTCCAAGTAACTAGCAACTGTCAGTCTCTTGCTCAAAACGCGACGTATAGCTACACCCTAGGAGCACAACGAAGGTTCGGGGGGAACAAGAGGGTCCAGTCTGGCCCGTAGCAAGCTCGCGAAGAACTTTGTGGGCGGCTGATGAGGTATCAACATCCGAAGATGGAATCCGAGCCAACCACCGAACCGAGCGTACTCTACAGCATCTCTGCGGCGGCCTTAAGCCGTGGGTCCACAGAGCCACATCGTTCAAGTACTTTCAGAGGGTTATTTCGTACATGCTAAACGCGCATCGGCGGCCATCGTATAACGCCCAGCAATACTCCCCAGAGGAAAGTATCGCTCAAGAACAGAATTCTCATCGGCACAATGGATACTGTTGGTGTAGCCCAACCTTCTCCTATGTTTGGAGTCATGACAAAGGCACTCATCAACGCGCTTATCTCCTGTCGTAACAGGGTCCAGGGGGAATAGCGGAATATCTTGAGGGATGCACTGAGCGGTACAACGCAAGAGACAGACGGCGGCATGCTTGGGCGCGATTATGGAGGCCAACAAGATCTGAGAAAGAGAAGAGTGGAATAGGGAAGGACTTATCTGTAAGAAAAGTTCCGTTGCCGCGTCGTGCCATGATCATGTTATTGTTGTGTCGTTTTGTTCCGTGTCACCAAGGCAAATCCTGATCCACCCATTCCAATATATTTCCACCCCTTTCTTCCGCCTCTTACTTCCGACTCTTACTGATCCTCATTGTGGTATATTCATAGTCCCCGTCAAATCAAAATATGTTTATGCGAGTTGTGCACGCCGATTAGCCGAAATAATCTAATTGTTGAAGCGATGATCTCCGTGAATGCTCGTTATGTCCATTGTATGTTGGGCTCCTATGTGTCCTAAAAAAGGTTAGTCGATGATGCTCATCGAGGACGAGTGTGGTGAAAAAACAAAAGGTGAACACAATAAGTCAGTATATCGCGGGCGAAGTGCATATATATGCTAGTAGGTGAGAATAACAGGCAATGGCACTGATGGCAACCATGGGCTGAGGAGAACAGTGATAACTCATATAGGCAACTTCGGGGTAGCAGAGGCGGATAGGTGATAGGTGTGTGAAAATGGAAGTCGGGATTGAGATCATAAACTAGACTCTGTCGATATTAAACCAGGGCAGTTGCAACAAATTTTCTTTATAATGAGAGATAGATAGGGTCAATGGATCAAAGAGATAGGCCGAAATGGTTGGATTACCTTGGGAGAATGCAGCCTATAATGTGAGATAAAGTTCGGAGATAGATGCAAAGATGAGAGGGGTTGGTGTGACGGCGCGCGTGTTGAGGGTGATGGAAATCATACAAGAGAGCATGGAAGCAATACAAGCCATTGAAGTGATGGAAGTGATAGAAAGTGTTTAGTAGGATCGCTGTAATGAAAGTAGTAGAGCGGTAGAGGTAGCAGAGCGGTTTCAAGTAGGTAGTCAAGGTGGTGTAAAGGATAAAGTAAAGAGAGGGGTAGGGAGGATTCAATGGCCGTGGTGATAGAGACAGTACTGGTGGTGATAGCAGCGGAGTGGAAGTGATGAAGGCAACAGACGTAATGGGAGTGTTGGAAGCGCCAAAACGATGGCGTAGGAGAGTTCGAGTAGGTAGTGTTGGTGATAGTAATGTGCGAGGTTTGCAACAGTAACAAGACTCTTAGAACATACCTTGCTGTCGTCAAAAGAACCGAACTCCTTGGTATGAATGCCTCATGATACTGATGCTGATACCTTCAGAATGTTGGTGATTCTGATGAAGAAGATGGGGAGATGTTGTTGGGGGTGGAGGCGAGCTGGAGAGGTTGTTGTTGTAGTTGCTGGATAGAAAAAGGATGAAGAGGAGAAGGACGAGGTGAGAATGAAGGTGGGAGGGAAGGAGGTGGCAGTTATATAAACAAGTTGAGTGCGTAGTGATTGAGAACTGCGGCTGCCTGGGCTCACAATGGTTAATGGGGCATTTGTCAATAGTAGAATAGCAATAGGAAGTCAGAGGGCATTTATTCTTGTCTCCTATAATTCGGGTTAAACAAAGCAAGTTCGCGTTGTAACCTTGGAAACAGAGCAGTGGAAGTCGCTATATACCTAGGTATGTATAGAGCATGGCAACAAATAAGTACTTAAGTACCTTATGTGTGAGATAACGTGTATACCTACCTAGTAACCTAGTAACCTCCTCGGCCCTAAGATATAAAACCAAAGAACAAACTACACAGGCCAGGATATCCAAGTGCTCACTAAACCGTACCTCTGCGGCTAGTAGTGGTATTTCATATAAAGGTGTATGCTAGTGTTACAACACAAATCTGGTATCATTATCCAGGCTGCTTAACATTTAAAACAAGAATGTAAAGTTTAAATGTCTGGTCTACAAAGGATTTTAGGAATTGGTTACATTAAATCTTAAGATTTCGAAAATTCTTATATGTTAACATACAAGATATTAAAAGGAGTACTTTAAAATTGTTCCTGCGGTCATATAAGTAAGTACCTACATATGTAGTCAATGTGTAGGCTAGAATATTAAGTACCAGGTACCTAGGTACTATCACAAGTATACCTTAAGTATATAACTCAATACAAGATTTACACGCGTCTCGCCTACAACAACTGGCGTTACAAACGCGAAGCATCACGCTGGCTGCAGGCACCCCTCGCTACTAGACGCGTACGGACGTGGCCCAGGTCGAAGGCAGGTACGCATACAAGTTCTAGTAGAACAATACATCGACTACTAGGTAAGTTTAGCAACACAACCGTGATATATGTCCGTAGGACTAGAGTACTTTAATAAATAATCAACCTTACCGTCGAAGTGTAGAAGAACATGGCAAAATAATACATTGCGCAACAAAAGGCCTGTCAGAGTATACCTGATTATGCCATATATTGCACTACTAGATCAATCTGGACATCTGTCCAGGCAGTGTCTTTTGACATACTTGTACTTTACCAGTTAAAACTGACAGCTTTTGGTTGTATATATCCCTGTTGTCTATTAAAGAGTCCCTACTTTATACGCGGTTTCCTAGACTCCGTGAAGTGAGTAACTAACTTGTATAATTATATGGAAGGATTTGGCATATTCAATGATTACTTATAAGGTTACTGGGAAGCCAACGATTTCCAACAGCAGATAAAGTGTATTTTTTATACAATTTTTAACATAACAAATGCTGTAATGGTTAAACAATGGTGGTAAATCAATGGAAATAATTACACACTTTAGAATTTGGCTACTTTATACCTAGGTATTTTCAACCTTTAACAAAGGAGAACTTGATAAAAAAAAGGAGACCTCTATTAGGATAAGTGATTAGCTAACCTCCTGAGAATCAGGACAGAGTCATCAAATGCGAAAATAAAGAAATTTCTTTAACTTGATTAATTAAACTTTGTATAACTATCTGAAGAGGGTTTTAATACTGCTGTTACAAATCCTATTAACTACGGTTACAGCATGACCTCTCATACAATGAAATCATGGAGTGTGGGCGGTTATCTGTTGAAATAATTTCAGGGAGTGCTTCAAATGGGTTAAAATGCCATCCACTCGGTAGTAGTTAGGTATACAGCGTCAGAACCAGATCACGAAAGTAGTTGAACGTCGGAGCCGAATTTAGAGTACACCGCGCTGATCGAGGCTATGACGCATCCAACCGAGCTCCCGTTATCAGTTTAGACATGCCCGGGTGTGGCAGGATGGGCCGTGGGATGACCAGCACCAGCGGCACTAGGAGGACCAGCAGTGGGAGGGGCCCCTTCGCCGGCACCATTGCCATGATGGTATTTCTCTGCAGTCTGGTCGGGTTCGCGGATATTTCGACCCAAGGCGCGGGGGGAGGTTTTACGATGGCCCCAGAGGAGAAGCCCAGCGAACACGATCTTAGACAAGACATCAAGAATGCCGTAGAATATGGCTTCAGAATCCGGATGAATGACGTTGCCACCCTCGGACAGGCCCCAGGCAATCGGGTACAGGAACCAGAGCAGCAGCAGCCAGACACTGCACATCCAGAATGTTTTTTTAGGATCGCCACCTAACACATTGGCATGTCTCCGCGCGTCGATCAATAGCTCGTAGGCGATAAAGAAAAGCGCCGCCATACCGAATGTCCAAAAACCCCATTTGTATCTCGTCTGGGTGAGAGCACCGATGAGCCCGCAGACGATCATGAATACATCGGCAAGAAGAGTTGCAAGAATAGTGGGAGTAGGGACTCCAGCAGTGAGTAGCAACTCAAGTAACAGTAGTGGTGTGGTAATAGCCCAGTCAATATACCGAGCGTAAAATATCTCTCGGGTTCCGGCAGCACCAACCCAACGACTTCTGGGTCGAACCCATTCAACTAGGATGGGAAGTTGGCCAAGGTTGGAACCCATGGCAAAGTAGGCGACACAAGCCACAGCAGTGATCGCGGCGGTGATGTAGTGGAATAAGCGATGGGTTTGAGGCTTCCTGAAGGCCAAGCCCATAATGACTAGAGTTGTGAGACCCATCATCGCGCAGACCGTATAGTACCAGTCAGAACCGTGATTTGTGATCTGCAGGTCGGCCTGTTGACCGACATATCTGTTGGCATTGAGTGCCTGGTTTCCCGACATGATGACTAGAGCTTCTAGAGTGTTGTTTCTTTAAATGACCCGTGAAATAATGTGAATGATGGTTGATTATATGATTATACAATGCTGTGAAGCGTTGGAAGGGGTTGATTCCGGGCATAGGGGGGATCACTGATATTTGAAAGGCTACCTCCTAGTATTATAATCATTAGGCACGTTGGCTTTGCTCCGAATTTTAGTAGGTAGATGACTTCATCTCCTTCGCATAGCAGAAATAACGGCGCCAAACCCTAATCATAAACATAAAAAATATTCGCTTCCAAGAAGATTTTTTGATGGAAAGTCAGTTATGTCATCGCCCTACTAAATCCAAGTCAAAGTTTAGTCCAAGTCACCCTAGATGGGGATATTGCCGTATCTTAGCAATGACAAAATGTTCGACGTGATTGAACAATTTGAAGTACCGCACACTACTATTGGGGAAGCATATTATTGAGATATTGTCGCCATGGTACTTGTCACATCTTCCTTGATGTTCGACTGGTGCGTATCGGGAAGCCCGGAAAGCAGCCCTTTGTTGGCCGGAAGGGTATGGTAGTGATGGTGGTGGACCTCCCTTAGACTAAGTGAGCTAGTAGGAGCTTCCCAGATATTTCTGATATAGTTATGATATCATAGCTATATTATTCATAACTCGTAGACGTCTACACACTTTAGACATTCGATTAGTTCTTATTAATGGTCAACTCGATCTATTTAATCCCAAATTTGGTGGGGATGAGATGAAGTCTTGTGCTACCTAGTGACGGATTTGGCTTTATGCCATATGATGGCTTGTACGGTATTGTCCTGAATACTAGGATCCATAACACGTGATTTTATAACCATAGATCCCCTTCGATTTTGAGTTCGTGACAGCTCAATAGTGATGTCAAGTACATTAGTATCGCTTGGCCGCTGCGCCCGCGGCTGACATACTACACTCTGGTCTTAATACCGACTACTCGCTCACGTTGTTATATTATTGCGTCATATTTTGGATAGGAGAATGTAGCGACAGATTGAGCCGATCTTAGCCATCTCGCATTGTGTCGTACGAGGTTGTCGAATAGATGGAGGACTAGCACGTAGGCTGGGAGTTCATGAATGTGTATAGGGTGCCGTAGTGCTTGACGGGGTCAGCAGACAAAGCATCATCCAACAAAACGACATAGAAACCCACACGGCCTAGCGGCTGCGCAGTATCCGATAGGCGTTGACCTAACACACCTGGTGCCTATTAGGTGTCCGAAGCTCAATAATTTCGGAGATACTATCTAGCATAGTATTACATATAGGCGTTCGAGTATTTTCTATTGACAAGCGGGCGGTATTAGCAAAATGGAAAAACGTGAATTACCTCATCCGTGAGTTACACTCCGCAGAGTTAATGCCGTCTCTAACGAGGGCTTAAAGGTACTTAACGGGAAATTTTGCTCCTATAAGGCGTACACGGCAACTTACATGGTGTCCACACACCGGAAATATACCCAAGGAGTTGGCAGGAGGTCAATATGTTCGAAACGGGGCGAATCCACTTACTAATGAGGACCAAGCACGAAATATGCATTGGTTCGATGGCGATGGTATGCTTAGCGGCGTATTATTCGACAGGAATGCGCACGGAATCGAGCCGCATTTTGTAAACCAGTACGTTCTTACAGACGTGTACCTCAATGCGAAGGACAATTGCAACCTGCGACGACCATTACTTCCTAGTATCTCAACACTCATTGGCGGGTCACTGTTTACCGTCGTGTTAGCTGTGGTGAGAGCAATTATCCTCATTGCTTTGTCGAGACTTCCGGGCTCTCGCAGAGTGGTTAAGAAGATAAGTGTGGCAAACACCGGGATGGTTTATCATGATGGCAGAGCCTTAGCGACGTGTGAGAGCGGGCCACCAATGAGATTCCAATTGCCTAGTGAGTACGCTGGAGTCGTCTATTCCCCCCTTTTCAACGTGTCTCGGAATCATAAGTTGCTCAATAAGGAGTTTTCTACTCGTAATACTCCTGCAAGCTCCCGAAATCCTTTCCAATTTTTTTAACAGTGTATGGCAATCACTGACTCTAGATAATAAATAGGCTTGGAAACGGTCGGGTGGTATAATGGCCGAAAAGCGGAAAATGAGCCCTATATCGATGAACGAGTAGGTTTCGGCGGGAAGGGCCCAGTCGCCTTCATGAAGGAATGGACAACGGGTCATCCACGAGTGGACCCAGTCACCAAGGAACTCATCTCTATTCATGCTGTGTTTGTCAAGCCGTATGTGTTCTATTCAATTGTGCCACCGAGAAGCGAGGCAGCTTCAAAGAACAGCCGTCTACTAAAGCCGATATTCGACGCTCCGATTCCTGGTGTTCGCTCACCCAAGATGATGCATGATTTCGGAGTGGCCGCACGTCATACCGTCATTCTCGATCTACCATTGTCAATGGATCCAATACACTGCGTCTCGGGCAAGCCGATGATCATATATGATCCCACCGGGCGCTCGCGCTACGGGGTTTTCCCGCGTTACGAGCCACGCAAAGTTCAGTGGTTTGAGACGAAGGAATGCGTCATCTTTCATACGGCAAACTGTTGGGAGACGAGAACAGTTGGTCCGGTTGCGGAGACTTGTGTCCATCTTGTCGCTTGTCGGCTGACATCGGCATCAGTGTTGTACAGCGCTGGTGCACTATCGCCTCCGGCACCCCAACCAGTTCCGACCGACTATGTGGAGGAGGAGCAATGCCGTCTCTACTACTATAGCTTTCCTCTTGTGGCGGATGGTTCAGACGAACGGCCGATGATCCGCAACCAGTGGGCTCTGTCGGCGATTCCATTTGAATTCCCAACCGTGTCACCACAGCGTGCTATGTCGGCAGCACGATTCGTCTACGGCTGTAGTATGAGCTCACCATCATACTCCTCGGCAGCTCTAGGTAAAGCAGCTAAGATTGACTGTATAGCCAAAATCGACATGGAGACACTCATCGCTCGTGGCACAGCCCATCCGCCGCAGCAAATCACGGGGTGTGTCGACCAGCGCACCATCAACGAGGTGATGCGGAGCACTGACGTCAACGACCCAGTTCAGCTCTTCGGGATGCCGAAGGGCTGGTACGCACAAGAGGCCCGATTCGTAGCAAGGCAAGGGGCATCGTGTGAAGATGACGGGTGGCTACTTACGTTTGTGTTTGACGAATCCCAGTTAGACGAGAGGGGAGAGTGCGGAGAAGAAGCCGTTAGCGAGCTCTGGGTGATCGATGCGAAGAACATGAGAGACGTCGTCGCTAGGATACATCTTCCGCAGCGTGTGCCCTACGGTCTTCACGGTGCATGGTTTTCCGAGGAAGACATTGTGGGCCAGAGGGCGATCGAGGCTATCCGACGTGGGACGCGAGAGGAGGAGCTGGACCTATCGACTCTGTTGTCACAGATGCGGGACCTCATCGAAAAAGCACTCGGCTAGAGATATGTAAACATGATGATGATGACGACGGTGGCAATGGCACAGAATGATACTTGATTAATATATAATATATAAATTGATCCCTCTGCCTTACATACCTATACATGACACCTTCCTTTGCATTTATTATCCGTGCGCAAGGTACTGTTAGTACTGCTGCGCCACTTATACCTATTTTGCTAACACTTAGCATTTTGCTTTACTTTTTATTTAACTTTTACTATTTTTGTTTATACGCAGTCTAGTTTATTTTTAGATTGCTTTATTATAAACAACCTAAATATATTAAATTAGCTTTTTATAATTAAAAAATTTAATTAATATACTTGTTTGCTTAATTAAAACATTTTTATTAATTTATAAAGTTAAAAAAGGTATAAACTAGCAATAGTTTGCCTTTTTTTCGCTTTTATTTTGCTTGAAAAGCTTTTTGTATAAAAACAGCTATTTAAAATAGCTAACTTTAGCATTTATAAAAATGCTACTTTAATAATTTGCGCCTAACTTAAAAAAATTAACTAAAATAAAAAAGTAAGTATTAACGTGCTTTAAAATTTAGCTAAATGTTTAAACAGTTTAATAAATAGCTATTAAAATAGCTAGCAGCTTAAATACGTTATTAAAACAAAAAACATTATATTAATACTTTTAAAACATTTAAATATAAAAATCTTTGCTTTATTAAAAAGCGGATTATATGCGCTTATATAACTAGCAAGCATATAGTTTGCAAGCTTGTTAGCACTAGTATTAGCGTTAACAACAACATTTATACTGCTTTTAAAGCACCAGCTTAAAAATAAAATAAACAAATTAATATTATAAGCTAAAATAGCAAGCTAAAAAAATATATTTTAGCTAAATAAAATAGCTATTTTTATTATTTTTATTAAAGCTAGATTTATTAGCTTAAGCTTATTTTAAACGTTAAAATTAGCAAAAAAAAATAATAATAAGCGCTTGTTTATTTAAACGTTATTAAAAATATAAAATAAGCATACAAATTAAATTTTGTATGCAATAAAATATTTGTTTATAAAAGCATTACAAAATAAAAAGCTAAAGTTAGCTAACATTTTAAACTGCTTTTATATAAAAACTAAATAAGCGCTAAAATGCGCTATAACTAAAATATAAAACATGCTTAAATTAAAGCAAAACAAAGTGCTTTGCGCACTAAAAGCAAAAGCTTTAAAAATTTTAGTTATTTAGTATAATTATATATTAGCATAAATATTGTTTAACTTTTTTAATTATATAAAAAAAATAGCTATGTTAATAAAAAGCGTTATTAAAAATAAAGTTATAATATAAATAAAAATAAAGCTAATAAATTGCAAACGCTTTTAATATAATTTGCTAGGCTTAAAAAAAAAATTTTAAATTATTTTTTTTATTAAGCTAGCAATACGTTAGTTTTAAATTTTTAATATTAGCAATAAAGTACGCTATATACAAAAAAAACAGCTTATTAAAAAATATTATTTCGGCTGTTAAAAATATTATAACGCTAAAAAGTGCAACAAAATAGCAAAATGCGTTTAGTGCAGCAAACGCTTTAACAAGCATTTTTTAAAACTATGCATAGCTATAAAAAGATGTACTAACTGCTAAAGCTTTTTTTTAGCAGATTACAAAGATTGTCTAGCAATGCTGCGCAAAAAAAACGAGCAAGTTATACGCTTTAATAAAAAGCAACTTTAGGTTATTAAGCAAGTTAAAGCTAAAAAATACAGAAAAATAAACAACCTAGCAAACATAAAAATAAATAAAGCAGCAAGCTTAGCAAAAATGCTGCAGCTTACTTTTAAAGCTTTTACTTTAAACATAACAATTATTGCAGCAACTATTGCTACAATTATTATAATAATAAAAGCTATTACAATAGTATTAGCTGCAGCAATAATAGTTGCTATTATAAACAAAAAAAAAAAAACAGTAAATAAAACATTTTTAAGCTTATATTTAACGCATACTTTAACAGCAAGCTTATTTTTATAAAGCAGTTTTATTAAGGCTATTATAAAAATTATTGCTACAAAAAAAAAATATATTAAAATAGTTATAACAGTATTAGCTAAAAAAATAAGTACAATTATTAGATTTAGGCGTTAAACGGCAGCAAAAGCTAAAAACAGCTAAAATAAAACTTTTTTAAATATTAATTAATGCTAAAGAGTTTAAAAAAAAAAAAAGGCTTAAAAGCTAAAAAAATAGGAAGTTAAACAAAAGCTTTAAAGGTTTAATAATTGTTTAAGCAAACATTAAAAAATTTTTTTTATTATATATTATACTGCTAATAAAATATTATAATTTAGAAATAAATATAATATACGTATAAAAGCTGTAAACTAAATTTAGCACGCAAACTTAAAACTATTTTAGCTATAAATCTTTTGCTTTATTAAACAGCTAAAAAAAAAAAAGCATGCAGCTTAAAATTATTTTATATGTATTAAAAAAAAAAAATATTTAGATATAGCAGCGCTAGCTATTATTAACACAAAATATGTTATAGTTTAATATTAATAAATATATAACGTTAAACGTATACTAAAAACTTAAAACAAACAGAATTATAAATTATATAATAACGTTAAAACTTTTTAAAAAATGTGTTATAAAAAAAGATTTAAACGTTAAAGATTTTTTTTTTAAACTAAAAGTTAACAGCTAGAACTAAAAAGCAAATTTTGCTTGCTAAAGCAAACAAAATAAAATAAGCTTTACTAACGTTTTTAGTTTAGCAATTTATTAGTTTAAGCATATATTAAACTTAGTTTTTTTAAACGTTTTATTAGTAAAAACAAAAGTTTTATACTTTTTAAATTATAAATTAAATTATTTTATGTTGCTAATAATAATATTAGCTAAAAAAAATAGCTTTTTAAACGTTTTTTAAATTAGAGTAAACTTAAAAAACAAAAAGAAATTTGTTGCGCTAATTAAACTAAAAGTAGCAACACTATTAAACTTAAAAGCTTACAATTGTAACAAATATTTAAATAATTATACTGTTAAGCTAATATAAGTTTTTAAAAAAGCTTTAAATGCAGTTAAAAAAAAAATTAAAAACAGTAGCAAAACTGTTAGCTAATAAAATAATAAGTACAAAAAAGTTTATAAAAAATATTATATAAAAAAAAACAAAAGGTTATTTGTTTACATTTAGATTTTAAAGTATATAAAAAAGCATTAGCACTTTTTAATAATAATATAAAAAACTAAAAAAATATATTAAAAAAAGCTTATTAAAGCAGCTAATAACAATATAATTATTTATAAACTAGTTAGCTAATATAATTAAAAGCTATAGCTTAACTTTTTTTTATTAAAAATAAAAAACTAAATAATAAAAAATAAAGCAAAAAAAGCTAAAACGTTTTAAAAACAAATTTTTAACCGATTTATTAATAATAATAATTTGTAAAAAAATTTATTTAAAAGCTAAGCAAAAACAAAAGCTTGTTTATTATAAAAAACATTATATATTATAAAAAAAGTAAAAGCATACATTATTAAAATTTTTAGCACGTTTTTAAAGCTAAAAAGTATAATAGTGCATTTTTTAAAGGCATGCTAAAAACAAGTTAAATATTATATTTATAAAATATATTAGCATTGCTTAAAAAAAAGCTATTTTTTTTAGGCATAATAAGTAGCCAAAGTAATAATAATTTTTAAAGTAGGCAAAAAAAATAAATTAACTTTATAGTTGTAGCAGCCGATTATGCTTTTTTTTGTTTTAAAAAAAAGGTTTAAAAAGCTAATTATAAAAAAAATTGCTTAAACAGCATTAAAATACAAAGTATTAAGCTTATAGTATAACAAAGCATTATTTAAAAAATTAATAATAAATTTAGTAGCAGCTTTTATACATAATATTAAAGCAGCATTAAACGCAAAACTAATAATATTTATAGTTATTTTTAACGTATTAAAAACTTTTAATATACTATTAAAACAAAAGCTATTAGCAAAAATAAAAAAATAAGGCTAGCATTTAAAATGTTTTAAGCTTATCGATTTTTTTTTATTAAAAAAAAAAGTTAAAGTTTAATTTAATAAATCGATTATATAATATTATAACATAAAATATAAAACTTTATAAAGCTTATTATTATTATTAGTGCTATATATGCTATATTTAGCAAAGCTTTATAACTAAAATACTTAGTATAAGTTTAAGTACGCAAACAATATAAGCTTATATTAAGCTTTAAACTTTTTATAACAAAACGTAAAGCTTTTAGCAAACAACGTTATATAGCTTTTAAATTAAAATAAATAAAACAAAGTTTAATTTGTATTAAAAAAGTGTAAGCTATTATATATTATAAAGCAATAAAACAAAATAAACTTTTTATTAAAAGTTTTAAGCAAACTTATAATATAATTAATATTAATATTAAAGCAAAATGCTAAAGTTTTAGTGCTAAAATAACTAAAAGTTTGGTTTAATAAAAAATTTATTTTTAAACGTTATATAAAAAAATAAACAAGCAAAACAATAAAGCTAGCTAACTATATTTGCAGGCTTATAAATATTAAATATAAACTATTAGCAAACATAATATAAAAAGCAGTAATAACATGTTTAATTTTAACAGCGCTTTATAAACATAAAGCGTAATATAAAAAACGTAAAAAATTAGCAACAAATTAAGCACAAAGAAAAAAAGCTATAGTTAATATAAAAATTAAGCATTTTATAAAAAAGATTTATAAAATATTATTAACAAAAGTGCAAGCAATATTATTTTGTTAAAAAATTATGTTTATAGCAGCTTTATTTAAAAACGTAAAGCTGTTAACAACAAAACTTGCTTTAAAAAAAGCAAAATATTGTTTTGCATACAAATTGTATATAATAAACAAGCTATACTTTTTAGCAAAAAAAGTTAATTTAAAAACTATTAAAAAAAAACGCAGCGCAAAAATATTATACAAAATAAAAACAAAAGTTTAAACAGTAACAAAGTTGCTAATACTAATTAAAAAGCTGCTTTTAATTTTATTAAAATATAAACTAAAATTATATAACAATTTTATAAAAGGCATTATAAAAGCAAAAGTAGCAAAAGCTTTTTAAAAGTAATATAAGTTATTACTGCTAAAAAACGTAATAATATTTTTAAACAGCTTATAAAAAAAGCGCAAAGTTGGATACAGCTATATAATTTATTAAAAAAAGCAAAAAATAGCATATAGCGTTAAAAAGCTTTTAAAGCTGTTTATTAACTTTAATAAAAAAGCAACAAAAGTTTAAAAAAGCTTAAAGCAAGTTTTAAACATATTTTTAAAACAGTTAGCAAAAAAAATTTAAATATATTTAAATAATATTAAAATTATATAATGTTAATAAAAAAACGTAGCTTTATTAGCACAATAATTATATTTAAACTTTTAAGCAGCAATAAAAACGTATAATATACAAACAAAATAGTGCTTAAAACACTATAAAATAAAAAAAAATAAGCAAACAAATTATTTAATAAAACAAAGTATTAAAATAATGTTAAACAATAATTTTACGCTTATAATATACAAAATTAAATTAAAAATATAGCGCTTTTTTAAAAATCTTTAAAAAATATATTAAAAAAATATATATATAAAAAAGCTATTAAAATAGTATATAAATTAAAGTTTAAATTATTTGTTAAAATATTATTTTAAACTTGCTGTTTTTATATAAATAAAGCTATATAAGTAGCTAATAGTTTATATAAAGCATAAAAATTTTAATTAATATTATAAACGTTTTAATTATATAAAAGCTATTTTAAAATGCAAATATAAATATAAAAAAATATTAACGCATTTTATATATTATAAAGCAATAAAAAAACATTTTATAAAATAGCTAGCTAAACTAACAAAAAAACTATATAAAACGTACGAATAAAACAAATATTTACAAACTTTGTTTAAAAATTTAAAGCGCTTTAAAAGTTTTGTTATAACTATAAAAGTTTTTAAAAACTTACAGTTTTTATATTAACGCAAAAAAAACAAAAAAACAGCGTTAAAAAAAACAAAAAAAAGTATAGAAAAAACAAAAAAAAAAGTTATAAAAAAAAGCTATAAAGCTAAAAATTATAAGGATAATATAGACTTAGTTTTTAGTTAAACAGCTTTTTTTTTTTTTTTTTTATTTTTATTTTTATTTATTTTATTTAAAAAAAAATATAAAAGCAAAAAAATTTTAAAAAGCGTTAAAAAAAGTATTAACTATAAAATAAACTTACTTTTTTTTTTTTGTTATATATAATAAGTATAAAACAGGAGCCATTTAGGTAGTGTTAAAAAATGCTTTAAAAATAATAAACACTGGCTTTGCTAAAACTAACATAAGCTAAGCACGCTTTTAAAATAAAGCAAAAAAGACTTAATAAAAATAGCTTTACGGCTGCTTTAGTGCTAAATTAGTTAAATAAAAGTGTATTTATTAAATAAACAATAGCTTTTAATACGCCCGCATGCCTTACGGGAGGCTTTGTAAATGACTGCCACGTGGTCTTCCCCCGGCGTTAAATATACCTACCTACCTACCTACTTATACATGAAATATAGTTAAAGAGTTGTTGATATTTGGATCGTTCTGTGGATATACTTCTCTTGGTAGATAGATCTAGCCCTTTAACCAGGGCTGGGAAACTATATGCCATTGTAAGCCTGTTTCTAGGTATGGTTAAGGTGATAGGGGGTAGATATCTATTGTGTGTATAAGATTGGATCTTGCATGTGGTTCATGAGGCAACTCGATTATCTGGATAAAGGAGTGTACGACACCTACATACCTAGGTATACTACGTATAGGTATGTATTACATGTACATAGGATGTACTAGTGGTGTATCTAAGGTATTTACCTACACACTTATCCGGAAATGTGCTATTTTTGCAGCAGGGAGCTACCTACCTATACTACACTAGGTACTGTGGCGTGGAAAAGTGGCTAGTGGTGGCTGAGTGGCGGGGGGAAATAGTAGATTAACTAGGGGTCAAACCCCTGGTCTGACCCATAACTTACCTACCTACACCTAATTCCAGCAGATTGACCACTCAAGAGAACTCTGTTTAGTGCTATCAGTACCTACTTACCTACCTCGATGCCAGGTAATAGGTCAGGTACTGTAGCAGTAGCAACCTACATTATTCCACTATATGTAGCGTTTTGTACACAGTAAAGATAGTAGGATTTTTTTATCCTATCTACATTATATATAAGGCACACACACATATATAGTAAGGTATATAGTACTTATATTAAAAAAGCGTAAACGTTTTTAGCTAGCTTTTAGTGCGCAGTTAATGCTAATAATATAGTTTTAAATTTAAAGTAAAAAAGCTTTAAAAGTTAATTTAAAACTGTTTAACTAGTTATTTAACAAAAAAAATTAATATAATAATAAAGCAAATATAAATAATGTATAACGCATTTCCTAATTAACCGGATCACCTAATTAACCGGATCACTTTTTAATTCCGTATTATTTTTAAAATCACTATATAAACTATTTAATAACTTTTTAACTAAAAATCGTAAAAATAAAAAGGAAAAACTATTAAATTGGAAATTAAATAATAAAAATTAATATATAAAGCTTTTAAAATTAGCCCTACTATTCAGCTTATAAAGTTAAAAAGAGTTTTGTATATTACTTTATATATAAAAATTAATACTTTTTAGCATATAAATAACTTTGCAAATATTATAGCTATAATAAAATAAATTATACAATTAGATTTATAACTAAATAGCAAATTCAGTAGTATTTTTGTTTATTTTATAACTATTTTATTAAGCGAGTTATTTAGCAATACGCTAAAAAAAACGCTAAACAAGGATTATTTTAGCGCTTACTTTAGCGTTTTGCTTAATAACCAATTAACAAAAATAGCTATAAGGCTATACTTTATAGATTTGAAATCTACGTTTAGTTATAAATCTAATAACGCATTTCCCACTTGATTTTGGCCACCCTATTGGATTGGCCACTCTTTTTAGCGTACCTTTGTATACAATTTTTTATTATAAGGTACTTACTCCACTTTATTATAACTTCGCCAAAAAAGGTTGTACAAAAATGAATTTAGTATTATTAGATTTGTAATTAAATAAAGAATCCAAAAGTACTTTTTTTTATTTTCTAACTATTTTATTTAAGCGTATACTTTTAAAAAACAAATTTACAAAAATTATTTTAGCGTACTTTTTAATAGCGCTTTAAATAAAATAGTTAGAAAATAAAAAAAAGTACTTTTGGATTCTTTATTTAATTACAAATCTAATAATACTAAATTCATTTTTGTACAACCTTTTTTGGCGAAGTTATAATAAAGTGGAGTAAGTACCTTGTAATAAAAAATTGTATACAAAGGTACGCTAAAAAGAGTGGCCAATCCAATAGGGTGGCCAAAATCAAGTGGGAGATGCGTTATGCCTAAATAAAATAACTAAAAAATAAAAAAAAAATTTATTAAATTTGTTATTTTATTATAAATTTAATAGTATTAATTATTTTGTTGTATAAACTTTTTTTGCAAAGTTATAATAAAATGGAATAAATATTTTTGCATATAAATTAGCTTATAAAATACGCTAAGCTAAAGTGCAAAACTTACTTATGTGCAAAACTAGCTTGTGGGATGCGTTATAGCATAAAGAAAAAAAAAAAAGAAAAAAAAGAAATGTGTAAAGTGAAATAAAGGAATATAGGTTGTGTGTGGTGGGTTTGTGGGACCCACAAACCATTAGGTAACTATGACAGCTGTAAAAGGGTGTTTACTAGACTAACAATGTCACGTTTGGGAAGTCTCTTGAAGTTAGGTACAATATAATATATATTCCGTATAATAGGTTTTATACAAAACTAAAGCTTGTAAAAGCAAAGAATAGTATGCAGAGCACACCTAGATAAATTATAGTAATATAAGCAAACAAAATTAGAAAAAATACATTTTGATTAGTAGTTTAGTTAGTAGTACACTTAAATTATAACAATTATTTTTTTTTTTTGTAATAAATTGTTTTAACTTAAATATAAAGTTAAATGTTGTTATAAGTAGTGCTAATATAATTAAAAATAAAATTATAATAAAATGTAATATAAAATTAAAAGCTAAAAATTAATTAGAATTAATAAAAAATAGGTATAAACAATAGAAAAATTGGTATAAACAATAAAAATTTTTAGCTAATAGAAAAATTCTGCGCATTTTAGGTGATTTTTAAATATTTAAGCCTGTAATAACGCGTTGCTTTAAACGCAAATTACTTAGCAAGCTAATTCGAAAACAAAGTATATAGCTTATTATGTTTTCCTTTCTCTCCTTTTCTTTTTTTTTTTTTCTTTCTTTTTCTTTAGCTGCCGCTAGCATTTCTTGTTAGTCTTAGCTACAGTTGCTGCTAATTACGCTTTTATTTTAATTATTTTTAAGTCTTATTTATTTATTTTCCTTATTTAAATTACCGCCTTTATTGTTTATTACTTTTTTATTATGCTTTTTTGTTATTAGCGTTGTTAAATTTGTTAAGCGCGCTAGCGTAAGTTTAACTGTTATAAAAAGCTTTTTTATATAACTAGTTTTTTTGTATGTTATTAATATTAAAGTGTTGCAGCGCATACGTTTTAGCTTTAAGCTAGCTTGCTTTTAAAAGTTTTATATGCATACAAAAAAACAACTTTGTTTTTTTATATTAGCTGCAATAAAAGCTATAAAACTTGTTAAGCTATAAATTGTTTTATATTATTTTTTTATACAAATTGCTACTTATAATTTAAATTTTTTTTATAATATAATTTAAAGCTGTTTAAATGTTAAAGCTTTTTAAATAAAATAAATATATGTTTTAAACTTGTTATATTAATAATAACAACTTTGCTTTATTAATTAAAACTAATATAAATGCTAATGTTTTTTAAGCAGGTTTAAAAGCTTATTGCAAAAAAATTGCGGCTGCTTAATTTTAGCTTTTTTAAAGTTTTTACTATTTTTTTACAGTTTATTAAGCTGCGTATAATATAATTAACAAAATTAAAAATAATAAAATAGCTATATTTTTTTTTATTTTATTTATTTTATTTTGCTAACTTAAATATAATTAAAAGCATTTTTTAGCTTATAAAACATATATAGCTAAATAACGCTATTTAATATGTTTGTTTATTTTTTTTATTGCTGCTAACGTTATTAATAATTATTATAGTTTTTGTTTTATATTTAAAGCTAATTTGTTTAAACTGTAAAACAGTGCACTTAGTATTATTAAGCAACTATATTGCGTTTTTAGCTTTTAAACACTAGTTATACTACTTAATATTTAGCAATAAAATAATTTGCTAAAAAAGTTAAAAATTTTATTAAAATTGTTGGAATAACTAGTGTTAGTTGCAACTGTACGTATAAGCACGTACGAAGTTATTGTTACGTACAAGGTTATTAGCACGTGCGCACCTAATTCCCTTTATTATATTAGCTTATACGCTAGTAGAAGTTTTTACCTAAGGTAAAAACTCTGCTTTATATAAAGCCTCCTTTTTTTATAAAAAGATATAAATAAATATAGTATAATAAATTGTATTTTATTTTATGCGTATGTTTAACATATAATATTGTATAAAGCTTATTTAACAATATAAGTTTAATAAATTAGTTAACTATTATAAATATTATATTAATAATAGTTTTATAATAAAATGTTTTAAATAATTTAATAATAAAGTTTATAAATAGTTTTTTTATAAGGCTAATAAGTATTAAAAAAGTATTTAAAGCATTATATTTTTAATAATGTTTTATTTTAAATTTAAAATAAATAGCACATTTAGTTATATAGTTATAAACATTTGTTTTTATAGTTTGCTAATAAAATTTTTGCTATAATAGTTTTAGTATATAATTTTAACTAAAGTGTTTAGCTATAAAATTATTATAATATAGTTTAATAAGCTAGAAATAAATTAATTTTTTAAAGAAAATATAAGCTTTGTTTTTATATTGCAATAAAGATTTTTTAATAAATTAATAAAGCTTTATAAGCTATTTATTTAAAAGTTGTTTATATAATTAACAATATTTAAGATTTTTTTTTTAATTTTAAAAAATTAAATCTAACAAAATTTTGGCTTGCAAAATAAAATAAAACCAACGCTTTTAAAAGCGCTTTTTAAACCTTTTTAAAAATATATATTAAAAGTTATTTTTTACTTTATTTATTTATTTATTAAAAAGTTTTTTTATTTATATGCGCTTTATAATACTAGTTATATATACACTTTTAGCTAAACTTTAAATAGTTTTATAGTTATATATATAACTATATAACTTAATTTTTTAGCTTATATTAAAGTGCGCTTTTGTTTTATATTTATTAACGCTGTTTTAATTAGTTATTTGCTTAATAAATATAAAGCGCTTTATTATATACTTTTTATTTAAACAATTATATAATATTTAAATATATTTTAACTTTATATGCTAGCATTATAATATTTAAAACGTTTTTTATTTTTTTTTATATTTATTTATATATAAATAAAAAACTTAAGCACTATATAACAACATTATAGTTTGTATATTATTTTATAATTAAAATAGCTAATTAATTTTGTTAACATATTTTTAAATTGCTGTTTATATATATATATATAAATATATTAATACTTTATATTATAAATATATGCGCTTATTAATATTATTAAAAAATGTGTTGTTATAACAATAGTGTTATAGCAAACGCATTTTATTTATATATATATTTTTTTAATTTATTAATTGCTTTTTTTTTTTTTTTTTTTTTTTTTTTATAGCCTTTTTATAAGTTATTTTAATACGTTATTTATTTGCGCTTTTGCGCGCTTTTTTTTTAAAATCTTTTGCTAATTTATTTATTTTAATTATAGTTAAAACTATATTAATATATTGTTTAATTTTAAATATATTTATATATGTATAAACGTACAGTTTGCAAAATAGTTAACGTTTTTAATGCTAACTTTATATGTTTATAATATTAAACAAACATATTTGTTTGCTAAATTTTTTATATAAATGCTTTTTATAGCTTTTTTAAAATTGTATTATAAATTATGCTAACGTTATTATAGTTTAAAAAACTTAATTTTTGCTTGTTTTGCGCTTTTTGCTTTTTGCTTGCGCTTTTTGCTGCTATTACGCCGCTTTTTTTTGTTTTTTTTAAACTTTTTAGCCGGCTTGTTTTTCTTTTTCTTTTTTTGCCTCCGCCGCTATACTAATTTTATATATGCTCGCCTAGCTTTTTACGCGTTATTTTGCGCTTTTTTGCTTATATAAAAAGCGTAGGCGGCTATAAAAGCTAAAGCTAAAAAAAAAAAAATAACAACAAAAATAATAAAAAAAAAAGCTTTTTTGTTATTATTGCTTATTACTGCTGCTAAAATGTGTTATATGCTGCTGCTATAACTTTTTTGCGTACGTTTTATATATTAGTTATAATTAAGCTTACTTTAGTTTTTTATAAGCAATATATTATTTTTGTTTTTTATAAATAAAGTAATAGCTGCTATAAGCAAATTATTAAACGTAAATTTTGCTGCAGCTAATGCTGCAAAAATAAAAAAGTTTGCTGCTTTTAATAAATGCTATATTAAACGCTTTTAAATATAATTAATAAGCGCTAATTATATAATAGCTTTTTTTATATAGCTTTTTTTGCTTTTGTTTTTATTACTGTTGTTAAAGCCGATATTTTTGCTGCTATAAAATAACGTTTTTAACTTTGCTTAAATTTTGTTTGTTTGCTAACTATATGTTTTATAAAAAATATTATTTTAGCATGCTGCTGTTTATAAAGCAGGTTATTTTGTAATATTTAACTTTGTAGCAGCATACGCTGTTGCTACTGCTGCTGTTGCTGCTGCTAACGCTGTACGCTTGCCTGCTTTGCCCGCTTTTTTATAAGCGCCTGTTTAAACATTTTTTTTAAAAAAAAAAAAAAAAAAAAATAATAATAATAATAATAATGTTGCGCTTTTAGCGCAAATAAAAAAAAAAAAAAAAAAAAAAAAAAGTAATAGTAGTAGTAACAATAGCATTAATAGTTTAAGCTGCGCTAACGCTTTTAATATTGTTAAATTTTTTTTTTTTTTGTTTATTTTAAAAAAAACAAGTTTTTTAGCTTAATAAAATCTTTTTTTGCTTTTATATTACTTTTTAAATTTTTTTTAATTATATAACGCTTGTTTACTAAATTAATAAGCGCTTAAAAATGTTTAAATTACGCTTTATTTAACTTTTTAATAAATTTATTTGTTAGCATTTAATTAATTAAAAAATAAACAACTTTAAAAATCTTTTTAAAATGCTTTTATTTTATTTATATGTTTTAAATATTTATATATTTTAGCTAAATGCTAATTTTTTAATTTTTATTAATTATTAAACGTATAGCTTAAAAGTTATTTAAATATATAATTTAAGCGCTATTTAAATTAAATTAAAAATTTTTGTATAGCTTTTGCAGCATTATAATTTTTTTTTTAATTAAGCTAAAAATATTAATTTTAGCTTTAATAATAAAAGTAGTAACAATGTTTTATTTTATTACTTTTTATATTATTGCTTTATTAAAAAAAAAAAACTATATAACTATATAAAAAATGTTTAATTTTTAAATTATTTGCAAATAATATATTTTTTATAATTAAAAACGTTTATGCTTTTAAATTTTAAGCGTTATATATTATATTTAAAAATTATATTTTGTATAAATATTTAATAACTTAGTTAGCTGCTTATATATATTTATTGCTTAAATTATTTAAAAATTTTAATAGTTATATAGCTGCGTAAGCTATATTTAGCTTTAATATAATAGCGTTATATAAAATTAATTTAACACGCTTTTAATATGCTTTAATAAACTGCTTAATTGTTTTTTTAAAAAATTTTATAAGCTTTTTTGTTAGCAATAAAGTTGTAAAAAACTAGCTATTATTATTAAAGTTATAGCGCTTTACTATTTTTTTAATATATTAATTGTATATTAAAATAATTATTTTTTTTTTATAATTTTTAATTATTTTAATTTTAAAAAACTAAAATATGTTGCTTTTTTTTTTTAATTTATAAACACTTTTAATATACTTAACTATTTTTATAGCTAATTTAATATGTTTTTTTTTATAAACAACTAAAAAGTTATTAACATAAAAAATTATAAGCACTTTTTAATTTTTAATATAAAATAAACAAAACTTTTTAAGTAAAGCTTTTATATTAATTTTTAAAAATGTTTTTACAAATTTTTTATATTATAATATAAATAAATTTTTTAGCTTATATAAAACACGCTTAAAAAGCTTTACTTTGTTGTTTTAAATAAACTTTTTTAATAAGTTTATTATAATAAGCGTTTTTTTTTTTTTTTTAGCATTAAAAAATATTTTTATTATATTATATTATTTAATTTTTATATTATTTTATGTTGCTATAGCTATTATTAAACAAAATGTTTTTGCTATTAACGTTGCTATATAAATAAATTATAAAAAATTTTTTAGTTATAAATTTTTTTTTATTATTATTTTAAATTTATATGTTTTAAAATAACTTTTATTATTAAATTTGTATATAAATATTTATTTTAATAAAAAAAAGCATTTTTAACAAGCTTTTTAAATATAATTTTAAACGCTTTTAATTTTTTTAAGCTTTAAAATTTTTTATAAACGTTTGCTTTAAATTTTTTTTTAAATTAATATTTTATTAGATTTTTTTATAACTTTAATAAAAGCATTAAAAAGTTGTTTTTATAAATTTAATTAGTTTTTAGTTTTAATTACTTTAATTTATTTTAGTTTATTATTGCTGCAAATATAAAATATAATATTTTATATTTTTTATTTTTTTTATAAAGCGCTTTTAACTAATTAAATATAAACATTTTTAAAAAAAATAACTAGTTTAAATTTTTAATTAAAAAAATTATTTTGTTTTTTATAAACATTATTATTATAAAAATTGTGCTATTGTTTTAACTTTTTAAACGCTAATTTTTTTTAACATTTTTAAAGTTTTAGCTTTTTATTTTGCAGCTTAATTATAACGCTAATAAATATATTTGTTGTTTATATTTCTGCTTTATTAATTGTTTTTTTATTTTTTAAAATGTTTTAATTTTTAAATTATTTATTACTTTTTATTTTTGTACGCTTAATAAATTAGTTTTTTATAACGTTTTTAAATTAATTTATTAAATGCTGCTATTATTTTTAATTTTAAGCTGTTATTTTTTAAGCTTTAATATTTTTTAAAAAGTTATAAGTTTATTAAGCATATTTATTTTTAACTTTTGCTTTTTTTGTTAAACAACAGTAAATTTATTAAATAAATTAAGCGCTTTTTTATTTTTATTAAAAGCATTAATATTTAATTTATATATTATATTTTTTGTTTGCAACTATATATTTATTATATTAAAAAAAATTTTAAAAATTTTATTTAGCATTTTAATTTTTTTAACTTATGTTTTGCTAATTTTAATCGCTAAACGTTTTTATTTTTTATAATAAAAAAGCTTTTTATTAAATTTAACATTTTATATAATAATAACTTTTTGTAGCTAAAATATTTATATATAATATAAATTAATAGCTTTATAGCTTACTAAATATTTTATATGCGCTTAAAATTAAGTTTTATAATTGCGTTTATTTTTATAAACGTTTTTATTTTTTTTAACAAAGTATGCTTTATATTTATAAGCATATATTTTATTTTAATTTAGCTTTAAATTTTTTGTTAAATTTTTAATTGTTTTTAATATATATTATTAAAAATATTATATAAACTAGCGCTTAAAAACTTTATATAAAGCGTGCATATTGCGTTTTTTTAAAAAGCTTATATTATATAGCTATATTATAGCTTATACAGCTTTTAATTATAGCTTATTTAATAAGCTAGTATTAGTTAACATTTTAATAGTTTTTTTAATAATTTTTTTTTTAGCTTATTTAAAGCTTTTAATAAGCTTTTTAACGTACGCTAATAAAATTTTTAAGTTAATTTTTTCGTTTTTAATTTATTATTTATATTTTGTTTTTTTTTATATTATAATTATAGCTTTATTGTTATTATTTTTTATTTTATATATAAAAAGCTAAAATTGTTATATTATTTAGCGTTTAAATTGTAAAATAATTTTAAAGATTTAGTTTTACATTTTTTTTGCTAAAAAGTACGCTTAAATATAATTATTAAACTTGTTTTTTAAAACAAATAACTAGTTAAAACTATTAAAACCTTTAAAATAATTAAACAAATTTTAGTTAACTTTTTAAAACAGTTTTGCTAAACGCTATTTTAATATTTTTTATAAAATTATTTAATATATGTGCGCTTGCGCACAATTTTTATACTTTAAATATAAAATTTTTTTTATTTTTATATTTTTCGCTTTATAAACTAAAGCTTTAAACGCTTTTAGTTTTAAATATTTAGCGTATAAGTGCTACAAATTTTTTATATTTTTTTTAAGTTTTAAAGAGTTTTTTAAAAGTTTTTATAAGCGTTTTAGTTTTAAACTTACAACGTTTAATATAAGCTTTGCAACGTTTGCTAATATTTTTTATAAAAACAAAAATATAACTATTATTAAAGCACAATTAAAATAAATAATAATAAATTTATATTTAAAAAAAACTAAGTTATAACGTTTTTTAAGTTTTGTTATAAGCACACTTTTTCTTTTGTTTTTAAACTATAATATATAGTTTTATTTAAAGTATTATATATTATTTTTTTGTAGCTTTAACTTTAAAATAATATTTATATAAAACTTTTTAATAAGCGCTACTTTAATAAATATAAAGTTTTTTATTTTTTTTATTTTAAGCGTTTAATAATACGTTTTTTAAAATTTTTTTTTTAAACTTTAAAATTAAAAACTAGCTTGTACTTGCATTAACTACTTTTTTATTTTTTGTAAAAACAAAAAAATCTAGTATTAACAAATTTTTATAGTTTGTTAAATAAAACGTTTTATAGTTATTAATTAAAATATTGTTTAATAACATATAAAATGTTTAGTTAAACGTTATAAATACTTTTAAGTTATTTTTAGTTGCGCTTAAAATTGTTAGGTTAATAATAACACACATTACTTTTTTTTTTAAATAATTTAAGTTTTTTTTTTAATTAAGCTTAAGCACCTTTTGCTGTTTTTAAAGAACTTTTTAATTATTTTTGCTAATAGTTTGCTACAATTTTTTTTATTAAATAAACTTATAACGCTTTTTAATATTTTTTACTTGCTTTTTAATAAATAACTTTTTTAAATAAAACTTTGTTTTTTTAATTAAAGCGTATTATAAAATAATATATATTTTTAGCTTTTAATTATAAATTTGATTAAAAATATTATAGCATAAACAGTTATACTTATATTTATATTTTAATAACTTTAAGCTTTAGTTGCAAATGCTGTTTAATTCTTAATTATTTAAAGTTTTTTTATTAAAAATAGCATAAATGCTTACTTTTTTTTATTTTTATAAATATAATTGTAAAAAATATTTATAAAAACCTTGTTAAGCTAATTAAAAATAGTTTTTAGTTACTTTAAAAGCTTATTTTTTATTAGTTTGTTTAGCTAAGCTTAAGCCTAGCTTAAAGCTATTTTATTATTAACTGCTTTAAAAAAGTTTTTTATTATAAAATCGCTTGTTATTTTAAGCAGCTTGTGTATTTTAGCTTGTTAATATGCTATTTTTTAATTTTTAAGCCACTTTATAAAATTAATACTTTTATAATAAGCTTTTACAAACGCTTTTTAATAATTTTATAAAACTAAGTTTTATATACTTAATTTAGTTAAAACAAGTTCGCTTTTTAAAGCTTTAACTAAGTTGCATAAATAAATAAACTTATTTTTAATTAGTTAAATGCTAGCTATTTTTAGTTAATATTTATTAACTATTTTATTAATTTATATAAATAGCGCGTTATATTTAACGCTATAAACTATTTAAATTATTAATTCGTTAAAATAATCTTTAATAAGTTTGTTAAAGGTTATTTTAATATTAGCAGCTAAAAAATAAGCGTTATTAAAAACAGGTGCTAAAAAAAAAGTAGCAGCGCTTAAAGTTTTGCTAGCAACGCTAAAAGTAAAAGCAGCAACGTTATTTTAAAGCAGCCAGTTAGTATAATCTTTATTATATTGCTTTCGCTTTTAATAATAAATATAATTAACAGCTAACGCTTTTATTAAGTATTAAAAAGCGCAAGCTAGGTTATAAATATTTAATAAATTTTTGTTTACTAATTTTTATATATTTAGCATTTTTGTATACGTTTAATAATAGTTGTGCTAGCTTATTTAATTTTAATAAGTTTTTAAAAAAAAATCCTAAAAAAGTTTTAAAGTGCTAAAATAATTTATAATATGTTTAAATAAATATTTAATTAGCGTTAAAATATAACGTAATAATAAAAAAAAAAAAAAAAAAAAAAAGTATAACTAATAATAAAAATATAAAAAAGCACTGCTATATTTTTAAAGCATTAGTTTTATAAACAAACCGGGCTTATAACTTTAACAAAATTTTAGCTTGCAAAATAAAATAAAACCAGCGCTTTTAAAAGCGCTTTTTAAACTTTTTTAAAAGCATATATTAAAAGTTATTTTTTACCTTATTTATTTATTAAAAAGTTTTTTTATTTATATACGCTTTATAATACTAGTTATATGCGCACCTTTAGCTAAACCTTAAATAATCTTATAGTTATATATATAACTATATAACTTAATTCTTTAGCCTACACTAAAGTACGCTTTTATTCCGTATTTACTAGCGCTGTTCTAATTAGCTACTCGCTTAATAAATATAAAGCGCTCTATTATATTAAGTTTTATAAACTTTATTAGATTTTTAGGTTTTAAAATTTTTTATTATTTGTAGCTATATGTGCGCGGTAATATATAACTGTTTGTACAAAAATAATGCATTTTACAGCCGATTTAATAGCAAAGATTTTTTTTGCAAAAGTTTTAAAAATATAGTTTTTTATTTTAGCATTAGCTACTTTAATTTTCTGTTTTAACAAAAGGAGTAAATTAGCATTTTAAGCTTTGTAAGCTATATAATTAAGGCGGCGCAAAAGCGTATTAGCTTTATTTTGCTTGCTTTTTTTATATTTAATAATAAAGTTAAAAAAAGCTAAATATATATACTATTAAGCTTGTTTGCTATTTAATTTGGGCGTTTTTATAAAAGCTTGCAAATTAGTATAGTTAATTAAAACTTTAACAAATAATTTGCTTTTTTATAAATAGTGCTGCTAATATTTAAAGCATTTTATAATAGCAAGCATTTTTTAATTAAAAACATTATATTTTGTTTTTATATTGCTAAATATATAAAAGTAAAATAAAACAAATTGTTATTGTTTTTAATTGTTTTTTTATAATAATGTTTTTGTTAGCGCTATTTTAAAAAAATTGGTTTTTATTAATATTTGTTTTTTAAAGTTGAAATAACGCATCCCACAAGCTAGTTTTGCACACAAGCAAGTTTCGCACTTTTCTTGGCGTACCTTGTAAGCTACTTTATATGCAGGGGTACTTACTCTACTTTATTATAACTTCGCGAAAAA